>JANHMN010000005.1:67057181-67106490 GCA_030674055.1 Rhabdomys pumilio | reverse complement strand
AGAGAGACAGAGAGACAGAGACAGAGAGAGAAAGAGACACAGAGAGACAGAGAGACAGAGACAGAGAGACAGAGACACAGAGAGAGACAGAGACAGAGAGAGACAGAGAGACAGAGACAGAGAGACAGAGACAGAGAGACAGAGAGACACAGAGAGAGACAGAGAGAGACAGAGATAGAGAGAGAGACAGAGAGAGACAGAGATAGAGAGAGAGACAGAGAGAGAGAGAGAGAATGGAGCAAAAGACTAAATAGTAAAAAAACAAAAATGTCAAATAAGCAAAATTATTAATAAACACCTTTCATATTTATAAGTGGTGGTGGCAAATGAGTTGTTATAATAAATCATTCAAAAGACAGAGAAGCTATGATCAATCAATAAGTAAATAACCAGAGAATAACTCATGAGAATGTCAACTGATAGAGCCACTTTGGAAAACTCCTTCAACAGTTTTATTAAGTTCAACACAATCTTTGTAAAACAAATCCTTTTACTTTATCATTAATTGTGTGTGTGCAGGTGAGCACAGGGGCTAGAGGTATCTAATCTGCTGGAGCTGTCGTTACAGGCTGTGCACTCCCAAATAATGGGTGTTGGGAACCAAATTCAGATCTTATGCAAAAGCAGTATGTGCTCTTAACCTCCAAGCATCTCTCCAGTCCCAAAGTTCAACACAGTCTTAAGTAGATGACCCAGAATTCCACTTATACACATCTATTCAAGAAAAAATTAAATTATGTTTTACAGAGACATATGAATGTCCACAGTAGTATTTTCACAATATATAAATGATGAAAGGAATCCAAATGTTATTACCAGGTGAGTGGATAAGAAAAATATGATCTACTGCAACAATAAGATACTATTTATCTATTAAAAGGAATGAAGCCCCAATAAATGACACAATATGCAGAACCTTGAAGACACACTAAGCAAAAGGTTTCAGAACCAATGTATCTTATAATTTATTTGAAAAGCCCGCTAAAGAAATACTAACTCACAATACAGATTGATTGTTGCACAGAATTGCAGATGAGAATTGGGGCAGGGGCTATTGAAAATGAATGGGGCAATGGAAATATTCTAAAATTAGTTTCTGATGATGACTGCACAATTCTGTAAATTGACTAACATCACTAAAGCGCATACTTTAACAAATAAACAACGCTATCTTTTAAAACCCTCTCAGACCATTAAACCTGAGACTTTGTGCCTCAGTCAGCCATCTATTAACTGAGAGATTGACCCTCATGACCTCCTTAGCACCTTGGGCAAACAAAACCTTTTTCCACCTGCCTTCCTCTCTATCCACTCTCCCAATGTACTATCCTGAAAGCGAACTTCCCATTTAAAACTCATCATGCTTCGTGTGTTCACTGATAGTGGATACACAAAACGTGTTTTTCTCTGCTTCCCCAATCTAAAAGTCCTCCTGTTGTTCAGCAGAACTGATTACCTTTGTAACCACATCTGCTTCTTCAGCACAGCGTACATGCTGGAAAACAGATGAGCTGATCTGACGGTGCTTGCACACTTGGCCAAGTGTAGCACTCCTCTAAAACTACTTTGTCCTTTTGACTTCTGACTAAATGTCAGCAGCCTCTTTCCAAATTATTTAGTTTGTTTTCCTTTGTTTGGGATAGTGTCTCAGTGTCCTAGACTGACCTGCTTACTCTATAGCCAAGGACAAACTTGGCCTTCTGATCTTCCTGCCTCCTGCCTCCCCCTCCCTGCTTCTGGGATTACAAGTGTGTACCACCATTCCCAGTTTATGTTGTGCTGGGGATTAGAACTAGGGTTTTCCTACATGAGCAAGCACTATACCAATTGAATTACACCTTGGGACTCTCCAGTTTGCAACACAGTAGCATTTCCCTGCCCCTCTTTACCCTCTCTCCTTCAATCTCCACCATCTCCTACTACAGTAGTTCCAATGTCTTTTTGCATTCATCACAAAAATCCAGCTCCTACTCCTCTCCCTTTCTGTCAAATATTCCTTCCTAGACTAATTTTGAGTGATAAAAAGCAGAAGCTACAGCAGTAATCAGCAAAATACTGGACTCTTTTCTTTATACATAAGATATTTGGGAAATATTTAACCTCTTCTGTGATTTTGTCTTGCTTCTTAAAAGAACAGGCACAGAATATTAAAGTTGATCTCAGGTCTAAGACAATTTACTCTTGTTATTGATATGTTTCATGGCACCAGGAAAAATCAATGATTATTATGGAATATTTTAAGATTTTATCTTTTATCCTAATCTCTGGTTAAAGAAAAGCTCTTTATACAACAAAACGCTACATTTGTTCCTTATAGACAATGTTACAGCTTACTTTTCAATTCCAAAATAGCCAAGCTATTGAATATAATGGAAAAATTTAATATTAATAACATCAATTCCATGATATTTTGAACAATCTTTCTTATAATAGATTACTCCCTTCCTCATATGCCTAAATATTTTGCTTACTGCCACTATGCTGCTGATACAAGGCTCATTCTAAATTCCACACTCTGTCAGTTTTCCCAGTAACATCATCTAATCAGAATGGATGGTCTACTGCAGCAGAGGAGAGAAGCTGGTATCAGTATAGAGGACCTCAATATTTATTCTATTGCAGCTGCACAACTTTATAGTTTTAATCGCAAAATATCCAGTGCCACTGCCAGATATGAACCAGTTGGTGCATTACCTAGAAACTCAAAATAGGTGATTTCTGTATTTTAGCAATGTAGAGATGAGGTAGAATGTTTGAATGGGGGAAAAAATGGAGAACAAGTCACTACAAACCTGAGTGAATTGCTTACATTTTCTGATATTCAACTCTTCCTCTTTTTTAATGATTTTTTTAACTCCATGTACATCAGTGTTTTGCCTACAGGTATGTCTATGTAAGGGTGTCAGCTCCCTGGAGGAACTGGAGTTACAGACAGTTGTGAGCTGGCATGTGGGTGCTGGGAATTAAACCAGGTCCCTCTGGAAGAGCCAGTGCTTTTAACTGCTGAGCCATCTCTCCAGCCCATCAGTTCTTCATCTATAAAAGACATAAAGTTGCCTACCTGACAAGTGTTTGAATTACCTGAGCTATGGTATCTGAAAGACTATAGCTTGGAGTCTACAGAATAGGTGATGTTAATTAATGTGTCTCTAAACTGGCATGCCCTCTACACGCTCTCCAGCTCCTCTTCTCCAAACCCCAATCAATCTCTCCTTCCCTCCCTCCCTGCCCCCCTTCCTTCCACCTCCAGACAGGGTTTCTCTGTGTAACCCTAGCGGTCCTAGGTCGAGCTCTGTAGACTAGGCTAGCCTTACTCAAAAGATTCTCCTGCTTTTGTCTCCCAAGTGCTGGGTTTAGAGGTATGTGCCACTATGCGGCTTCAAAACACCCATTGCAAACCTATGTATCCTTATTCATAAGAACCAACTAAAATGCATCATTTTGCTCAGCCCTTCCAAACAACTTTAGGCACCATGACTGTTTGGCTAAAAGAACAGGGCTTTGGGAGTCAGAAGAGACTCCGGATTTAAAAGTTCATCTGTCATTTACTAGTTCCATGTCCTTGGACAAATTATTTATTCTATTTGTATCTAGATTGCCCTTGTGTGATATGAGGCTCAATGTGGTACATAGGGTTGTAGAGAGATTAACATGAGATAAGTACACAAAGCACTTAGCGTCTGTGACGCTTAGCAAGTCCGCAAAGTACCATTCAGCATAAGAATTAATAGAAAGTTTCCTCTTTTGAAAAACGCTAATAAAAATGTTTACCCTTTTCTCAGAATTGAACGATCTCTGCATAAGAGATTGACATGTGCGTACCTTGAGATATTTTGGGCAATGTCCTAAACTCTCTTTTATAGAATTTGCTTTCCCTCAACTGTCTGCATAGAGGCAAATATATCCCGCATTAATTAACAGACACTAAAACGAGAACGTATGTCCCCTGTGTACAGGAAACTGACGTCCGAAACGCAGTATGAAGATCAGCACCCGCAGACCGGACCTCGAAAATTCCCTGGAGTTCACCTCTACCGGCCCCCTCCCCTTGGAGGCGCGCAAGCGTACACCGAATTTACTCCCTGGTCCCTCATGCCCCCGCCTCCAACCCCCGCGCTGTCTACCCAACACGCAGGCGCATCTCCTCAAGCGCTTTCCCCGCCCCCTCCTCTTTCTCTTCAGTCCGTTCCCCCTCCTCTCTCAGCAGCTCCGCAGGTTCAAACTCTTCTCCCGGAGTGTGGCGGTGATCGCGCGGTCACGTGATGAGCATCCTGCTGCCCAACATGGCGGAGTTCGACACCATCTCGGAATTGGAGGAAGAAGAAGAGGCAGCAACATCGTCGTCGTCTCCGTCGTCGTCGTCGTCGTCGTCGTCGGTATCTGGGCCTGATGAGGACGAGGAAGATGAGGAGGAGGAAGAAGAGGAGGATGAAGAGGAGGAGGACGAGGAAGAAGAAGAAGAGGAGGAGGTGCCGCCCCCGCCTCGGGTAGTAAGCGAGGAGCATCTGCGGAGATATGCCCCAGACCCTGTGTTGGTGCGCGGCGCCGGCCACATCACTGTGTAAGCCATTGGGATGGGGGGCTTGCAGAGGCTGAGATTTGACGACAGACGAATGAGAAGGGCATTGAGGGGCCTGCGGAGTGGGGGAGGGCTGACTAAAGCGTACTGTTAGCAAAGGGCACCTGGTCTGAATGGCAAAACCGCAGGTTGAATAGGTGTCGTGTAAAAGAAGGCGGGGGAGGCGGGGGATAACGCTGCATCGACCCCAGGAAAGAGTGAGCGGAGGACATGGAGTTGCGGGGTAGAAAGCCAGTGACACCGGAGTAGGGGTGATCTGCTTGTTCGTGTGCTAGCAAGTGAATAGCCTCAAACTGCAGGGTGTACTAGGCTTGCCAAGATTGATGGCTAGTGGAAAACGTCTGCTGTGACAGGTGACAATATCTAGGTTTGGGTTCTTCAAAAACAAAAAAAATGTGATGCATTTTGTGAATAATATAAGTATTAATCCACCCACATATTTACCCATCCATTCTGCCTACCCAATGCTTATATGAATGAATATCGTCATCTTTTCTCTGTTGAACGCACTACTCTGACGTTCCCTTAATATCAAATCCTTAGAGGTCCAGGTTAATAGGAACCTATGCGAAGTAGAAAGAGCGTTGGATACAGAGTGAGAGATGTTGGTTGCTAATCTCAGTTTCCCTTCTTACTGGCCCTGTGACCTTGGTCAGTTGATTCTTACTTCCAGGCCTTGGGTTCCTCATCTCCAAAATGAAGGGGTTTGAGTGCGTGGTTTCTAAGCCCCTTTGGCTCTGAAATAATTGAAGATGTCTACAGGGGATCGTGTATGTCCAGACATTAAATATACAAATATTAAATGTATAGTAATTAGCCCTTAATGAATTGAGGATAATTTCTTTAAAACTCAACCCAGATGGCTTCTTTTACATTGAATCCTATGTCATATTTGAGAAAATAAAGTGTGCAAGGACTTCATATCATCTTGGTTGCACAGGTAAAAAAAAAAAAATTGATCACTGGGTTTTGAAGAGTGCTTCCTCATTTTTATTGCTTAGATTGCCCATACTTGAAATTTTGAATATGGTGTCATGTTCATGCTCTTGACTGTGGTGTCTTTTACTGCATTCTCAAAATACATTTGTTCCTTCCTATGAAGTCAGACTATCTTTAAATTTTATCATGGCTCACACAGTCCCTTTGACTCAACTGAGTGCTTGTATGAAATCATACAGTGTGTATACCAACTCCTTCATCATGTTATCTTTTCATTTTTAGCATGTTAGCTATTTTGACCATAATACACTTTTTAAATCATTGAATGAGTGCATTACCAAATGTCTGTCGATTGTGGAAGGCTTTGGAGGAGACTTTTAGGCCTTATTTTTTTATTAGGTAATTTGAAGACAGGCTTTTTTTTTTTTCAATCCAAGATTTTTGCAGATAGCCTGTAATGTTCAGGCGCCAACTTCCTGCACCATTTTTCCTTTCATTCCTTTTGTCACTAGGGAGACCATTATTCAAACTAATTATGATTCTGGTATCCAGGCTTCTTTTTTGTTTTGTTTTGTTTTTAATTCCATGAAACTCTAAAACACCACTATGCCCCCCACACTGGCAGCCTCATTTTCCTGGCTTCTTTTATGCAGATCATTTTCCATGACCAAACAGAGAAAAGGTATTTTCTATACTGACCCTTAATTTTATCTTCCAACTCCCTCCATTGTTTTCTACAATTCAAGCATTGAGTACATAGCAAGGAAGCATAATTTAAGGTCTTTAAAACTTCCTTGTGACTCCATTCTATCCTCCACACAACCAGTTCAATTTTTTTCATTTAAAACAGAGCACTGAGATTTGCCGTGGCTAGCCCCTTATAGGTATAATTTTCTGCTATCAACACACACACACAGGGAGAGAGAGAGAGAGAGAGAGAGAGAGAGAGAGAGAGAGAGAGAGGAGAGAGAGAGGAGAGAGAGAGAGGAGAGAGAGAGAGAGAGGAGAGAGAGAGGGAGAGGGAGAGGGAGAGGGAGAAAGGGTGGGGAGAGAGATTTAAAATTCTGGCATTAAGTGTAAAGGGATAGCACTGATATCTCGGTATTAATTACTTGAAGAAAACTCTGAAAAGCATAAGCCAGTACTTAAGTCACTAAATATGAAAATTGTTTAGCTTTATTGTACACATTTTCTCATTTAGGAAGAACATTTGATGCTAAATATCTAACATTTTAAGAAGATTAAATGTTTAGAAGCCAGACAGGGTGGTTCGAGCCTGTGATACCATCATTTGGTAAATTAGAACAGGGTGAGTGCCATGAGTTCAAGGCCAACCTGGGTCACATGAGTTCCAGGCCAGCATGGGCTACAGAGTTAGACCCTGTTGTTAATAAAATGTTTGTTTGGTATCAGAGACAAGAACTATAATAACAGAACCTTCCATCTGTCAAATGAAGCAAAATCCTGAACAAGTAATCTGAAACTGGTCCATCTAAAATATCAATTTTTGTTTCACTTTTTTCTGCCATAGGCATGTGTAGATTGCTCTAAACTATATGTAGATTGCTCTAAACTATATGTTATATTGGTTTTCTTGGGGTTTGTGGTGACGAAACTCAAACTACAGCATTGTGCATCCAGGCAAGTGCTGTATCACTGAGCTACAGCCCTGGCCCTATACCAGTGTGAGTGAACTATTTCTTCTTCTCCTGTATACTGGCCTTTTCCTAGCCTCTGTTCAGTCCTCCTCTATAGAAAATTTTGCTTCTATTCAAAGTTTAAAATTTGAAAGGTGGCACCATCAACTGGCTTTTTTTTTTAAAGAGGGAAGTATTTTGTGGCTTTTTACCATGATTAAGACATAAGTATTTAAGATAATAAATATGTTTAACCTGATTCTACCTCAGTATATCTTACACTGAACATTTTCCCTCCCCAGATGGGCAATGTTTGAGTCATTTTGATTTTTCTCCTTGAATTGCCCTATGTCCAATTTTCCCAGAATTGTATCATCATATATTTGGAAATTTGTTTAGATTTTTCATTTTCTCTGTTCCTATTTGGCAATACTCTTGTTTGAGTTGCCATCCCCTTCTTGAATTATAGGCACAGTCTGCCGCCTCTCCCTGCTTCATTGTGTATGCTTGTGCCAAACTAATTTTCTTAAAATTCCATTTAATCATGTCATATACTGCTGCAAACCTCCATTGGCTCTTTATTAGATCTGAGCTCTCCAAACATTGCAATTCAAGGAGTTCCTTACCCAAAACTCATCTCTTCTCTTCTGCTTTTCATACTCTTCTCTTCTAGCCTCCTTCCAAGGTCTTGTTCCATAAGTTAGCCTCTGGCTCCAATAGTGCCTCACTTTGATTCTCCCTAGAATCTAGAGTCTAGATTGTCCTGTAATTATATTCAATCCTTCTATGACAAAAAACCTTCGGATACCCACATCTCTTTTAGCTGCTATCTAATCTCTCTTTGCCAATTTTTTTTAAAGTACCTACATGTGTCATGTTTACTTCCCCTCGTCTGGGTTCTGCCACCTTACCTATGAAGAATCTGGCCTCAATTGGGATCACCATGATCAGACACTGGTAGTATGTATAGTTTTATAATACAGTGCTTCCCTGGTGTATATTTTTTATTCACAGTCTTCTTTCTGTCTTGCTTCTAAAAAACCAGTGATCTTCAGAATTTTGTGCTTAGCCCTCTACTCTTACTGTCTATACATCTTAAATGGTCTCTTCTTGATTCTCATGGCCTAGTAATCCAGTGTTTCCAAATATGTATCTCTGTACCAGACACTGCTCAGGCTTTTACCTGGACTACTTCCCTCTCAAATGTGCCTTATCGTTCCCTATTCTCCATTTTAGTTGAGTGTACCTCCTGTTACCTCCCTTTTCTTTTCACATTTCCCAAAGCTAAGCATCAAAAAATGATTGATATAGGACTTAGATTTGCTTGTTTTCCTCTTGAGTGCCACTTCTCTGATTCAGGCCTCTTTTTCTGCCCTAACTAGTTGTCCTACTTCTATCCTTGTCAGTCTGACATCTATCCCTCAGCCTGTTGCTTGATTAAAATACCAGAAGTACAGAGCTAATTGA
The DNA here is from genome assembly GCA_030674055.1 of Rhabdomys pumilio. Lineage (NCBI taxonomy): Eukaryota > Metazoa > Chordata > Mammalia > Rodentia > Muridae > Rhabdomys > Rhabdomys pumilio. Next base: position 67,097,868 of record JANHMN010000005.1, on the reverse strand, counting down.
ACTGTTCTCCTGCTTAAGATTAGTCTAGTTTCTCCATCTTTATCAGGATAGCGTCCAAGCTCTGAAACATGGCATCCAGAACCGGATCTAACCTGTCTTCTGTCAATCTTCTACTTCCTTTGCTGCTTGGTGCTACTCATCATGGCCTGCTATTTCTTATCTTATGTGTCTGTTCAAGCTAGTGCCTTCATTTTAAATGCCAATCCACACCTCCCCTCACCCAAAGTATCCAAATGTCACCATTTTCTGTCAGCCTTCTTTGCCCTCGCTAAATTGTAAGCTACAACAGCAAGAACAATCTTTCATTCCCTATGAATCTTCAGTGCCTATCATAATCCCTGTTTAAATACATTCAGTGAATATTGGTTCATTTTAGTGATAGTCTATGTCCACTGTTGTACAGACGTATTACAGGTCCTCAACAAATGCTAGTTTGTTGAATCGTGCTATGAAGAGGACTTCACACGGCTGTGATCATAATCGTGGTGATGAGGGATCATCGCATCACCATCCCTCTATAAAGCTTTGTTAACCTTTCCGTGGGCCAGAGAACTCCAGTTTACTTGTACCATCTTAATGTCTTGGCCTTCTAGTTATTTTAACAAAATATGAATTTTAACACGAAATTAATTATAATCTCCTGAGAAGCAAAGTGAAGCCAGGATGTGGTGGTGAGCAGCTTTAATCCCAGCACAGGAAGTAAAGGCAAGTGTTTGTCACTGTGAGTTAGAGGCCAGCCTGGTCTATATAGTGAGACCCTGTCTTTAAAAAAAAAGAAAATGTATTACTAAACTAACTCCCATAGGTTTTAGACTATAGGAAACAAAATGAAGACGGTCACTTGCAAGTATGAAATGTTTCAAAAATGCTGTTTATGTGACTTATACTTTTCTTCTTTTTTTAGGATAAAAATCGGGGCATGGTGTATTGAAATACAGACTGATGAGATTTTTTTTCCCTTGTGTTTTTAAATATGGCCATACTCTTATTACTTAAAATGTGTGTATGTCTGCCCTTGTTAGAGTATCTGTATAGAAGTTAGTTGAGATAATTGCTGGATTGCCGGTTTTTAGGGAATCTCATTAGATATAGAACCAAAACAAATTACATGGTTAAATTTACAAACAGTACCTTTATAAACCAATTTAGAGACACTTCTCAGATTAGAGAATGACATACCATTTTGTTACCTGCCACTGAGAGATTACAGTGGCCGGCAGTGGTGGCGCACCCAGCACTTGGGAGGCAGAGGCAGCCGGATTTCTGAGTTCGAGGCCAGCCTGGTCTACAGAGTGAGTTCCAGGACAGCCAGGACTACACAGAGAAACCTTGTCTCGAAAAACCAAAAAAAAAAAAAGAGATAGAGAGAGAGAGAGATTACAGTGACATACTGATAGTTTAACTTTATGGACTCAGAGCCCTTGATTAATATGAGCAAGACCCCCGTTCAGTCCCGAGCAGTGAAAACAATCAGATAACTATTTTACAAGGCTTTAAGCCATTGTGTAGTCTGGTAAGAAAGATTAAGGAGATCTAAGTAGAATCTAAAAACAAACAAAATAGAACAGCCTCTGTATTATAGGGTATAATTTTCCTTTTCCTAAGTACAGTAGAATTTACTCCATGTACTTTAAAATCAGTATTATTAAGTACATAGTTTTCTAGCAAAATCGTGGTTCTTATTACAAGATTTTATATGTACTGATTCTTAACCTGAGCACATGAACATTCATTTATGCAAGGTTTAAATGGTTAAAAATAATCATCTTTACAAGCATGGAAAGCAAAGGCTATAGGGAGGCAGGGTAAAGTAAGGAAAGGATGCATCCTTCTTTGCCTCCACTTCCTATCATCCAAAGAATTGGTTCAAGAAATTAAAATGTAAGGGCATTGAAAACACTTAAAGAGAATTCAATCATTGACAACCACCAGCTTGGTCAACTTCAAACACATAATAGACTCTATATTTAATAACATCAATAAAATGACTTTATGAATAGTTCCCAAGTGCCTCTTTGTCTAATGCTGAAGACTGCCACATCTTGGCTAAGAATAATGAATAGATGCATTTGTATAACTTCTGTGTAGTCATAGTTTGCTTATGAAATAGAGAAAAGGTGTTCATTCGCTAGCAGCTATTTCATTATTACAGTTGTAGCTACTACGTGAAGCCCTCAGAATTAAGGTTATTTAAAAGTCAGCACTCTTTATGTCCTCAGTGTTAAAGAAAAACATTGAAAAAGAAATCCCCCTGCCGGTGGTGGTGGCACACGCCTTTAGTCCCAGCACTTGGGAGGCACAGGCAGGTGGATTTCTGAGTTCGAAGCCAGACTGAGTTCGAGTCCTACAGAGTGAGTTCCAGGACAGCCAGGACTACACAGAAAAACCCTGTCTCGAAAAACCAAAAAAAAAAAAAAGAAGAAAGAAGAAAGAAAGAAAAAGAAACCCCTGGTAAATGAGAAGAGGATAGCTATTCCTTGTTATCCAAAATTATGAGAGTAATGGGCCTCGTTTGCTCTTTAGTATGCTTTGTTGTTTGATTTTTGAGAGAGATTCTTGATATATTGTCCAGGTTGACCTTGAACTCACTACCCTCTTTCCTCATCCTGGGATTATAGGCATGTGCTACTATGCCAGCTTCTTTATATTTTATGGTATAGATAAACAGTTCACACCATACTCACAGGTTTTGCACAAATCCAGCCATTTGCAGATCAAAAATATCTGAAAAAAAAATCAGCATCTACATTGACCATGCATAGACTTTCTCTTATCGTTATTCTATAAACAACACAGCACAGCAATGATTTGCATAGCAGTCGTGTTAGCTACTACTAGGATGAATTAAAGAATACAGGAGGTTGTATATGGGCTACATGCAAATACTATCCATTTTAATATAAGGAACTGGGGGCTGCAGAGATAGGTCAGCAGTTAAGAGCACTTGTTGCTCTTACAGAGGACTTTTCCCCACTGTAGCGTTCACTACATTTATTTCAGAAAGTAGTGATTAGAATGAAGTTCACATTGAGTCCCAGTACTCAAGTGGATACTCACAACCAGCAGTAACTCTAGGTCTAGGAGATCTGATACCCTTCTCTGACCTCCAAGGTCATTAGGCATGCACATGGCACACATCATACATGCAGGCAAAATATATGTATAATAAAATCAAATAAACATAAAAATGTCAAGAAAAATTAACATAAGGAACTGAGAATCCAGGGCTTTTGATATCCAATGTCTGGTTTAGAACCAATCTCCCACAGACACTGAGAGATGTCTATGTGTTGCTCATAAAGGAGGTTTTTAAGAAGTAAAACTAAGCTGGGCAGGGGTGATGTATGTCTTTTATTTCAGCACTTTTGTTGGTGTATACATAAAACAAAAACTTTAAAAAAAAATCCTTTTCCTATTAATGTAAACTTTGATGAGTGTGACCAGGCATTCTTGCACTCTTCAGACAATTAAAAGGTCTTTTTAAATACCTTTCATTTGCCCAACTGTTCTGAGAAAAGAGCCAGTATGTTTGTTCACTAGAATCTGTAATAAAGTCAAAAGGAGTTGTATAGGCTTTGCTCATCTACTAACTGAGTAGGAACACCTTAGGTCACTTTCTGATTGTCAGACAATTCCACATCAGGATAAGTAAGAATTTTATGTCAGTGGATGATGGGTAAGCAAAAACCAAAGTAAACTAGCATTGAGAACGCCATGAAAGGAAAGTAGTAGCAAGGGACAGACACCACTAACTTCAAGCTTCCGGGGTTACACACTATGCTAAGTAACTGTATTCAAACTGTAAATGGCTTCCAAGAAAAGTATTTTTATCCCCATTTGAGGACAAGGAAACTGGTATTCGTGGTGGCACATGCTTTTAATCCTAGTACACAGAAACATTTTAAAAATCAATTAAATACAGAATTTGCCTAAAGTCAGGTTCCCATCTAGTTAAGAAAACTACAAATTAATAGTAGTTGCTATTGTTTTTAATATAAATAAAAATGAATTCTCTTCCAAAATATTAAAAATGGAAAAAAAAAGTATATTTTTACTTTCTATAGTTTTTGATTTGGTTTGATTTTTGAGACAGGGTTTCTCTGTGTAGCCCTGGCTGTCCTTGAACTCCCTCTGTAGACCAGGGTGGCCTCAAACTCAAAGAGATCCACCTTTCTCTGCCTCCCAAGTGCTGGGATTAAACACTGAGTGCACCACCACTGCCCAGCTTTTTTGTTTGGTTGGTTTTGAGTTTTGGTCTTTCAAGACAAAGTTTCTTTGTGTAACCCTGGCTGTCCTGGAACTCATTCTGTAGACCAGTCTGGCCTCGAACTCAGAAATCCACCTGTAAAGTTTTATTCAGAACCTATCTGTTGGATTTAATGGATTTTTTTTTTAAATTTAATGTTATTTTTAGAACTTATGTATGGATTTTTAATCCATTAAGTTTAGTTTTAACTGTCACATACATCATAAAGTTGTAAACATTCAGGGCACAATTATTTAAATCTAAAGACCAAAAGAAAAATTCCAAGGGTTTAAACCTTATTGTGAGAAAGGGTTAAATCTGCCGAATAGAATAGATTTTGTTCTGTCTTTGTTTTTAAGGTTTGGATTGAGCAACAAGTTTGATACAGAATTTCCGTCAGTTCTGACAGGGAAGGTAAGTGGGTTTGCTTTGAATTTTCCAATTCTAATGCACTGTGTTATGGTTTATTCAATGTTATGACAAATGCTTTGACTCACTGGTAATGAAGCCAAATAACAGGAGGCCTCCCTACTTGGAAGCTGTGTGCACAGTGACTAAATGGTGTTTCCATGACTACCAGCCTCTGGCCAGCTATTTTGTCTGTTCTTCCTTAATGTCAGCCATTGTTTATTTACCTGCTCAGCTTTTCCAGTGTTGGCTTTTCTGACCAGCACAGATAGCTATAATTGTTTTCATTTAGATCTATAATTTCCAATCCTTTCATTGCCAACATTCTCTTTTTAACTGAGTCACTATTATTTTTTAAAAGTGTTATATGGTATGCATCATTTATTACAAATAAAAAGCATCATTTTTTGGTTAAATGTTTTTATTCCTTTTAAATTGAGTTCTAGAATTGGACTCACAGCAATAAGTAACTACCTTTCTATTTCTGGGTTTCTCTATATTCAGTTGTATAGACAAGCATTCATGCTCAAAATTCAGACTTCCCAGGACTCAAACCTATAAATCTAGGTTAATGTACTGTGTGATGGTTATAAATGATATTGTATTATATGCTGAAAATTCACCAAATGAACAGATTTCAGGTTCTTTAAAAGAAATGATAAATAACTATGTAAGGAGATTAACTTGCTAACTTGCTTGACTGTAGTAATTATTTCACTATGTGTGCATATGTATAGTAAAATATCATGTTGAGCTGTTGCGATGGCATAGGTCCATAAACCCAGCACTAGCATTCAAGAGGATCATGAGTTCCAGACCGGCTTGGGTTACATAGTTAGAACTTGTCTCAAAAAGTAAACAAACAAACAAACAAAGAACAAATGAAAAGCACCAACATGTTGTACACTTGAAATATTGCCTTTTAAAAAGTACTATATTTAGAACAGTTGTCTTACAGAAATGCTAATTTTCAGGTTGGGAATATGGCTCCGTGGGCAAACAGTGCTTGTTATACAAGCTTGAAAACCTGAATTCAGATGCCCAGCACCCATATAATTGCCAAGTACAATGAGAGGCAACTGTACTCCCAGTGGTGGATAGTAAAGACAGATAGATCCTAGGGGACGTGCTCTGGCCAGTTAGTCTAGCAGAAATGATGAGTTCCAGTTTGTTGGGAGACCCTGCCTCAAAAATAAGGTACAGAGTGATAGAGCTTCAAAGACACCTGAAGTCAGTCTCTGGCCTCCACACTTGCACACAAAGGGGGAGAGAATATCTCTTTGTAAATTTTTGGCTTTGGTTTCTAATAGGTTCATTCAGAATACTTCAAGTGCAGCAGCAGCTTAAACTTAGATGTGTCCTATAAAGATTAATAGTAAACATTTCCTTTAAATGTATAAAATTAAACATGGAAATATCTCTTTAATAATAATATTGGTAAGAACATGGTAGATTTAACACTAAAAGAAAAATGTAAAACGAAACATCTTCAATAGAGAATTTATTTCTATTTCCATTAATGCTACTGCATGTTTTGACTGGGAAATTACATGCAACTTGAATACTAACTTAATTTTTTTTACATATTTAAAATTAGAGCTGTAGAAAATGAATATCTTCTAAATTGTCAGTAAATATAGCTCCTAGACATAAGCATTATCCATTTTTTAATTAGCCATTTTTAGTGCTGAAGTAATCTTTTGAATATCTTTTTCACACATCTTCATTCCTTTCCAAATTTTCTGCAACTAAAATTCCATTAGCCCAAAAGATACTACTAGGACGTTTTTAAATTGGAGTTGTAAGAATGGTAAGCTGCTTTTGGTAACCATTCATACAACCTAGATGATCTGAATGGAACCTGGTCTTGAAAACATCCCTCCCTCCTCTTCTTCCTCTTCCTCCTCTTCTTCCTCCTCCTCCTCCTCTTCCTCCTTTCAAATCTGTCTGCTTTTCTTTTTAAAAACAGAATTTTGTTATGTAACCCAAGCTGGCCTGGAACTCATTATAGAATGCAAGCTGGTCTCAAACTTATGGCAGTCCCCCTGCCTCAGCTCTCTAATTGTTCTGATTCCAAGCATGAGTCACCATGCCTGGCTAAAGCATGTATTCTTTTCAGGTGATTATTTTTACAGTACATATACATTCAAGTATTTGTTATATGTGTTATATGCATTTTCTCATGTATTGGGTAATGCAGGGATGATAGTGCACTATGTTCTTACTATGTGTTTGACAGTGAGAAAAGCACTACAAATGATTGTGAACATGTGCTGTCTGTGTGTTTCGTTGCTGTGGCTCGAGCCCAATGCCTTGCTCACACTAAGCATGTGCTCCACCACACGTTTTATTTCCTTAATGAGAATCTTTTTCTCCAGTAGCTACTATTTCATTAGTATAGATTAGTGTCGATTATTAAACCATTTTTTTGGTAGTAAGGGGAGGCCTTCCATAAATAGGAAAAATTAAATTAAAAGGTCTTAATTCCCAACTTAATACTCCTTGTGTAAATTGTCTGAAAATGGATAACTCTAATACCTAACAGAAAAGAATTACCCTTTATTTAAAAAAAGAAATCAGTCTTTTGGCATGAGTGAGATATTCTAAGTAGTTAGTTTGAGGTAAACAAAATTGCAGTAAATGGCTAAAAAGCCATTTCAGAAACTCACTATTCACCTTTTGCTTCTTTTGTGTTACTGCTTATAAGTGTAGAACGGTGAGTTCTTCTGTCATGATAGGACAATTCATGTAGATAAGTGTGTTCACACCCACAGATAGATTCTGGTGACCAGAAAGTGAAAGACCCACATTAAGTTTTCAAAAGGAAATCAAAGTGTCTAGTCCTCAGCTTGAAAGTAGCTAAGGGCATTATGGGGAGAGCATTATGTAGCGTTAGGAATGGGAAGCCATAAAAATTGACCCCTCCCTTCTATTGTGATCCAATATGACAAGTGATGGATAGACTTGTGTTCCTCACAATGAGGGAGGCACATCAGTCCTGCTGGGCTTTGCTTTACTTTTAGTCTGTTTGCAGAGTCTCCTGCATCCTGTTATAAAAGATTATGACCCTCTCCCCCACCTTCCTGATGGTTTCTTCTTTCTTTGCAAGAGAGTCAAAAGGAATGAAATGTTTCTTTACAGCCTACTGTCCAACTAGGAAGTCAGAGGCTCCGAGCCAACATAATACCAGAAATAGTTGTATAGAAGCGAATGAGCCCAACTGGAATAACTGGGAATCTATAGTTAACCAAACATTTCTCTCTATGTTTAAAGTTGAGAGTTGTCAGTTCTCATTCCCTATCTCTGTTTTATGACTTATACTCGTACTCAAATATGTTTTTTCCCCAAACCCAGTCCTGGCATCTTTTTAAAGTCAATGCAGACTATAGTTGCTTGTTTAAGATTCTAGAAGTGAAAGTTTTTCCTCTCAATATACTTGTCTTATGACCCAAATTTTGATTTCTCATTTCTAGTAACTTGAACATTTGAATTTTAGTTTGTCAGTAGTAAGAGAGTATCTGTTAAAAAGTAGACTGTTGAAAAAGGAAAATTGCCAAGTTTGTGGTGGTGGGTTGGCGTTTTCATTTTCTGAAACGTGTAATGAAAGTTTCCTAACGAACTGCATACAGGATATGCTATGGTATATAATTGCTTTCATTCACGTTTCAGATTGAAAGCCAGCTTTCCCATCCCTCAGCCCTCTAACACTGTTCTTCCCTGCTAGAAACTATATTTTTTTAAGAAGAACCCTTATACACGGTTTTGTTCTTTTGGGTAGATTCATTTCTATCTCTTTACTTATAATTTTCTTATCTGTACTTACATGCTTGCTTTTAAATAAAAGTTTCAATCATAGTCACAGACTTTTTTTAAAACTCCTTTCAAGGCTGGCAAGATGGGTCAGTGAGAGAAAGGTGCTTGCTGGACAGCCTGAGCTGGATCTTGAGAGTGGTTATAACTGACTCTCTTGCAGGGTGCCCTATATAGTCACGTACACAGATATATAAATAAGTAAATAAGTGTAACATATATTTTCTAAATAAGCAAAGCTCAAAATAGGCAACACTGTACATCATCTCCTCGTACTGCAAAGTGTTACCTGAGAATAAGAGCTGGAAGTCAGGTTTAGAAAACAGCGAAAACACCAGAGTTACAGTTATCCAAACAACTGGGATGGATGTGCTTCCTGCTGCTGGCGCAGCCGTGTCCACGAGAACACGAAAGGTCTCTGGCCTGTGGGGGTAAGCTTAAGGTGACAAACTGAGTAAGCCTTCGCTGAATAACCATTCTGAAAATTATATTTGTCTGAGATAGAGAAGGTATTTTTAAGTTATTGTCACAATATGAAATCAAGTTTGTTCTTTAAAAAAAAATAGAATTGCCTGCATTATAAAGTGACTACAGTTATATATCTAGTAGATTTTGTTTTAGAGAGGGGGAGTAATAAAACATAAGATAGTAAGAAAAAGCTGTTCTCTAAGCACTCTCAGGCAGTGAGGTAAAGGCTCCTGTTTTTAGAAAGCGTACACGTTGTCAAGCCAAGCCAACAGTGCTTGAGTGCTTAAAGAACACAATACTCTTCTTTTGCCTGCAGTCTTACCAGGAGATATGGACAATAGTGCATTTTCTGAGTGCCTAATGTCTGCTAGGCATCATGCTAAGTAGCTTTATGGTTGTTACCCCATTTATTCTCGAGATTTTTTTTTCTAACAAAAGGAAAAATATTACAGCCTGTTCATAGGAGGAACCAATGTTACACAGTCATGACAGAAGAGGGGACAGAGAAGTCTGGGCCCTCATGGAATTCTGTATGTCCTTAGCTCAGGTAGAAGGGCCCAGACTTCTCTGTCCCCTCATGGAATTCTGTATGTCCTTAGCTCAGGTAGAAGGCTGAAAAGTCCTGTGAGATAGAAACTATCTTTAACTGTTACTTGGTGATTCCCTGCAATGAAAAGGAAGTTAAATGCTCCTGTTTAGGATACATACATCGTTACACAGTAACTTGGCACCTTGTTTTTTTTAAAAGAACAGCAAAGGACTGCAGGAGGAATTACTGGTAGGACACCTGCTTACCGTGGGCTAGCCCCTGGCTTCCAGCCCTGGTTCTGAAAAAAAGAGAGGGGCGAAGCAGAAGAAAGGAATAGCTCTGAGAAACTCAAGACCTGGAAAATATTGAGGTTTCCCTCAACATGTGGCCGATTATCCTTTTATTTGGAATCAATATGTAAGAAAACTGGGGCTTTTTGTGTGTATCTGATCAATCTCTTTGCCTTCAGAGAACACAAACAGCAGCTTTCTTTCTATCTGTACATCTGAGATGTAATTTACAGACTTTTAATTCCAAAGTATTCTAAGTAAGAAATCCCTTCCATGTTGGAACTTCGATTTCCAGTGTCTATTTCAGGACTGGAGAGATGGATGGCTCAGTAGTTAAGAGTACTGGCTGCTCTCCAAGAGGTCCTGAGTTCAAGCCACAGCAACCACATGGCAGCTCATGGCCATCTATATAATGTGACCCTGATGCCCTCTTCTGGCCTGTAGGCATACATGCAGACAGAAATAAAATACATTGATTAACACGATACAATTAATTAAAACATAAACTATACCATTTCGCCTTATATATGAGGGATTGTAATTAAGAAAAATTAAACGAGCCGATCTTAGCTAGTTAGTAGTAGTTAGAGTTTTAGTCCCAGCAGCTGGAACGCTGAGGCAGATAGATCTCTGTGAGTTCAAGAACAAGCCTGGTGTACAGAGTTCCGGGACACCCAAATCTGTACAGAGAAACGCTGTCTTGATTTTTAAAAAGGGGATGGGGGGGAAATGGAGCGATGGCTCAGTAGTTAATAGCACTAGCTGTTCTTCCGGAGGTCCTGAATTCAATTCCTAGCAACCATGTGCTGACTCATGACCGTTTTTAGTGAGATCTGGTGCCCTCTTCTGGCCTACAGGCATACTTGCAGGCAGAACACTATACATAAGTAAATCCTTTTTTAAAAAATTAAATGATTTTTATCTGTGTTTTTTCCCAGACATGACAAGAAGTAGAGGCAAGTCTCCTGATTTAGCTTTAAAATGTTTTCTGATTTCAATTATAAAGCATGATTCTCTCAATTTATTTTTATATTTACCCCCAGAAATGTCACTTCGTTGGAATTCTTGGTGCCCAGTGACGGCCGCTGTATCATGTTGTTAGCAGTGTAGACGGAGAATGGAGTTCATTTTCCCTATATAAACTACATTTTAACATCTACAGCTTCAAAACTAGTCATTGTTAGCAAGAATAGCCAATTTGTGGACTGGGTAATTAACTTACAGGTGACACAAACAACTCTAATAAAGCTTATCTACTTAATGTTTTTATCGTTATCGTGCTGACCTAAACCTTTATAGCATTCGCTATTACCTATGTTTGTGTGGATTCTAAGACATCCAATTAATTAAAAGTAAAAAACGCACCTTCTGTGTGAAGAGTGAAGCTTTAGATTTGTGATGTGACTCGTCATTGTGTAGCTTTCATTTTATAGCAGTTTTTCTTTTTACCAACATCATAAGTTTTGCTTTTACAACCAGATGCTGAAATTTTTCCCCTGAATTTTCCATCTGCTCACTTTCTAAATGGCATAGTATCATGTTGGTGATCCAGAAACATGATTTTACTGAAAGCACACTATTTTCAGTGTTCCTTTGACTCCTGTAACTTGAAAGGAGAATTTTTGGTGCAAATCTTAATGTACATGGGTCATACTCATGCTTTTGAATGGACTTTGTTTATAGAGACGCACAAGCAACTACTTCCAGGAACAAAGGTAATTAACTAGTAAGATGAAATTTGTGTAAAGACTTTTCAACCTTCAAAACTCACAGTGGTGATGAGTCTGATGTGTGCTGAATACTAACAGATAGCTTTAAATGTAATTACCAGATACTGTTTGTTGTTGTTAATGTATTTCCCTGCAAACAGCAGCAAGTTTAACTATTGTATTACAGATTTGCCAGAAAGAAAAGGTATTAAGAGAATTTATTTCAAAGTAATTGGGGATTATTATCAAGGCCTGTTTTAATTCCATTTCCTTAGTTGTTTGGTTTTTTGTCTTTTTTTTTTTTAGGCTTCTAACCACAACCCAGCTTTGAGTCAGGGTACCTGAAGACTGTGAGCACCATTGCCTTACCAAGAATGTTTACTATCAAAAGTGCTTGATGGGTTTCCTTTCCTAACAGTTTATTGTTGGTCATTTCAGAGCATTGTGAATAATATGCAAAGTTCTTCAAGGATGAAATTGTATTGCTTTACTCACTAAGTCTTCCAAGAATATATGATACAGATTTATGGAGAGACTATATTGAGACATTGAAATGTTTGTGATAAGGCATTTCTTTAGCATTAGAGGTAGTAGGGAGCTGTCCACAAACTCTTATAGAGAGTCCCCCTATTTTAGGTGGCTCCAGAAGAATTTAAGACCAGCATTGGCCGTGTGAACTCATGCTTGAAAAAGGCTCTCCCTGTCAATGTGAAATGGCTGCTGTGTGGATGTCTCTGCTGCTGCTGTACCCTGGGGTGCAGCCTGTGGCCCGTTATTTGTCTCAACAAAAGAGTAAGTATAACCAGCCTATTATGTGACAATAAAAAGAGCTGACACTTATTGAACATTTATTATGTGTTAGAACTGTTTCCATAATTTATTTAACTCCCAGAACAATGTTGTCTTCATTTTAATGCTAAAGAGATTCTGGAAAGAGAGAGTAAGTCTCTTGTTCAGCCTTTATCAATACTTTATAACTTAATATGAGTTTACACCATTTGCAATAAATGCAATTTAATTTATATATTTAAATATATATGGATTACTTTTTTAAAAAAAAGGAAAGGAAAGGGGCTGGTGAGATGGCTCAATGGTTAAGAGCACTGGCTGCTCTTCCAAAAGTCATGAGTTCAATTCCCAGCAACCACATGGTGGCTCACAACCATCTATAGGGGAATCTGATGCCCTCTTCAGGCAAGTGGATACATATGCAGCAGAGCACTCATACATTAAAATAAATATTTTTTTTTAAAAAAACGGAAAAACCCAAAGGGATGACTTAAAATACTTCTAAGCTTCAGGTGTACTGGAGAACACCTTTGGCTCTGAAGCCAAGCAGAAGGACCAGCAATCCTCAAAGGCAAAGAAAGTCCTTACCTTTGAACATACCATAGTAATATTCCTTTCTAGTTGTGTCATGAATTTAGGACACTGCCTTACTTTTGTCTTCTTTTAAATTTCATTTTTATTTCAGGACTGTTTTCCCCAGTGGGAGGACATCTTTGAAAAGTCTGGTTACCAGGCTGGGATCAGTGATAGAGTGCTTGCCCAGCCATGTGAGGTCCTAAGTTCAGTTCCCAGCAATGAAAAAGTTGTGATAAAAGGGGCTGGAAAGATGGGTAACAATACTTTGTGCACAAGCATGTGCACTTAAATCCCAGCACCCATGTCAAAAGACAGAAGAGGCTCCCCGAGGCTTGCTGGCCATCAGCAAGAGACTCTGTCACAAGGAAATAGGATGGAGATAAAGAAGGACTTTTTCCTCTGACCTCCACAAACATAGAGCCATATGCATATGCATGTGCATATAAACCACATGCATGTATACACACACACACACACACACACACACACACACACACACATACACATATACACACACACAATGATTAAATCCAGTGAGGGAAAATACCCATTTTACTTAGCATTCTTTCCCTAGTACCTACTAATTTGATTAAACTTGTAAATAACAATTAATCCACTAAATCAGATATAGAATTATAAGTTGAAAATATTGTCAAGAAATACTCATTTAATCTTGTATTTTCTCTTAAGCTCTTTCATAATTACCTCGAAAAGACAGATAATAAAATGCTGCCCTGTGACTTTTTTTCTTAACCTAGAGTGTTGTGTATGCCAGGCAGGTCTCTACAATTGAGCTATAGCCCTAACTTTTGTTTTTATTTTAATACAGGATCCCATTAAGTTACCCAGGCTGATTTTTAAGATAAGGTCTTACTGTGTAGTCCTGGCCAGCCTGGAACTTTTTATATAGTCCAGGCAGACTCTGAACTCACAGAGATCTGTCTGCATCTGCCTGTGCCTTCTGGGCACTGGGATTAAAAATTCATACTACCCGGCTGGAAAGGTGGCTTAGCAGTCAAGAGCACTGACTGCTCTTCCAAAGGTCCTGAGTTCGATTCACAGCAGCCACATGGTGGCTCACAACCATCTATAATGGGATCTGATGCCCTCTTCTGGCCCGCAGGCATACATGCAGGCAGAACACCGTATACATAAGAAATACATAAATCTTTAAGGAAAATAAAACCCTCACACTTCTACATACTTGGACTGGGCTGATCTTAGTCTCCTTCTGTAGCCCAGGAAAGCTTTGAACTTATCATCATTTTTTGCTTTAGTCTCCTAAGCTACTGGGATTATAGGCATGTGTCACCAGATGCAGCTCCCATCTGACTTCTTGGAAGTAGATTACTGATTCCCTTAATAACCACCAGTAGCTCAGAGCTTTGCTTTAAATAAAGTTTAATTTCTTTGTTAAAACAAGCATAGTATTTTTCTTTCACCTAGCTTTCTATAAGTTTTTTAAAAGCTGACAATATAATTTTTAATTGTATCTTTTAGAAGTTACAATCAATAATTTCCACAGTGTTATTTTAAAAGCCTCCATGTGAATTAATCATGATTTGGATTTCCCATCATAAGTGTAGCCAGTATCAATCACTGAGAAACAAGGTTTGGAGTTTTAATGTTATCAAGGGTATTTCTCCCCTCTGACTTATTTATGCTTTGTCCATCTCAATAGCTGCACCAGAGGGACTAAAACAGAAACATGCTTTCAAGTCATATGTTTGTGCTATGAATATTCTAATAGGATATTCAATGAAAGCTGACATGATGCTGATTCTCCGATATTCTTCTTTCTATCATTGCTTTGTCTTAATTAAAGAGTTTATACTAGGGACAGCAGGGTGGTTCAGCCAGTAAAGGTACTTGGTTCCAAGCCTGCCAAGTCTGGAGTTCAATCTCCAGACCCATGTGGTAGAAGAAAGAACCTACTCCCATATGTAGACTCTGACCTCCACATGTATGCATATACATGCTTGTGTATACCCATGCATACATATACACATTTTAAAAAAATAACAAAAATGGGCTGGAGAGATGTCTCAGCAGTTAAGAGCACTGACTGCTCTTCCAGAGGTTCTGCGTTCAGAGCATCCATATGGATGGATGGATGGATGGATGGATGGATGGATGGATGATAGATGGATGGATGATAGATGGATGGATGGATGGATGGATTGATCTTTTTTAAAGATGAATCATTTAGTTTTGGTGTATTTACAAATAGTGACCATTTCCACGGTGTAACTTTAGAACATTTCCATTACCGTTAAAAGGAAAGTTTAGAACCATTTCTAGTAACTTTGGATTTCTCTTCAGACCCTGCTCCCAATCTCAAACAAGTATATACTTTCCGTCTCACATTTCCTCCTGGGACGACGGATACTGTGCATCCATACAGTATACATTACTTCATGGCTGGTTTTGAAACCAGGAATGGCTCTTATTGTGTAGAAACATACAAAAAGTATCTGTGAAGCCACTTTGGAGTGTATAATAGCATTAAATACATTAACACTGCCATGCAGCCATCACCAGTATGCAATTCCAGACTTTTTTCATTATCCCCAAGGAAAACCCCATAGCCTATAAGCTGTTCTCTATTTCCCTTCCCCTCAGAAAGTTAAGAAGTGCTCCGTCCTCTTTATCACATTTCAGGAGAGTTTAAAAAGGATTAGTATTAATTCTTAAATATATTTAGGAGAATGTACTAGTAAAGCCAAGGATTTCCTGTGTTGGCAAGAGATTGATTTGCATGCCCTCTCTTGACTTGGCTTAGTCAGATGTACTTGGGCTTATTCAGATTTTGTATTTGTATTTGAGTCAGTTCCAGGATTTTGTTCCCTTCGTCTAGTTATCTAATTCCCTTGCATATCATTTCTCTTGGTATGCTGCCATGCTCTTCATTCCAAAGGTTGATAGTAAAGTCTCACCTTAGTAATTTGAGTCTTCTCACAAAGCTAGAGGTTTGTCAAATTTGCCAGTATTTTCAAAGACAAGACCTGTTGGTGTTTTGTTCTTCTTTTTTTTTTTTTCTTTTTCTTTTTTGCCTTTGTGTTTAATTTGCTCTTTTTTCTAGGTCCATAAGGTATGAGTCAGGTTACTGACACAAGGGCAGCCTTCTTTCTTCCCACAGTCATGTACAGTTACGCTTCCTTCCAGGGACTGCCTTAGATGTAGCCAGTACATTTAGCATGCGGTAGTTTGCTTTTATTCAATATTCTCGAATTGCTTGTGGGTTCCATGGGCTATTCATTGCTTCAGAGTATGGTGTTTAATTTCTTCCTTTATGGATTTCTTTGTTGAGCTGCATAGTTGCTTTATCAATTATTGAAAGTAGGATATCAACGTCTCTGTTACTGTAGAATTACCTAATTTTCACCTTAGTGTAGTCCATTTTTAAACATACTTTTGAGTTTCTTGTTCATTGCATGTATGTTTATAATGGTTATGTCTTCTTGATAGATTTATCCTCTGATTCATCAGCTTATATTGTTAGTGACTTATATTGTTAGATATTGTTTGTATCTTCACCAAATTCATTATGTTGCAGTCCTCTAACCTTGCAAGGGTATAGTCTTTATGGGATTATTGCCCTTATATGAAAAGACCAGAAAGTTCTCTTCACATTCTCTACCTCCTTTGCTTCTCCATCATCATCTCTATCTCTCCATGTATATACATATACATGTATATATACATACATATGGATATAAATATATATCAGACTCTCAACACGTTAGCAAGAAGTCTTTCACCAGAACCCGGCCATGCTGGTTTCTTGATCACAGATTTCCAAGCCTCCAGAACTGTAAGATAAAAATTTCTGGGTTTTTTTTTTCTTTTATTGAAAATGGATAATAGATTCTTTTCTCACATATATATCCTGATTATGGTTCCCCTCCCTCTCCTCTTCGAAGCTCCTCCCCACCTTCCTTCATGTCCAGATCCACTCTCTGTCTCTCATTAGAAAAACACAGGCTTCTAAGAGATAATAGCGATGTATAACAAAATAAAATACAATAAGATAAAACAAAAACTGTCACATCGAAGTTGGACAAGGCAAACAAACAAAAAGAAAAGAGCCCAAAAGAAGGCACAAGAGGGGCTGGAGAGATGGCTCATCGGTTAGGAACACTGACTATTCTTCCAGAGATTCTAAGTTCAATTCCCAGCAATTACATGCTAGCTTACAACTATAGTAATCAGATGCCCTCTTCTGGCATGTCTGAATACAGCTACAATGAGCTTAGATACATAAAATAAATAAATAATTCAGGAAAAAAAAAAAAGAAGGCACAAGAATGAGACCCACTCATTCATACACTCAGAAATCTCATTCATAACACCAAACTGTAAGCTATACACATTTCTGGAGTTTTTTGTTTGTTTGGTTGGTTTGGTTTTTTTGTTTAGTTGGGTTTTTTGAGTCAGGATGTCTCTGTGTTAACAGCCCTGGCTGTCCTGGAACTTGCTTTGTAGACCAGGCTGGCCTCAAACTCACAGTCATCTACTTGCCTCTGCCTCCCAAGTGCTAGGGCCACCACATCCAACTCAGTAGCTATTATTTAAAAAGGAACCACAAAACAAGGTATGCCATTTTTGTTATTCCACCTGAACAGATTAATTGTGTGTGTGTGTGTGTGTGTGTGTGTATTGTCTTTCTTTTTCATTTAAATATTCTTTTCTTTTTATTCAAAGTCTATTGTGTCCTATATTAATTAGCATAGCTGCCAGAGTTCCTTTTTGGTTAATATATCATGAAATATCTTTTTTATGTCCTTTTCTTTTTAATTTTTTTAGATTTATTTTATTTTATGTTCATGAGTATTTTATTTTACCTGATTGCATGTATGTATGTATAACGCATATATAGCTGGTACCATCAGAGTTAAAAGAAGTTATTGGATGCCCTGGAATGGGAGTTACAGATAGTTATGAGCTGCCCTGTGGGTGCTGGGATCTGAACCCAGGTCCTCTCCAAGAACATCAAATGCTATTAATTGCTGAGCCATCTTGCCAGCCCTTGTCCTTTTGTTTCCAATCTATTTGTAACCTAGTTGTAAATTTAGTGCCATGTATACAATATAATAGATGGGTCATGATGTTAATCCATTCTGAAAATATGTACATTTCAATTCACAGTTTAGTATATTTACTTTTAAGGTGACTATAACAATGTATTAGTTTATTGCTGCTTCTGTAACAAAGTGCCACAGATTAGGTGACTTGAACAGCTAAAATATATTTTCTCACAGTTTTGGAGTCCTCTCCTAGTTAGGGTTGCTGTTGCTGTGAGGAGACACCATGAGAAGAAAACATTTCATTGGGGCTGGCTTACAGGTTCACAGGTTTATTATCGTCATGGAGGGAAAGATGGCAGCGTGCAGGCAGACATGATGCTGGAGAAGAAGCTGAGAGTTCTACATTTTGATTCACAGGCAGCAGAAGTAAATGCCACACTGGGACTGCATAGTGAGTGAGACCCTATCCCTTGCTAAAGCAAAGACCAAAAAAAAAGTCTCTAAAAGGATTGCTTTTCTGAGTCTTTCTGGCCAGTTATTGTTCAGGTTACAGTCTTGTTCCTATATGTTCACAAGTCTCTCTGTGCATTTCTGATTCTTAATCTTCTCTTCCTATAAAAATACCAGTCTTACCCCTCATGCCTGTGATCTCAGCACTGAGAAGGTATAGGCAGGAAGATCAGGAGGCCAGCCTCAGCTAGCTACCTAGCAAGTTTGATGATAGCCTGAAACCCTGTGTCAATCAACAAGGCACACCACACCATAAGACTGTCATTTGTACTGAACTACTACCACTTTAATTCTCTATCTTTAAATACAATCACTTTCCAAGGTTAGGATTTCAAGATGGAATTTTTTTTTTCAGAAAACAGATTCAGCTCATAAGAGGGGAAAATCTGATTGTTTTTCCTACTTTGCTATTTTTTTAATCTGGCATTCTTTCATTGTCTCTCCCCCCATCCCCCATTCCTCTGTTAATTTCCTGGTGTGGTTTGAAATGATAATATCCCCGGATAAGACCAGATGTTTGAATGCTTGGACCCCAGGTGGTGAAACTGTTTGCACAGATTTTAGAGACCGGCTTTGCTAAAGGAAGTATGTCAGCTAGGCTGGGCTTTGAGCTTTCATTCCCAGTTTGTCACACTTAGCCCTCATATCAGCCCTCAGCTTCCTGTCCTGCCACCATACCTTCCCTTTGCCATCACAGAGCCTAACCCTCTGGAACTCTAAGCCCAAATAAGCTCTCCTTTAAGTTACCTTGATCATGGTGTTTTATTACAGCAGTAGCAAAGTAATATGTTTCCTTATCGAATACAGAACTGATTTTTGTCGTAAAGTATTGTCTTGTTCCCTTGTCATGTTCTGTGGTAGACTGACAAATACAACGTAAGGGACAAAGGCTTTATTTAGCGTGGCTCATGATTTCAAGGAATATAGTCCATCGAGGCATCAGTGCCATGGCTATAATCATGTCTGTGGCATCAAGAATTTGCAGCTTGCCAGGCAGTGGTGGCGTACGCCTTTTAATCCCAGCACTTGGGAGGCAGAGGCAGGCAGATTTCTGAGTTTGAGGCCAGCCTGGTCTACAGAGTGAGTTCCAGGACAGCCAGGGCTACACAGAGAAACCCTGTCTCGAAAAACCAACAACAAACAAACAAACAAATAAACAAACAAACAAAAAAGAATTTGCAGCTCATCTACACCATAGCTAATTAGAAAGCAGAGAACTCCAGTCAGAAGTGTGGCCTGGCTAGAACCTTTCAAAGGGCTACTTCAGTGAGCCACCCCCGCCAGCCATGCCTTCTTCCCCGGGTGTTTCACAACCTCTACAAAGCACCAGGACTGATCAGGAGGGGAACCGCCCTAGTGTCAATGCCATTCTGCATTCCTAGCATAAGGAATAGGATTTCTCTGTAAATCATCATCGTCAGCATTTGGTGGTGTCAATATTTTAGATTTGGGCATTCTAAAACATGTTCAGTAGTACACTGTTGGTTTCATTTCCAGTTTTACAAAGTCATATGATATTTGAACAGGTTTGTGTGTGTGTGTGTGTGTGTGTGTGTGCGCGTGCGCGTACACACGCAAACACACACATGAGCTTATTTGCCATTTGTGTATTTTATTTGTAGAGGTTTCTACTCATGTCTATACCGTGTTTGTTTGGAGTTTTTTGTTGTTTTGTTGTTGTTGTTGTTTTGAGGGGTTGCTATTTGGGCTTTTGTTTTTGTTTTGTTTTTGAGATATTATCTCACTTTGTAGACTAGGTTGTTCTCTAACTCAAAGAGGAATTCACCTATCTCTGCCTCCCAAATACTGGGATTAAAAGCATGTGCCACCATGTCCAACTATCCCCATTTTTAAAAAATATTTCTTTTTATGTATTTGAGTACTGTCTTCAGACACACCAGAAGAGGGCATCAGATCCCATTACAGATGGTTGTGAGCCACCATTTGGTTGCTGGGAATTGAACTCAGCACCTCTGGAAGAGCAGCCACTACTCTTTTTTTAAAAGGTTATTTATTTATTTATAATATGTAAGTACACCCCTTCAGATACCCATAAGAGGGTATCAGATCTCATTACAGATGGTTGTGAGCCACCATGTGGTTGCTGGAATCTGAACTCATGACTTCTGCGGAAGAGCAGTCAGTGCTCTTAACCGCTGAACCATCTCACCAGCCTACAGCCACTACTCTTAACTGCTAAACTCTCTCTTCAGCCCCAGCTCTCCCCATTTTTAATATCTCAGAGATAGGATGCTTCTAGGAAAAGAAAAAGGACTGCATACCTTCTAGAGTATGCTCAACAATCCACTTCCAATGGGACACCATTTTCTAACAAGACAAAGGCTAAGAAATCTATGTCCAGTTTTTTTGTTTTTGGTTTTTTTAAAGATTTATATATTTATTATGTATACAGTATTCTGCCTGCTGTATGCCTGCATGCCAGAATAGGGTATCAGATCCCATTACAAATGATTGTGAGCCTGGAAATTAAATTTAGGACTTATGGAAGAGCATCCAGTGCTCTTAACTGCTGAGCCATCTCCTCCAGCCCTCTATGCTCAGCTTTAATTATTTTTCTTTTAATACTGTACCAGCCAGCATAACTCTGAAAAAAAAGTCAGCTTTTCATAAGCTACCTACTCTATGGCAAACTGTTATGGGACTGTGAACAGCCCAAAACACACCCCATTCTTTCTGCCTTTTCTTTCTTGTCATATGACATTAGCTATGCCAATCATTGTGATTTTTTAATAGGAATATCAGCTATGTATGTCCTCAGCTGTCACATGAGTGATCTTGGCTATAAATTTAGCTGTGTGCTTTTTGTATATTATTTATTAAGTTGAAGAAGTTTCTTCCTATTTTGAGTTCACTCAGTTTTTCATCATGAATGTGTTTCTTTTTATCAAAAGCCTTTCCTGAATATATTGGTATGGTTGCATAATTTTTTTCTTTATATTTGCTACTATGATAGATTAATTAATTGATTTTTTTCTTTCTTTTTGGTTTTTCGAGACAAGGTTTCTCTGTGTAGCCCTGGCTGTCCTGGAACTCACTTGGTAGACCAGGCTGGCCTTGAACTCAGAAATCCACCTGCCTCTGCCTCCCAAGTGTTGGGACTAAAGGTGTGCGCCACCACCGCCCAGCAATTAATTGATTTTCAAATCCCATTTGGTTGGTTGGTTGGTTGGTTGTGGTTGTTTTATTTATTTATTTATTTATTTATTTATTTATTTATTTATTTATTTTGAGAGGTTTCTCTGTGTAGTCCTAGCTGTCCTGGAATTCACTTTGTAGACTAGGCTGTGATCAAACTCATAGACAACCACCTGCCTCTACCTCCCGAGTGCTAGGATTACAGGCATACCCCACCACCATCCTGCAGGTATATTTTTGTATAGTATCTTTATTTGGTTTGATTACTGTGGAAATAATTGCCCTATGGAAGGACAGTTAGGACTACATAGTGAGACTGTCGTAAAAATAAAACACAAGTAGAAAATGTTAACCACTAAGCCTCTCTCTAGCCCATGATTTAATTTGTTTGCTATAGCCTCATCTAGATTGCTTCTTCTCCTTGGGTGAGTTTTGTTTCCTTCAAATAATTATTCCATCTCATACCTCCCAAGTGCTGGGATTAAAAGGCGTGCGCCACCACTGCCCAGCTGAGAAATTTTTTATATGAAAATCTTTATTGGATATTTTATTTACATTTTAGATGCCATCTCCTTTCCCCATTTACCCTCCCTAAAAAACCCCTATCCCATCCCCACTTCTCCTTTTTGCTTTTATACTATATTTTACTATATTTTACTATATTTTATACTATATTTTAATGTTAATCAAAGGCTTTATAAGTTTGGTAATGCTCAATATCAATCAGAAGTGTAACCCAATATCCAACCAAGATATATCAACTATCTTTGACTGGCGGGGACACGCAAACATCCACCTCCATGTCCCCGCCCCCCTTGTCACCTAGGTCCTCCTCTCCTTCTCTTCCTCTCCTTACTCCTCTTATTCCTCTCCTTACTCCTCCCACCTTAGCTCCTCCTACATATCACCCTTCCTGTTAAAATAAAACTTTTCTCTTAGAATACAATTAGAGCATAACTATACCGATTTGTGTCAGTAAGGTACAAGATAGAACTAATACCCATTCCATCATTTTGTTGACTAACCAGAACCTCTGTCATCTCTCCTAACTAGAAGACTTGGTTTTGAACCTGCCTTTTTTCTTGGCTTTAGAATGAATGTCAGCTAAAAACCATCCTCTCAAACCTTTTCTCTCAAAGTAAATAGCCAGGATTGGCTATGAGACTTTAAGTTTTAACCCTGTCAGAAATCTAAAATGACTGAGTTAACTGAAATTATGGGAAGCACCAAGCATAGCTTCTAAAACTTAGCCAAATTATAGAGACCACTGAGCACCTGGACAGTCCCTATACTTCAGAATGTTGGAGTATCAAATCTTCAGCCTTCTGGCCCAGGATCAGCTGACAGACCTTGGTGATGCAGAATTTTTAAGAGCTGATTACTCTGTCTAGGCAGATATAATCATTCGACCTTTCTGCAAGTGTGTCCTTTTCCGGACAGTCATTTGTCTGTAGATGAAAAGAGACAATTCTTGCCTAGTGTCTGTCTCAAACCACAACTGGAGTAACTCCAAAAATGCTCAATTTCTTCTTAGAATCCAAGACAGGAAGCTGTCAGGAGCAGACAGGTCTCTAATCAAAATGGACATTCATACAGAAATGTTTGTAATGTCAATTCTCTGGACTTCTAACGTTTTGAAAACCAACTATCCATGTAAGGCAATCTGGACTGTTGTCTGTTAACTCCTCTCAGCTAAATAAAATATAGAAAACACCCTAACAATCAACTCAGAGCCATGAATTTGCTATAGGCCCTTAACTCACAGGCTAAACATCTCAAATCAGTTTAAAAAGTTAAAGAAGGCCAGACAGTGGTGGCGCATGCCCTTAATCCCAGCACCTAGGAGGCAGAGGCAGGCGGATTTCTGAGTTCCAGGCCAGCCTGGTCTACAGAGTGAGTTCCAGGACAGCCAGGGCTACACAGAGAAACCCTGTCTCGAAAAAAAAAAAAAAAAAGTTAAAGAAGGACTAGGTCTAAGCCTTGTATTCCTAAATGTGTAATATAAGCCCAATGCCTATGAGAGTAACAATATTAAACTCACTTTTACATTAATAAGAAGCTCATACCAATGAAAACCTTAAATTTGAAATCAAAGTAAATTTTGTACCATTTAAGAAATTATAACTTCATCTTAATAACAATTATACATATTTCTACCAATAGGTTATGGCTATGCAATAAATCCTAGGTAATCCTCCCTGTTCCAGCAAAACCACTACTTTTCCCTAGAAAGATAGCCCAATATTAACCACCTCAGTCCCCAAGCCCAGGGAATAGGGGTGCCGACTCTTCATTAACTTCTTCAAGCTGATTATGGGCGTTGAGATATTAGAAGAGGAGCTGGGGGAAGAGTAAATTGCTAAGCCTCTGACATCTGTGTCTTCACTGCATCCAGCTGGAATTTCAGGACACAAGAGGTTTGAGCAGGTCTGCTCCGCTCCTTGATGAGTAGATACACCGAGGCTGTGTATTCTGCAATATACAATTCTCAAAACAAATTTTAGTATCAAGATAATTTTTTGTTTGAATTCTGGAATCTAGTCTTCTGGCGGCCTGCCTCTGTCATGTCTAATCCATATAATTCTGGGAGTTTCTATGAGGGTGTACTCCCACCATCCTCCCATTTTCACCTCCCTGCTCTCAAATTCCCCAACATTAGGGAATTCAAACTTTCAGGCACCAAGGCCCTCCACGTCCACTGATGCCTAACCCCTTACCCCATCCCCCCTCCTCCAATTACTATGAGGGTGTGCTCCTACCATCCTCTCATTCCCACCTCCCTGCTCTTGAAATTCCCCAACACTAGGGAATCCGAACTTTCAAGTACCAAGTCTATCCACTTCCACTGATGCCTGGCAAGGCCACTCTCAACTACCTATACAGGTGGAGCCATGAGTCCCTCCCTTTGTGTTCTCAGGCTGGAGATCTTAGAATGGCTACTCAAGCTTGCTCCTTAGGACTATTTGCTTGAAAAATTGTTTTCCAGCCTTTTACTCTAAGGTAGAGTCTGTCTTTGTCACTGAGGCAGGTTTCCTGTATGCAGCAAAGTGCTGGGCCCTGTTTATGTATCCAGTCCATTAGCCTATGTGTTTTAATTGGGGAATTGAGCCCATTGATGTTAAGAGATATTAAGGAACAGTGATTGTTGCTTCCTGTTATTTTTGTTATTAGAGGTGGAGTTATCTTTGTGTGGCTATCTTCTTTTGGATTTGTTGGAAGATGATTACTTTCTTGCTCTTTCTTGTTTTCTTGCTCTTTCTTGGGTATAATTTCCCCCCTTGTATTGGAGCTTTCTGCTATTATTCTTTGTAATGCTGGGTTTGTGGAAAGATGTTGTGTAAATTTGGTTTTGTCGTGAAATATCTTGGTTTCTCCATCGATGATAATTGAGAGTTTTGCTGGGTATAGTAGCCTGGGCTGGCATTTATGTTCTCTTAGGGTCTGTATGACATCTGTCCAGCATCTTCTAGCTTTTATAGTATCTGGTGAGAAGTCTGGTGTAATTCTGATAGGTCTGCCTTAATATGTTACTTGGCCTTTTTCTCTTACTACATTTAATATTCTTTCTTTGTTTTGTGCACTTGATGTTTTGATTATTATGTGACAGGAGGTATTTCTTTTCTGGTGTAGTTTATTTGGCATTCTCTTGTATGTTTATTGTCATCTCCTTCTTTAGATTAGGGAAGTTTTCTTCTATAATTTTGTTGAAGATATTTATTGGCCCTTTAAGTTGGGAATCTTCACTCTCATCTGTACCTATTATCCTTAGGTTTGGTCTTCTCATTGTGTCCTTGATTTTCTGGATATTTCGTGTTAAGAACTTTCTGCATTTTGCAGTTCTTTGACAGTTGTGTCAATATTTTCTATGGTATCTTCTGCACCTGAGATTCTCTCTTCTATCTCTTGTATTCTGTTGGTGATGCTTGTGTCTATGACTCCTGATTTCTTTCCTAGGTTTTCTACCTCCAGGGCAGTCTCCCTTTGTGATTTCTTTATTGTTTCTACTTCCACTTTTATGTCCTGAGTGGTTTTGTTCAATTCCTTCACCTGTTTGTGTTCTCTCTCTTGTAATTGTTTAAGGGATTTTTGTGTTTCCTCTTTAAGGGCTTTTACCTATTTACCTGTGTTCTCCTCAAATTCTTAAAGGGAGTTTTTTATGTCCTTCCTAAAGTCCTCTATCATCATCATTAGAAGTGATTTTAAATCTGAATCTTGCTTTCCTAGTACTATGGGGAATTCAAGACTTTCTTGTGTGGGAGAACTAGGTTCTAATGATGCCAAGTACCCTGGGTTGCTGATGCTTATGTTCTTGTGCTTGCCTTTTGCCATCTGGATCTCCTTAGTGCTTAGACCTGTCCTGTCTCTGACTGGGGCCTGTCTTTCCTATTATCTTGGTTTTATCAGAAATGTGTGGGGTGGGTGTTACTACTGGGGTAAGAGCTGGGGCCCAAAATCTGCTCAGTGCTCCGGGCCAGGAGTGACTTCCTGGGTCCTAGTGGGTTCCAGTTACTCCCTGTTTGGGGTGAGCATTGCTGTCTGCTTACCTAAGGTAATACCAGGGTTAGAGCACCTGGGAGCCCCGCTTCCTCGGGGTTCTTAGAGATTGGGGGCAGGGCTGCTGCCAAGGATCTGCTAAGTGCTCAGGCCCAGCTGTTCCATTCATTTTTACTAATTTATTTTCTTCTACTTTGCCTCCTACTTGTCTTCCCCTCCAGCACTTGAGTTATAGACACAGGCCAACACATTCAGCTCTTACATAGCAAGCCCACTGAGCTATCTCTCTTCTTTATCTCTGATAATGTACCCCTGAACTCAGCTGAAAGTGCCTGGCACCCCCTCATTTTTGAATTGCTGTCAGCATTTCTAGTCTACTTTCTACATTTCTTTACATTTAATATGTTTGTCTCTATAATGTGGGTATTTGTAGACAGCATATACCCTAAATCTCTTTCAACTGATGCATTTAAACCGTTGGTATTTCAAGTGATTATTGATGCAGTTAGAATAGTGTCAATCCTGTTTACTATTTAATCTATTTACTGGGCCTTGCTCATGTTCTGCCTCTCTTTTTCTGCTCTTTCTTTTTTTTTTTTTTTTTTTTTTTTTTTTTTTTTTTTTTTTTTTTTGGTTTTTGGTTTTTCAAGACAGGGTTTCTCTGTATAGCCCTGGCTGCCCCGGAACTCACTCTGTAGACCAGGCTGGCCTCGAACTCAGAAATCCGCCTGTCTCTGGCTCCCAAGTGCTGGGATTAAAAGGCGTGCGCCACCACTGCCCGGCTCTTTCCTACTTTCATATTGTATATTACCACTTCTATCCATCTTTAGCATAAATCAATTCAATTTCTTTATATATTTTATATACAAGCATACTATGTGAGCCTCTACTCCTGCACATCAGAATAGGGGATCCCATTACAGAGGTTGTAAGCCACCATGTGGTTGCTGGGAGTTGAACTCAGGACCTCTGGAAAAGCAGACAGTGGTCTTAACTGCTAATCCATCTACTCAGCCCGTGGGATTCTAATTTTTAAATGCAGATAATTAATTTAAGTGTTCAAGAATTTAAACTTTTTTTGTGATTGCCTTACATTTACGACCAGTTCAAACAATAGTAAGCCTCAGTGCTTCTAGGCCTCTTGACTAAAATCAAGTATCAAATAATGACATCCTTTTTCCCAAGAGATGAAAATACTCTCTTTTTCTCCCTCTTGTCCATTGTGACATCTTACATATAACTACAGTCACTAAGTTAATGCTATTGTTACCTTGAACAAACTGTTACCTCTGAAATGAGCTAAGAATCCACATGTGCTCACATGTTCATGTGCGCGCGCGCGCGCGTACACACACACAGTACTTACTGATTTTTATATTCACTCATTCCTTCTCTAACACTTCTCCTTTGTTCATGTAGATCTGAGTCTCTGAAAAGAAAACTCCCTACCTTCTTAGTGATTTTAAGTATGTAATACAAGATCTACCACTGTTTCCGTGGTAGGTTTCTGGAATTTATTTTTGCAGCACTAAAACTCATTTCCACTTAATCATCAACTACTCCTGGCTTCCTCCACCCAGTCCCTAGCTTACTCTCTACTGCTGTGAATGCAAGTAGTTTATAATCCTCATATTAGAAGAGGAAAACATGCCTTTGAACTAAAATGACAGCAACAGCCTCAAAACATTATTCAAATGCAAACCTGGGGCTGGGGTGTTAAGCCATCTGTAAAGCCCTCCTTGCCTTGTAGAACTAAAGACTTGAATTTGATCTCTAGAACCCACATTAAAACAGAAAAGCTGCCGGGCAGTGGAGGTGCACGCCTTTTAATCCCAGCCCTTGGGAGGCAGAGGCAGGTGGATTTCTGAGTTCGAGGCCAGCCTGGTCTACAGAGTGAGTTCCAGGACAGCCAGGGCTACACAGAGAAACCCTGTCTCGGAAAAACAAAAAACAAAAAACAAAAAAAAAAAACAACCAGAAAAGCCTTTGTTTGCAACCGTAGCATTGGGGACACTAGCACTCATTGGCTCGACAGCCTAGCCCACTTGGTGAGTTTCAGATCAATAAGAGAAGACAGTTGTCTCCCCCACCCTTCCCCGTCCCCCCCCAAAAATATGGTGGGTAGCACTTGGAAAAAAAAAAAAACAGAACAAAACCCTTCTGTCTTTCTCTGTGTGTGTATAAATGCAAATCTGGTTTGATGAGTAAGATGGTTTTTTGATTTTTTTTTTTTGGTTTTTTTTTTGAGACAGGGTTTCTCTGTGTAGCCCTGGCTGTCCTGGAACTCACTCGGTAGACCACCACCTCCCGGCTGAGTAAGATGGTTTTAATAGGACTTAATTATTTATTAGAGAGCCACTGTGGAGGGCTACAGTCACCCTTAATCAAATTGCCAAACATGTTACCTCCCTCCCTTACCAGTCTCCTACTCTACATCAGTGGCTCTCTACCTTCCTAAATGATAGGACCCCCAACCATAAAATTATTTTCGTGGCTACTTCAGAACTGTAATTTTGGCACTACTGGGAATTGCAATGTAAATATTTGACACATAAGCTATCTAGTGTTGTGGGTCACAACTCATAGGTTGAGAACTGCCAAGACTATACTGGAAACCTGGTCTTAGAGCTCCACCTTGTGTCAGAACAACCAAAGTGACTACAGGCAAAACAGATAAAACCAAACACTGGAGAAAGTTAAAAATATTTTGGGTTTTGTTGTTTTGGTTTTGTTTTGTTTTGTTTTGTTTTTTTCAGACAGGGTTTTTCTGTGTATCCCTGGCTGTCTTGGAACTCAGTTTGTGGACCAGGCTGGCCTCAAATTCTTGCCTCTGCCTTCAAGTTCTGGGATTAAAAGTGTTTACCACCATTGCCTGGTAGAAAGTTAAGATATTTATGCACATTTCTTTATTACTTATTTTGAGACAGGTTCTCACTGTGTAGACTTGGCTGTCTTAGAACTTGCTATGTAGACCAAGCTGACCTCAGATCACACAGATCCTCCTGCCTCTGCCTCCTGCTGGAGTGGTGGGATTAAAGGTACATGCTAAATGCATATCTCACCCTTCCCCCACTTCCTCACATCCGGGATTCTGTTGGTCTCGGCGAACACTGTCTGACCATGAAAAAGATAGCTTCAAAGTGTCCTACAAATTTATTTATCATTGTATTGAGGACCAGGAATTAGACAGATTCCCTGATAGACCAACAGATAGGGAGAGGGGGCAAACTTCCAAATGCCTGGCTCCTTCCTCACCCTCTTGACCTGAAACAAAAGCCTAGCAGCTTAAGACAAAGGCCTGGAGAAGTTTTTTTCTCCTCCACTCGTAGGACTGGTTCCTTGCTGCTGGCTGTGTGGCTTGTTGCTTTCTTTATGTGTTTGGGAGATTAATCCCATATTCAGATACATGATTTGCAGTCTCAAGTTCTGAGTGTTGCCTTTTGGTTTCTTTTTTATTTCCCCTTTCTTTGGGGTTTAGGGGTAGGTGTTAAGGGAAGTTGGGGGATGAGTCTAGGATTTTTTTTTTTTTTTTGGTTTGGTTGCTTCCCCCCACCCCCACCAGGGGTGGTCATATTTAAAAAAAAAAAAGACAATGCCAAGAGCAGTATCAAAAATCTTGTTATTTATGATCTTTTTGTTTGTTTGTTTTGTTTTTTTCGAGACAGGGTTTCTCTGTGTAGCCCTGGCTGTCCTGGAACTCACTCGGTAGACCAGGCTGGCCTCGAACTCAGAAATCCACCTGCCTCTGCCTCCCAAGTGCTGGGATTAAAGGCGTACGCCACCACTGCCCGGCTATTTATGATCTTTTTAAAAGAACTTTTATAGGTTGTGGGATGATATTTAGGCCTTTAATTCATTCTGAGTTAATTTTTGTCTGATGTAAGCTAGAGCCACCTTCACTCTTACCTTTATTTACACACACACACACACACACACACATGTAAGAGGGTTTACTTTTATGCTCCCCATTCTGTTCTATTGGTATGTACATCTATGGAGGAGGGTGATTTTTTTGTGAGTTTTTTTTTTTTATTTTTGCATGTGTACGTGCCTCTGTGTTTGTGTGTGTGTGTGTGTACACGTGTGTTAACACCCATGGAGTCTAGAAAAGGGTATCAGATGCCCTGGAGTAAAAATTATAAATGGTTGTGAGCTCCCGATATGGGTGCTAAATACTGAACCTCAGTTCTCTGAATAAGTAGCAGGTGCTTGTTTAATGGCCTTTTCTATTTTATATTGTGTATGACACCATATCTATCCTTCTTTAGCATATATCAATTTAATTTCTTTCTGTATTTTATATATATGGGCACTGTGTTGGCTTGTACTCCTATACACCAGAAGGGATCGTCAGATCCCATTACAGATGGTTGTGAGCCACCATGTGGATTGTACTCATGACCTCTGGAAGAGCAGCCAGTGCTCTAACCACTGAGCCATCTCCCCAGCTCCATCCATATGTCTGTCTTTTATACTAGTGTCATACTGGTTTTTTTCCTTTTTTTTTTTTTTTTTTTTTTTTTGGTTTTTGGTTTTTGGTTTTTTGAGACAGAGTTTCTCTGTATAGCTCTGGCTATCCTGGAACTCACTCGGTAGACCAGGCTGGCCTCGAACTCAGAAATCCGCCTGCCTCTGCCTCCCAAGTGCTGGGATTAAAGGCATGCGCCACCACTGCCCGGCCCATAATTGTTTTTTATTTTCAAGTAATTTCACATCAGGACATGTGATATCTCTGCCTTCATTCTTTCTCAATATTCTTTTGATTCTTTGAGTCTTGTGTTTGTGTGTTTGTGTGTGTGTGTGTGTGTGTGTGTCTGTGTGTGTGTGTGTGTGTGTGTGAGAGAGAGAGAGAGAGAGACAGAGACAGAGACAGAGACCATACAAATTTTAGGATATTCTTTCCGTATTTCTCTGTTGCACTGAAGCAGCAAGGACAATGTAACAAAACCCGGGTCTTTCACCTTTCTCCTGATTTTTCCTTTTAATTGTTTTACAAATGGGTCCTTCCTTCCTGTCCTCCATCCGTTTTTTTATTATTATTTATTTTGAGACAGGGTCTCACTGTGTGACTCTGACCCCCGACTGACCCAGAACTCACAGGGATTCCTACTCAAAGCTGGGGTTAGAGATGGGCACCACATCTGACTTTTCTTCTTTTATTTTAATCAGAAACGTATTAAAATTTCTAATAAGAATCAGAATTTCCTGGTACTCTTAGAGTGGTTTTAAAAGCTTTACTTTTCTAACTCCCTACAAAAACTACTTGCATTTTTTAAAAGATTTGCCTGAATCTGTTTCCTGCCTTACTGTTTCTCTTCTTTCAACCTTCACTTTCTGCTAGGAAAACTTTCTGTGCTGAACCACCTTAGTTTAGAACATGAGTGTTTATTGAAAAAGTAATCCTGGGACTGGAGAGATGGCTCAGTGATTAAGAGCACTGACTGCTCTTCCAGAGGTCCTGAGTTCAGTTCCCAGCAACCACATGGTGACTCACAGCCATCTGTAATGGGATCTGATGCCCTCTTCTGGTGTGTCTGAAGACAGCGACAGTGCATCCATATAAATAAAATAAACAAATCTTTTTTTAAAAAAAAAAGAAAAGAAAAGAAAAAGTAGACCTGAAAAAGGGTCGTGAACATCTGTACAGGGCCTGCAGCTGCTGCTGCTCTGCGTTAGCACTGTGGATGAACTTTCATAGCTGTCCAGTGGATGGCCACGTACCATTGAGCAATTTATATGCATACTTCATTTGGATAAGCATACATTAAAATTTCATCCATTGATAGATGAATGGATAGGTAGACCTCCTTTTCTAGTTATACAGTAACCACCCAAAGAGTTATTTTGGTTTTGACAATTTCTGTCAAATACATTGCCTTTTTTCTGGTTTATAATCCAAAAAAAAAAAAAATCATTGTACCTTACAAGACAACAGAAAACCACAGACACATGTAGCTTGTAACGTTCCTCAGCTCCTCTTCTCACAGAATCTTGATTCTTTTTCTTAGACCAGAAGATCGATTCAGAAGTTACTAGAATGGGAAAATAACAGATTATACCACAAGGTAAGACATGTAGGCAAGTAAGTGCTCCATTCATATGTTTGCATTATCAAATTGGAAAAGTAAGTACTAAGTCCACAAAGGAACGGACTAACGGACCGTTCCTCAGTTATTAGTATGCCTTCTTGATAAGGGTCTTGAAGTGCTGTTTTATCTCATGTAGCCTGGATTGTACTTTTAATGATGTGTTCAACTATAATTAGCCAAAGATGACAGAAAAATTCTTAACCAAACTCTTACCCTTTTAGCTTGCTCTGCACTGGAAATTGACTAAAAGGAAATGTGAAACTAGCAATATGATGGAGTATGTAAGTATGAAGCTGTTTTTTAATTACATTCTTTGAATTTTTCCCTGTGCTTGCCATCTGTTGATTGTACCTTTTAGCTTCTCAGCCCTTATTTCTGTCAGTTGGGGTACAGAGGCCACCATTCATTTTCTTTAGCTTTGTGGCCAACCTAAAGTATCTGGGAAGTTTATAGAGATCATTTACATCTTTGAAAAGTCTCAGCTCCTGTGCTCAGCTGAAAATGTTGTTCACCCTTCGTTTCTGTTCCCACAGACACAAACTATATAACATATGGCAGTAAGAACAGCTGCTACCTAGCAAAATACACTGAGGTGCAAGCTTATCAAAAAACTTACGTAAGGATTGACTTTCAGTTTTGGACTCACATCCTTGGATGGTTTTTACTTTTTTTTTTTTTTTTTAATTTGGTTGGCATTTAACTTGGAGTGAATATAAACTATTGAATGAGTAAAATCTATCAAAATAGATTTGAATACAGGCTACAGATTTTTACTGAAAATATGTAGTCTTGCTGGCTGCAGTGGCACATACCTCTCATCCCAGCACTTGAGAGACAGGGGTGAGCACGTCTCTGTTTGTGTCATGCCAGCCAGGGCTATGTAATGAGACCCTACCTCAAAAAAACTTTTCAAATATGAATAAAAATAGGTAGCCTTAGTCAGAAAGCATAAAACCACATATAAACAATATGATCTATTCAGCATCTTGAACCTTCCAAACTTCCAGTGTTTATCATTAAACATTCCAGGGCTGAGAATATAGTATAATTAGAAAAGTACTTGTCCAGCATCTAGAACCCTCCCTTTGGCCTCCAGCACCACTCTGAGCCTGTAATCCAGAAGTTCAAGGTCATCTTTGGCTTTATAGCAAGGTCAAGGCCTGTCTGAGATACATAGAACTGCCTTCATCATAACAATAATAGAAGAACATAATAGAAGTTGCTTGCACCTTTCATTCTAGCTCTTGGAAACAGAGGCCAGGTGGATGGGTATCTGTAAATTTGGGGCCAGCTTGATCTACATAGCAAGTTCCAGGGCAGCTAGGGTCATATATTGAGACTCTGTCTCACAAAATCAGAAATCTTGTAAACCTTCTGCAGTTCAATTTTATAGTCAATCTGTTTGAGCTACTTGTATTTCATAAACTTACAAAAATAATAATCCTCAACTAATATTAGCTGTTTTAATCTTAAAAAATGAAAACAGGTAATTTTTTTTCTAATCTTTATAAAGTAGTTTTAATCCCTTCTTCTTGGCTAAAAGAAAAGGTACAGGGATATAAAACTGTAATAGTTTGGCTCTCGGCAAATAGCTGTCGTAAGGAAATCAGGCAATAACAGCTCTTGGTTCTAGGGGGTAGGGTTGGCTGCCAGTTCAGTTTTGAAGCGAGAGGCCTGTTTGGTCATAACCTAATTCTTTGAAGAACTGTTCCTTGCATTTCACTCACTCCCTGTAATCCATGGTGAAAATACAGTCCTGTGGTACTCAACAAGAGTTTGTGGGTTATGTACATTAAATGAAAAATATTTTGTCAATATATTCTTTTCTGTCTTTATTTTACAGGTAATACTAATAGAATTCTTACCAAAATACCCCATATTCCGACCCGACTGAGGAGTTCTGTTCAGTCACTTCTGTGTTATCTGTCATTTCCTACCCTTAGTGCCTTGTAGATGATCTTGGAATGGAGACAGTCTCCTTTGCTGTGTTCAGTTTATTCTTTACAACAGTAGACTATTCTTCTCACTCTTTCATTTGTGTTAATTTAAGAAAATTTGCACATCTTTTTGGTTATTAAATGAGGCTTGTGTTTTGCACTCTCAATTTTTAAATAAATGCAAACATATACCCATATTTATCGTTGACACTAAAAACATCAGTGCTGGTGTTTAAAAAAAAAAAAAAACAAAAACAAAAGAAAAACCTTGTTCTGAGCATGCTGCCTTATGATTTTCATACTCACTGTTTCTAAATATGCATCATTTTTCTAGGCTATTTAATGCTCTGTAATCCCTTACAGGACACACCCAAATAAGCTTTTGGTAGCTTTTAGAAATGGTTTTACTCTGCTCTTAAAGAAAATGCAATTAATAGCACTGGTTTCCTCCTGCACTTTGCTAAATTGTCACTTATATTAGTGGATAAAATATTTAAACTCCTAAAGACTTGTAAATATTGTCTCTTTGCATAATGTAAAATGTGGTATGCCATGGTTTACAGAATGTATTATTATTATCAATGTATTGCCAACAATTCCACATAGATTTTAATATGAATGATGTTTGCAAACATCCTTTTGAATGTAGAGACCTTTAACATGCTGTTTTGTGGCAAAGCCAAAATGAGTATGTTAAATTTCAGGTGTGGGGCGGAGTGCCCTTCCTAATAAGTGGATTAAAATTGAAATCATTACTTCGGATCTCGGGTATCACACCTGAGACCAAGAATCTTTTTTTCCATTTAATTCACTGTTCTCCATTTCTCCTCCACTCCATCCCCATCTTATAGCTTCACTAGTTCTCATTTCCTTTCTCTTCTGCATCCTTTCCTTCCTTTGAAAATGCATGAAATGTCTGTCTTTAAATGTCTTGAGAGCTGGGCACATGCCATTAATCCCAGCACTCAGGAGGCAGCGGCCGAGGATCTCTGTGACTTCGAGGCCAACCTGGTCTACAATATAGTTCCAGCATAGCCAGGACTACACAGAGAAACCCTGTCTTAAAAACAAACAAAAGTGTCTTGAGATTTTTGCTTCTTATGTGAGGTATCAAGGCCTCCATGAAAGCCATGGCTTATCCTCTTCTAAAGTTTCTGTATTCTACATTGAGGAAGAGCACAGAGAAGCTCTACCTACATGGTCGGCTAGTCAGAACTGAGAAACCAGTTTCTGCCTTCTGATGGAGGATCTTTTTAAAACACTTATAAATTATTGAGGAAAGACAAGTAAAATTTAGATAAAATTGTTTTTGTTTCTAAAGTGGCCATGTGTTTTGATTGATACATGCATCTTTCTGGTTTTTTTTTTTCATAATTAAATTGAGTGCCATTACTACTTTGGTTTTACTATAATTTGAAATTATAGTAAATGTTTTTATATCAACTGCAAGTGATGCCTGTATATGGGCATTGTTTATAATTTGCAGTGACTGACATACATTCCCTTGGTCCTTCTGTTCTTAACTGCTTTTAAGTAAGCTCATCTCAGCGAACAGAACAGTCTTAACAAGGTCAAGCCTTTTAAAGGCACTTTTAAGAGTTATGCCTAATCTGAAATCCTTAGTCCTTGAAGGAAAGAGAAAGGCCATCCTGTTTGATTCGTGGTTCTAATGGTTTGCACAAAAAACTTTTTGAGCCACTCAGCCACCCCAGATCTCTAAGTTCTAATATATTATGTATGCCTGCAAATATGTCTGCCTGCTGCAAAATTGAAGGTGTATTTTTATAGATAAGAAGGAAGCCTTTGAAAATGCATACCCAATGTCTTGTTTTATAGCTAAGGTCAGGGAAAAACATATCTATGTCTTATGTTCCAGCTAATGTCATCAAATTTATGCTTCATACTGTGATGTTTTAATACCAAAATTGATTTCCATCATAATATAGAATTTTTAATTCTCACTGGTAAAATAATTACTTGTGAATGTCAACCCTCAGCAATCTTACATTTTGTCTGTAGCCTTAGAATTTGACCAAATAGTGACCATAGTAATTTTTCTGCCATGTACAAATCACACTTCATTTTGTTCAAAAAAAAATCAAGAAGTGTAATGAATTGTTTCCATGAAACAAATATTAAGACAGGAATAGATTGTATCTGGAAGTGACCAAGTATAATTCAAGTTACAATAGTATTTGTCATTTCAAAATATTTATCATTATATGTCAAATCAATTTGAACTACTCACTCATAACTGTGTTATTTTATTTTTCAGTATACTGATTGACAGATCATAGTTTCTTGAGATACCCAGAAAACAATCCATCTTCTCATTTCTTTTCTTTCTTATGTGATTGGTAGTTTGAGTGGGGAGGAAGTTCCTTTTCATTCAAATTAGCCACAGCAAATGCTAACCTAACTGAGTACATGGTGGTCACTGATTCCTCCCCCACCAAACTTCTATTCTTTCAACCTCAGGATAGAATGTAACTTGTATTTTTCTATTGGGTTAGCCAAGTATTTTGTGAAAGTTATTTTTGACTGAAAAAGAGAATAATTTTGTTGACATATTATATTCCTTTATCATCGTGGTAGTTTCCAAAGGAAAAAAAGTTTTGAAATAACATGTTTTTGCCAAAGCTTCTAAATCTCTGTAGGCTTTGGGATTTTGAGTTAAAGGACTTTTTTATTCTTATTCTGAAAAGCCTGGCATGGTGGTTTACACCTCTAATCCCAGCATTTATTGAGCTAAGGCAAGAGAATTGCTGTGAATTTAAAGCCAGCCTGGGCTACACAGGCTGTCTCAAGAAAAAAAGAATAAGAAAGTTAATTTCAGTTATTTCTCATTTGATCCAAGATTCTGGTTTAATAAATTGATCCAACTTGTCAATTTACAGTTTGTCTGAAAGGCCAGTAACATCTATATTATTAGTAAAAATAAGGGCAAATGCCACTTGCCCTTGTCTCAGACATGTCCTCTACTCGTTTCCCATTTTACCCCATGTTAATTTAGGAAAGAGATTATTGTAACTATAGAAATAGATGGGAAAGTGCCTTGTCTTTTTCAAAGATAACGTGGTATGTAGAAGGAAGCAGAATAAATGAATTAATAATGATTAGAAATTATTCTTTTCAACTAGGCATGATAGCACTAGGTCATTGTATTTCTCTTAAATGCATTTACTTATCTTCTAATCATGTGGTATATTAATGAAAAAATATCACAGAATAGAACTATCAGTCACTTAAAAATTAGTGTGATTTTAATGCTTGTAAGCATAGAATTTAACATGGTTCTAGAAGGACAATGGTCTTTGATTGAAGACCCTACCAAAACTCACTTAAGAGTTAAATGTCTATATTTCTTTTATTAACATGACCTATAAACACTAATATCTCAGAAATTAAACTGTGTTTGTGCCCAGCATTGTCATTTTTAATGAGAGTTATTGTTGCCTTTGATAACTTTAAGAAAGCTCAATAGCATTTGTAAGCCTGACAACAATGAGGTATCTTCAAATGTATGAGACCTTTACAAATCATTAGCACTTTTAGTTTTGCTTACAGATAAGCTGCCACTTAAAAATAAACCATCACTTGAACACGAAGACCCCAGACAATATTTCATTTGAATTTATTGTATGTTCTAGGCAAATATAGAATTTATACTCATCTGATTAATTGGAATGGCTTCACATAGTGGAGGAAATACTTTTTCCTAAATTGACAGGAAGTATTCAGTTCATTGAAATTAAATCCAATTATGTCTATAGAAGTCTGCTTCTTTAAAAAAAAAAAAAGAAAAGAAACAAAGAAAAGAAAAAGGTCTATTTTACAACTATCAAATCAATCAGGTTCCCTTGAGTGGTGAACTGTTGAGAAATTTTTCATGGTAAAGAATAAGTTAATTAATACTTGTTCATATACTTTGTGAACTAAAAATAATTGAAGGGTATCTATAAGTATATCCTTCCATGTGTGTATGTGTATATATATGTATATAT
Source organism: Rhabdomys pumilio (assembly GCA_030674055.1). Classification (NCBI taxonomy): domain Eukaryota; kingdom Metazoa; phylum Chordata; class Mammalia; order Rodentia; family Muridae; genus Rhabdomys; species Rhabdomys pumilio. Next base: position 67,059,826 of record JANHMN010000005.1, on the reverse strand, counting down.
ATGTATGTGTGTGTGTGTGTGTAATTTTTATCCTGCTCCAGCTTTTCCTCTCACCTGATTCTGAGCCAGCCTTTTTATTTTGATGATGGCAACCTGAGAATATGTTCCATTTTCTGTGAATTTTGTCAAAGTCAGACTTAATGAAGAAACGATCTATCTAATGTTGTAGGCCCCAGGCAAGTAGCCTAAATTATGTGTCAGTGTTTTCCTCTGTAAAAGTAGAGAGTTGAACCTTGAGCTGGACAGGAAATGAGAGGTTAGCTAACATTCTGTGGTTCTGAGAAGCCACAGATCTTCGCTGTGCAGAGTGTGAGAATGGTTATTCTCAGATCTGTACTGGGTGGAAACTCACAGTGCCTTGCACACAGTTTGAGTTCATTTTGCTGGCTGGCTGCTAGTTGATGTGTGTTAGTAAAAACACACTCAAAGAACCCAATGCCTGATAGACCTTATTCCCTCTGTGCTGATAAAAGTGAATGTAGTTTCCTTAGGAAGTGAGGGCTGGGATCTCTGGTTTGCCATGTGGAATCTGACTATGCAGTTGGTATCAGGTGTGACAACAGTATCTTGTTTAGGCGATGTGAAGAGTTGCAGACTCAGTTTCACACCTGCTTCAGTGTCTCACTAAGTTCCCTACTCACAAAAAGATCTATCTGAATGGACTTAGAAAGTTCGGTGGAAAGGAAAATGGCAGAGAATTCAAACCCAAGTCACTTCTGTTTTAGTTCTTAGCCCTGCTGCTTAATTCCTCTGTACCTCATGTCCTCATTGCTGAAGTGGGGACAATAATCTGGACCTACCTCACAGGGGAATTGAGGGTCTTTTCCATGTGTCCACGTGCTTAGAAGCTAAGAAATATTGGATAGCATGATTATATAATTTCTATGTAGCTGTGACTTTCAATCTGTGTTATGTTTTCTTCCTCATTAACATCTACAGAGTAAGTGTTACAACTGATTTGTTTTTTCCAAGTCATTTTTGTTGCTAATGGCCTATTTGTTAAACATGAGTAAGTGTACTATATTAATACTTGATTTAGGGAGGAAAGCAGGTGGGTATAAACTAGTGGCCCTCAGGTTAGAGTAGATGAAAATAGCAGTGGAAAGTAGCCTTGAGCTTTTCTCAAGAATTATTAATTCAAAACATAACACTAAAGGCCACACACTGACCTATCATATTCCTTCTACACCAGCCAAACAAGACATGGAATCAGCATGCATTTTGCTCATGTTCTTTTCTGTTCTGTCTATTGACATTGCTTACAGACACTGATTAAAAACTGTGAATGGATGTGTGCTTGTAATTAATGGAAATGAGAAAGGTGTCCTTAAGTGTACTTTAATATATACTTGAAAATGGGGAATGAATTTAGAGATCCATATAAGGAAAATGTTGGGAGCCACTTTTTAAAAGAACTAAAATTATTTGGCCTCTCAACACATTGCTTCCTAGTCCCTAAATGATGGAGAGAGAGGGAGAAGAGAAAGAGAGAGAGAGAGAGAGAGAGAGAGAGAGAGAGAGAGAGAGAGAGAAGAGAGAGACAGAGGAGGGAGAGAGAGACAGAGAAAGACACAGACAGACAGATAGAATTGACTAGATTAAACTATAAATTCAGAGTATAATTTGCCTTCAGTTTTGGTTTGTTTCAGGATTCTGGAACTGAACTGATTTGATGGGGTGTGTCCATATACACATACAGGATTGTAAATGTGCAGTGTTCTGGTGCCATGTTCTAGCATTAGTCTAAGTAACAATTTCTCAGCGTCTGAAAGTAGTTCTGTGTGTAAAGCCTGTATGATAATCAAGGCAATAAGTTCTCAAATGGTCCTTTTACTCCTGCTTATTTGGTTTGCTTTTATCTTGGCATAATTTTCCTGCTTTTCTGTTTTTATTGTAAGCAAATAGTTGAAAATTGTTCTAATGACTGGACTTTGGAACAAATTACAAATGTTTGAAATTATATAATCTTCAAGCTAGTTTGCCGTCCTTGGACTAATTACATATAAGTATGAATCTCTACTGAAAGGACGTCCAGATAGCTACAGAGCTGGCATTGTTCAAAAAACTTGATTGAAAATGAAACAACTTCTCCGTTTTGGCAGAGGATTCCTGTTGGGACAGCTTTACCAGAAGAGAATAATAGTGGCTATGTCTGTCAAACCAAGAACTTTCATGCATCTTGTAGTGTTATGTAGCCTGTGGAATGAATTCCTCTTCCCCCTTGAGTCCAGGACTGACATTCCTGGAAGAACTCAACCTATATACAGCTGTGCCAAATGAAGGCTACCTGCCTCCGAAACTCCCACTGCTGCTTCTGTCTTTGTTCACTTGTCAGATACAATTTTATTCTCAGGATGCAAATTCCAATAAAGTACAAATCTATGTTACTGAGTTGAACCGTGTGGCTTTTGGGGTGCACCACCTCAGTTTCCTTATGTTCTTTCTCATCATTATAATATCATTACTTAGGGGTAGATACAATAACACAGCTGGTAAAAGTCTTGTTGCTGAGCCTGGTGACCTGAGTTTGATCCCCAGGACCCACATGTTAGAAGGAAAGATCTAACTCCCACAAGTTGTTCTCTGACCTCACCCCTCCCCTCTCTCTCTCTCTCTCTCTCTCTCTCTCTCTCTCTCTCTCTCTC
>JANHMN010000005.1:67039214-67057171 GCA_030674055.1 Rhabdomys pumilio | reverse complement strand
CTCTCTCTCTCTCTCTCTCTCTCTCTCTCTCTCTCTCTCTCTCTCTCACACACACACACACATAAATAAATACCTAAATGTACTTTTTTTTCTGAGACAGAATGTCTTTGTGTAACCTTAACTGTTCTGGAACTCTCTCTCTCTCTGTAGACCAGGCTGGTCTCAAACTAAGAGATCTTCCTGCCTCCTGCCTCCTGACTCCTGCCTCCTGCCTCCTGCGACTCCTGCGACTCCTGCGACTCCTGCCTCAGTGCTGGTATTAAAAAGGAAAGGAAAGCCTTTATCGGCTTATACTTCCAGGTCACAATTTGTCATGTTGTATAATAAAGTTAACTTACATTAATTTTACACAAGTTTAGACCTTATGAAACCATCACCATGATGGTGATCAGCAAATGTATTCTCAACCCCCTTTGGTAGCAATCTAACACCATAACTCAACAAGCCAGGTGTAGTGGCACAGACCTCGAATCCTAGCACTTGAGAGCCTGAAGCAGGAGCATTATGGTAAACTCAAGGCCAGCATGGTCTACATATCAAGTTCCAGGCTAGCTGGGGCTAATAACCAGGCCTGAAACTACTGATAACAATAATAAATCACTTTGGAGATCATTATTACTTGAGGCTTCCTTTTAATGACAATAGTTTGCATATTGCCTCTCCTCCCATTGGATAGTATTGTATCTGATTCTATAAGTAATTTATGCCATTTGTTGGCTTTGGGAACCTTCATTGTACCCAGTGTTTGACATATGGCCAAGTAGAAAGCTGTTTTTGAATGACCTTACTAAACATAAATGTTTAAGCAAGGAGTATGAAAATATGAAAGTACTTAGCAAGTCCTGAGTCTTACCAGCAAGTTACTCCTTATCAGTGTCTTCTACTTAAGTTGTATTCAGGTGGGTAATATTCATTCAGTCATACTAGATTTTTTAAAAATGCTTTTGCAAAATTCATCAAAAATAGCAAAGTAAGGGTTAAAAAGATGGCTCCGCAGTTCAGAGCTCAGCTTTCCAGCCTCCATAGGCACACATGAACTCTCACAAGTACACAAACAGCACATAAAAATAAACATGCCTAGTTCTGTCAATGGCAGTTGTTGACAATGACAACTGTTATTTGAAAATAGCAAGTTGAAAAGCTGAACAGTGGTGGCACACACTTTTAATCCTACTACTCAGGAGGCAGAGGCAGGCGGATTTCTGAGGCCAGCCTGGTCTACAGAGTGAGTTCCAGGACAGCCACGGCCACACAGAGAAACCCTGTCTTGAAAAAAAGCAAAAAAAATAAAATAAAATAAAAAATAAAAAAAAAAAACAAGAAAAGAAAATGCATACAGTTTAAAACACAATAGAAACAAATGTATTAGAAAAGTCTAGAAAAATTGGTGTGAATGACTAACAAGGGCTTATGTCCATCTCACAAGTCAGGAACCCTAAAATAATGGAGCCCAACCGATTAAAACTTGCCCAGGAACCCCATGCTGGTGGAAGAAGAGATTTCCCATTATTCTAACAGTTTACCTCATGATCAGGTTAACATATGTGTATCTGCTGCTTTCTGTTCACCTCTTCTATCAAAGTTTAATGCTGCTGTTTGGTAGACAGTGATTAGCAGCCTTGAGGATGGACTTTTCTGGCAAAATCAACCTTTCACCTCTACTCCCATTGCCTGCCCCTTACAACTTACAACTGTCCTCCTTACAACTTAAAGTTCCTGTGCCCGGGTGGAGATTTCCTTTAAGTGAAAGCTAAACTTTCTCCAGGTGGAAAGACTAGATTCTGAGCTCTGCCTCTGGCTCTAGGTGGAAACTGACATTCTGATCACTCCAGAGATTACAAACGGGCATGCTATTTGTCTCCACCCTCAAGAGTTAACACAGGGCTGGAGGGATGGTTCAGTGATTGAGGGCTTATTGCTCTTGCAAAAGACTCATATTCAGTTCCCAGCCCCCACAACAAGTGGCTCCCACCACCTGTAACTCAAGGTCCAGGGGATCCAATACTCTCTAGTCTCCATGGGCACCGCAGGTATGGGGTGCACATAAATTTACATAGGCACTCACACATACACAAAAAGTCAATAATTTAAACAAATAATAGTTAATCCAGCCTGAAGACCATCCCACAAGTTCTTGTCAACCTGCATTACTACTGAAGATGCCATCTTGAACCCTAACTCAAAAAGCAGGGCTTCTTCTTCCTCTTTCCTCTTCCTCCTCCTGGCATCTGCCGAGATTGACGGCTTTCATCCTCTGTAGTTTTGCTTATCTGGGTTTTTTTTTTTCCGAACTCTAGTAAAATTGTCCATGAGACTAGACTTGGGGGGGGGGGGGGGGGGGGGGGGGGGGGGGAGAGGGGGGCGGGGTTAATGTTTGTTGTTGTTTGATTGATTTTTTTTTTCGGTCTGTCCTTTTTTGGGAAAGAGGTAGAGAGAACACTGACTCACTATGTATCCTTTCATAGCCTGAAACTCCCTATGTAGACCAGGCTGGCCTGACAGATATACCTACCTCTGGCTCCCAAGTGCTGGGTACACCATGCATGCCTATGAGTCTTTTATTAAATTCTTCTGTTAACAAGATTGAATCCATACTGAAAACCCAGAATTTTCATATGATACTGCTATAAAGAAGAGACAATGAGTTTTTCACTGCCTTGTCCAAAATTTTTTGTTTTTTGTTTTGGGGATTTTTAAATTTTTTTTTACTTTTTGGTTTGGGGTATCTCCCGCTCTTTGATTTGTTGTTACTTCTTTTAAAGGTGACCAGACTATAGTCATACACAGTGTGGCCTGCAACCCACCAAGCTAGCTCCAAACTCACAGGCAATGTTCTGTCTCAACCTCCCAATTTGTTTGCTTGGATCACAGACATGCCCCATGCCACTATACCTGGCCAGTGGCAGCCATTTTATGTGCCTGGGTACTAGGTGACAATAAAGCAGTATGATTTCCGTCCATAAAAATCCCTAAAGTGATAACTGTTTCAGTACTGCTCTAAGTCCATTCTAAAGTCTCCTAAAAACACAGCTCTACCTCTTTTTTCCATTTCTTCTTCTCCTTTTTCTCTCTTCTTCTTCTTCTTTTTTTTTTTTTTTTTTTGGTTTTTCGAGACAGGGTTTCTCTGTGTAGTCCTGGCTGTCCTGGAACTCACTCTGTAGACCAGGCTGGCCTCGAACTCAGAGATCTGCCTGCCTCTGCCTCCCAAGTGCTGGGATTAAAGGCATGTGCCACCACTGTCCGGCAGCTCTATCTCTTATTAAGCAGTACACCCCTATAAAACATCAAAACCAAGTTACATACAAGCATTCATGTTCCAAAAAGGAAAAATGGGGAAAGAAAGAATCAGACCAAAACTGGGATTGATTTAAGGGTTTATTTAAGCTTACTGTTAATCCCAAACATAGGAGGAGAAAGGCCACTGACTCTAATCATCAGAGCCAAAGTAATTAAAGCAAACAATTAAAGCAAGCTTTTTTATTCATGTACACAAGCTGCCCCCCCCCCAAGGCAGGGTTGGAGAGGTCAGTGATGAATATAAGGAAAACAAGGTTTTTACACTTTAGGGGTAAAGGGTTTCCAAACGAGATTGGAGGAACAAAATCGAAAGAACATAAGCATAGCAAGTTAGTCCCTTGAAATAGACAAGGTTGCAACGATGGCAGAACAAGGTAGTCATAGGCAGTCATATAACCTTTTGAAACAAAGGACTGCAAGCCAATTATAACTTTTTGAAACAGACATGATTGTGATTCCTGGAACGACAGTACACAACCATTTGTAGTTAAGGTTGCAGGTGGGGCATAGCCAATCCTTAAGAAACAAAGATTTCACATAAACTTGAATGAACCTAGTTTGTCTTTTACTATAAAATGGCTTTTAAGCCTAAACTGGAGGCAGACTGGTTCTTCACTTACAACTCTTCAGGTCACAATCCATCACTGAGGGAAGTCAAAGCAGGGTACTGAGTCAGGGTCTGAGTCAGAAGCCTTAGAGGCTGCTTGGTGGTCTGCTTAGCTTACTTTCTTATACATTCCAAGACTACCTGCTCAGAAGTGTCACTGACCACAGGGGCCCACCTTTTTTTTTATTTTTATTTTTTTTACTTATTTACTTTACATCCTACTCACAGTCCCCTCCCTGGTCACCCCCTCCCCCAATCCTTCCCCCATTCCTCCTTCTCCTCTGACCTGGTGGGTGCTCCCCTGGGTCTCCCTCCACCCTGGCACATCAAGTCTCTGTGAGGCTAGTTGCTTCCTCTCCCACTGAGGCCAGACAAGGCAGCCCAGCAAGTAGAACATATCCTATGCACAGGCAACAACTTTTGGAATAAACCCGGTTCCAGTTGTTCTGAACCTACAAGAAGAACAAGCCAGAGGTGGGGGCCCTCCTGAATGTCCCCCTCCCCCACCCTGGCACATCAAGTCTCTTCGAAGCCAGGTGCTTTCTCTCCCACCGAAGTCAAACAAGGCAGCCCAGCTAGAAGAACATATTCTACAGACTGGTAAGAGCTTTAGGGATAGCTCCTGCCCGAGTTGTTCAGGGCCCACATGATGACTAAGCTGCATATCTGCTACATGTGGTTCACACTCTATGAGCCCCAAGGGTCCAGGTTAGTTGACTCTGTTGGTCTTCCTATGGAATTCCTATCCCCTCTGGAACCCACAATTCTTCCTGTTCTTCCATAAGAGCCCCCAAACTCCATCCACTGTTTGGCTGTGTCTGCATCTGTCTGAGTCAGCTGCTGGTGGTGACTCAGAGGACAGCCATACCAGACTCCTGTCTGCAAACGTAACTGAGTATTATTAATAGTGTCAGGAATTGGTGTTTGCCCATGAGATATGTCTCAAGTTGGCCAGTTATTGCTTGGCCATTCCCTCGGTCTCTGCTCCATCCCCCCTGTACCTGCATTTCTTGTAGACAGGATAAATTTTGGGTTGAAAGTTTTGTGTGTGGGTTGGTGTCCCTATCATTCCACTGGGGGTCCTGCCTGGCAACAGGAGGTGGCCTCTTCAGGTTCCATATCACCAAAGTAGTGAGTCACAGCTAAGGTCACTCCCATTGATTTTTGGGTGCCTCCTTTATCCCAGGTCTCTGTCTCTCTCTGGAGATGTCCTACCTCACTTCCTCACCCCTGTCAGTTGCAGATTTCCATTCATTCTCATAGCTATCTGGCCATCCTTCCTGTCCCTCCCCACACCTGATCCTGACCCCCATCTTCATTCCCTCCCCATCTCGTCTCCCATCCAGTTCCCTCCCTCCATCTGCCTCTTCTGTTTTATTCCTTCTTCTAAGTGAGATTCAAGCATCCTTGCTTGTATGTTCCTTCTTGTTTAGCTTCTTTGGCAAAAGACTAACAAGGACATTAGGCATCCTTATATGATTTAGTGGTAGACGAGACTGAGGGCTTTGTGAAAACTAATGTTCAAGCCTTGATTTTCTGTTTATTAGCTATGATGTATTAGGTAGTATGAACTTTCATTTCTATACTGTCAAGTGAACTGTTTCATGACTCTTTAATGGTCTTTACAGGTCTCCATTTTGGGGGGGGTGGGGAGGTAGTTTCGAGACAGGGTTTCTCTGTGTAGTCCTAGCTGTCCTGGAACTCACTCTGTAGACCAGGCTGGCCTCGAACTCATATCCACCTCTGCCTTCTGAGTGCTGGGATTAAAGGCATGTGCTACCACTGTCCGGCCCAGGTCCCCATTTTTAAGGTCACATTATTTAACATTATAAGGGCAACATTGTGCATCTTTACCAGTTCTTTAAATGCCCTACATACAAAGCCCATCTGTTAGCCTGAAGCACTCTACCATTAAGGGGATCAGAAAGGTCTTCTTGGACTGGAGAGATGGCTCAGTGATTAAGAGCACCGACTGCTCTTCCAGAGGTCCTGAGTTCAATTCCCAGCAACCACATGGTGACTCACAAGCATCTGCAGTGAGGTCTGATGCCCTCTTCTGGTGTGTCTGAAAAGAGCAATGGTGTACTCATATACATAAAACAAACAAACAAATAAATAAAACTTAAAAGAGAGAGAGAGAGAGAAAAGAAAGTGAAAATTTGGGGGAATGTTATTTAAAAAGAAAAAAAGAAAGAAAGGTCTTCTTGCTTCCCCTTGATGATACCCTGCATCTTTAGTCACATGGTGTGCAACTGCCAAATCTGTGCAGGCAGATAGAGCTCTGTGAACATAGAGAGGGTGCTCTGGAGACTCAGATAGGAACTATGTTGAAAAATGAAGCATATATGACTTTAATAGACTGTTCTCTGACAGGATCTGGCATTGTCCTGCATCTATGAATTGATGTAGCCCTTGTAAGTAGAAATACTTCTGGCATGTCCACATCCAGTAACATTGTCTGTTCCCTCGTTTGTTATCTAATTAGCGATTGTGTGTGGTATATGCTATTTCTGCAAGTGTGTTTCCTATTATAACCACTAGATTTTTTTAAATTATAGTACACGCTGGGAATGTTATTCAAGTGTCTCCATGAAATATACATTCATTAGTCCACAAATCTCAATTTTTTATTCATAAAGTAGAAAACATTCTTGTTTTACCACCACAACTAAAATATTATGGTATCAGGAGAAGAGAAAAAAATCATGTGTAGACTCCTCATCTAGATTAATACAGCACTTAAGATAATATAGTAGATTTTAATCAAGCTGAGTTGTCATCAGTTGGATTAAGAATAGGTTAATTAAATTTAGTGACTTCCCAAACAGGAGCAGGGCTGCCAAGTGTGGCATGTGACAAGAGTCCTTAAGTTCACAAAAGCTGCCGGGCAGTGGTGGCACACGCCTTTTAATCCCAGCACTTGAGAGGCAGAGGCAGGCAGGCGGATTTCTGAGTTTGAGGCCAGCCTGGTCTACCGAGTGAGTTCCAGGACAGCCAGGGCTACACAGAGAAACCCTGTCTCCAAAAACCAAAAAAAAAAAAAAGTTTACAAAAGCTACCCAGGCAAGATATTTTATTTATAATTTGTAAGAGGTGGGTACACAACACAAAGGAAATGCTTTGGGACCACATTCCCTTACATGCCTTTCAGTTCCTTAGAACTCCAGCCAATCGCATTTTGCATATCTATAGAGCTTTGAACATTTCCACAGCTTTCTGGCTTCTCTCAAAAATTCTCCCTCTCCAAAAGCTTGGGCTTTATAAGTAAAGTAGGCATGCAGATCTCTTACTTGAAGATCAGGAACTCCTTCCTGAGAGGGAAAATGAGCTTCCTGACTGCTTGCTTTGTCTTAAAGCTTACTTCATCCTCTTGGTAAGCTGATTGTAAGTTGTCCATTCTCTATCCTCCCCACTTTCTGGACTCTGAAGCTCTGACAGTTACAAAGCAGCCATGTGCTTAGCACAGTACTTAGGGCATTTGAGTTGGAGAAAAAAATTAGAGTTCATCTATGCTCACTTTCACGTTGGGGAACCCGGGAGGCAAATTGAGAGCTATTGTAAAGGTAATGTCGTGAGCCACTTGATGAATAACAGGAAGTAAAATGGGAGAGCCAGTTTAAAAAAAAATAGCCTGTTATTTATCCTCTCTCTTCCTGCTTTTTCTCTTGATCCTCCTCTTTTTCCATATTTTATTGATTCTTTGTGAATTTCACATCATGCACCCCAATCCCATTCATCTTCCTGTCCCTCCATATCAACTCTACACTCTTGCAACCTTCCTTCCCCCCCCCAAAAAAAAAATTAAAATTAAAAAAACCTTGTTATGGAAGCTGCAGTGTGTCACGGAGTGTCCCACACTATAACCTTTTGCCCACGCAGCTTTACTTGCAATTGTTTATTGCAGTGAGTCATTGGTCTGGTTCGAGGCCTCTGGCTTCTGCTACACTATCAATACTGGATCCTCAGAGAGACTTTAATAAGATATCCTGCTGTTGCCCTGTGTCACAAAGACTCTGCAGTTTTAATTCTGCAGAATAGCCTCTTAACAAGCTCCCCAGATCATAGATGGTAGGGTGGGCTAACTTAAAGCCATGGATCTGGGCCTGAGTGGTAGCTGAGCTGGTCAGCCCACCAGCCCTCCTTCATTACCAAGGCAAGGGCTGGGGCCAGCTCTCCCAAGTACCACAGCGAGCAAGGGGCAGAGTCAGCTCTCCCAGGTGCCCCAGCGAGCAAGGGGCGGGGCCGACTTTCCCGCTCATGCCATGAGGGCCAGCCCTCCCGTAGTGCCCAGGCAAGGGACAGGGCCAGCACTCTTGCACTGCCCCACACTTGGGTAGGGCAAGCTATTCCAAGTGCCTCAGCGAGCATGGGATGGAACCGGCTAGGTACAGCCCTCCAACATCAACATTTCCTCAGTTGGCATCGCAGGCCATGGCCGCCCATGTGGCTTTTGGTGATAACCTGGACCATGGTCATTGACACTAATGCCTGCTGCAATAGGGCCACAGAAACAAACATGGCCCTTGGTGGCAGCACAGGCCCAGACATGGCCTCAGGTGACTGACTATGCAGGCCTCACATCAGGCTGTTCCTCATAGTTCTACCTCTCTTCGTAGTGCATAAACTACTCTGCTTCTCCTTCTCTTCCATCTTTTCACCACATACTTGCTCATTGTAGTAGTGTTTACCCCAGTACCTGATGATGGGCCTGTGGGCTCTGGCTGTCTTCCACCCTGGTCCCAAGTCTCATATATCCCAGGCTGGCCTTGAACTCACTATATAGCTGGATTTCTGGTTCTCCTGCCTCTACTCTAGCTGAGATTACTACAGTTGTACTCTATGAAAGCTGGTATTGACAAAACTGATTGATGCAAGCTTAGTTTCCCAGGTTATCAAATTAAGAGTGGGCCTAAATGAGCAAGCACCCTACCAACTAAGCTATATACCCTAGCCACTTCCACCATTTTTTTCTAGTCTCTAATCTGCCCCCAAAGCTTCTTTTGTCAATCTTCTCGAACATAGCTGGTTTATCTTTAAAACTGCCTTTCCCCTAAGAGCCAACTGATAGACTCCCATACAGTTCAGTGTTTCTATCTCCAACTTGTGAGATCTAATTGGGGAAAGTAAACTTCAGTATTTGAGACCTATCCTAAAACAAAATCTCTATGATGTAGTGATCAGGCATCTGTGTTTTTAGCCCTCCCCGCTTTCCCACCCGGGCCAGGTAATTTTGATGTACAGGTTAACTGATTTTTTTTCCAACACCCCAATGTCCTAGGTGAGAAAACTAAGTAATTCCAAGAAAAGGGCAGAGTTCAAACTTAGAGTGACAATATCTGTAGTGAATGAAGTATCAGAATCCCTTAGCCCGTTTGTGTCTATCTATTTTGTGCTGTTATTATTGTTAACACAAAAATACTATTCTCACCTCAGAGAGGATAAGACAGAGCTTATTCTGGAGCCAAGTATAAGTGGTTGCAGCCCAGGAAGAAGAAAGTCACAAATCAAAGCACTTTTAAAACACATTGGTGGAGATAACAAGTTACAGGCAAGTGGAGAAATCTCAGCTATAAGTCTCAAATGTTATTTGATGTTTTGGTTCATGGAAATTGAGGATTTGTTAAGTTAATACAGTCCAAATGGTTTTTATCTGATAGTCACAAGGATATTGGATCAGAAACTGAAGTGGGTAAGAAATAACTATTAAGGAAGATATATGTATCTCAAGCTGGAGAGCTGGCTTAGTATTTAAGAGCCCTGACTTTCAGAGGAGCCAGGTTCCACTCCCAGCACCCACCGGGTGGCTCAGTCAACTGTAACTCCAGTTCCAGGGTATCTGATGTTTTCTTCTGACCTCCTCAAGCACCAAGCAATCATGTGGTATACAGTCATACATGAAGGCAAAACACATAAAGTAAAATGAATAAATCTGATTTTTAAAGAAAAGCTTTTTTAAGGAGGCTAGAGTCCAAGATAACTGAATTAAGCTATGAACCAACAGCATTCCAACTTCTCCACAATCTTTGAAATTCTAATCAGTGAATCAGCTTTGAAGAAGTTTCAATGGAAGGTGCAATTTCTTTCTAATAACTTCCATTCATAGTTCCTCCTATAGGCCTAGCATCACATTTTGTCCATGTGGGGGTCAAATATTAATATTCCATTGTTATAAAGATTCACATATGAGGCTAAGATGCAGTTAGGAAGGTAGTCTTTGGGAGAGAGAAGGGAATAGTTGAGAAAGCCATTAAGGAAGGTACCTCTGGATAATGTTATCAAACCCTGCTAGTCATTAAAATCTCAGTCTGATTTTTTTTCTAATTCTCTGTACTTGAAATACCATAAGGCCGGCGATGGTGGCGCACGCCTTTAATCCAGCACTTGGGAGGCAGAGGCAGGCGGATTTCTGAGTTCGAGGCCAGCCTGGTCTACAGAGTGAGTTCCAGGACAGCCAGGACTACACAGAGAAACCCTTTCTCGGAAAAACAAACAAACAAAAACAAAAAAAGAAATAACATAAGATATATGATGAAAATAATATGCCTAAAAATCAAAATAATCAAGAATATTGTCTAGCCTAACAAAATGAAAGCAACAGATGAGGGAAATAGGCATCTATTTTATTTTTTATTTAATTAAATTTATTTGTTTTATTTTCTAAGACAAGGCCTCACTCTGTATCCCTGGGTGGCCTGCAACTCCAAGTGTAGACAAAATTGGCCTTCAACCCTTGGAAATCCACCGGCCTCTGCCTCCTGAGTGTGGAGATTGAAGGTATGTGCAGTCACACCTGATGAAAACAGGCATTTTAAAACAGCCAATATTTATATATATTTCAAAAACTAGGTTGTGTTGTGTGCACTATTCCTGGAGAGATATGAGCAAGCTTCTACTCATTCCAGATAGGGAACCAACCACAAACCAAAGTATAGATACTACCTAAATCCAACTTGGTGACCAATGAGTTTTATTGTGATTAATTACAGAAATATGGGCGAGTAACGGTTACACTACAAAAGAAGTTAGATAAGTATACACTGTTTTTCTAATTTAACAAAATTATCTTTTTCCATGTACCAGATTTTAATAATAAAATCAAATAAAAGGTCAAGACCTGTTAGGAATTATCATTTTTCCTTACAGACATAGCTAAATCTTATCTTTTTATCTTAGTAGATGGAAGGAGAAAAGAGACTCTAGTAGGAATGATTGTGACATTGCCCAGTTCCTTTTTTAAAAGCAAAATGTGCATATCATTTAACAAATTTTTGTAATTCCACCTAATTATACCCTAGGACACCTTAAATAATCCTTGTATTTGAGTTTGTCGAACATTTGAGCATGGTATATAGGACCTTTTAGAGTGCTTAATTCATTGTGGTTTTTTTTTTAAAGATCTACTTATTTATTTTATGTATATGAGTACACTGTAGCTGTCTTCAGAAGGCATAGGATCCCATTACAGATGGTTGCTGGGAATTGAACTCAGGACCACTGGGAAAGTAAACAGTAATCTTAACCACTGAGCCATCTCTCTAGCCCCATCAATATACTTAAAAATATCTCTATCATACATTCCTAATGTATTGGTTGGAAAAAAAACAGTTCTCCCACTGTGTTTTGGACTTGTCCAGCACATTGTATAAGAAACATGATGGGGCTCAAGACACTGGATGACCAGTCCTCGGGAGTGTCTTGTTGGATGAGCCAATAAACTTTCATTCAACCCACCAGTACAGTATAGCTGTGTCTCAGGGCTGCTAGTGGCTTTACCAAACACTAGGTAAATCTTTGACCAGGAAAACATAAGCAAAGTGTTCTGGTTTTATTCTGTTGCTATGACAACTACCATAACCAAACAAGCAACTTAGAAGAGAAAAGGGTCCATTTGGCTTACTCTTTCGGGTTACAGTCTATTAATGAGGGATTATCAGAGTAAGAATTCAAGCAGAAACTTGAGGCAAAAATCCATGGAGGAATGCTGTTTACTGGCTCACTCAGACTCAATATAGCTTTCTTATATAGCCTAGGACCACCTGCCCATGGTTAGAGCAGGCCACAATGGGCAGGGCTCTCTTGCATCAGTTAATAACAATCAAGATAATTTCTGATAGACATACCACGGGCTAATCTGATCTGGACAGTCCCTCAATTGAAAATCCCTTCTTAGTTGATTCTAGGCTGTGTCAAGTTGACAGTTAAAGATGACTAAAACACTCTATTCCTTGTCAACTTGACGTGTGAACCTGTTTGTTTGTTTGTTTGTTTGTTTGTTTGTTTGTTTTGAGACAGGTTCTCTCTATAAAGTCTTGGATGGCCTGGAACTTGCTATGCAGACTATGCTAGTCTCAAGCTCACAGACAACCACCTGCCTCTGCCTCTCAAGAAGCTAGTATTAAAGGTATACACCACCATGTCTAGCTCAAACATATCCCTTTTAAATTGTAACCCTCCATTCTTTTGTTCCAAAGAATTCACGTTAATATCATAATATAAAACATAGTCCAAAATTTTTAAATTCCCACAGTCTTTTTTTTAATCCAACATTTACTGAGCAGTGGTAGCACACACCTGTAGTCCTAGCACTCAGGAGGCAGAGGCAGGAGGATCATGAGTTCCAGGCCAACCTGGTCTATAGAGAAAGTTTCAGGACAGCCAGGGCTATACAGAGAAACCCTGTCTTGCAAAAAAAAAAAGAAAAAAAAGAAAAGAAAAAGAAAAAGAAAAGGAAAAGGAAAAAGAAAAAGAAAAAGAAAGAAAACAAAGGGGCTAGAGAGATGGCTCAGTGGTTAAGAACACTGGCTGTTCTTCCAAAGGACCTGGGTTCAACTCCCAGCACCCATGTGGCCACTCACAACTGTCTGTAATTCCAGCTCCAGGGGATCTGAAACCCTCACATAGACATACATGCATGCAGAACACCAATATACATAAAATAAAAATAAACTTAAAAAAGAAAACAATAACAATCAAACTAAACCAAAATCTAGCAGTATAAATCTAAATCCTGTAGCCCAATGTGTCTCGTTTGAGACTCAATCATTGGGCTCTAAAAGGCTTGGTCAGTGCTTAGAGACTAGAAATTTGACATTTCCCAGACTGGTAGATAGATAGGCAAAGAGGCCACACAGATCAACAATAAAGGTGACAAACTTCCAGCTTTTCCTATACCCTCCTGGTCTAACACAAAGACCCGGTGAGCTTTTTCTCCTCATAGCAGGGGCTCCTTTCTCACTAACTAGACCAGACTGGTCAAATATATCTCAAGGATAGTCTTTAATATGCTTACCTGAAGCTCTGGGTCTATTAGCTCTCCATTCTTTGTCTAAGTTGACCAACTCAAAAATAGGAGAGGGAGATCTATCCTATACTAAGTGCATGTTTATCTGAGGCTGTGGTCAGGGACTCATCTCAAGCCAT
This sequence comes from Rhabdomys pumilio, assembly GCA_030674055.1. Lineage (NCBI taxonomy): Eukaryota > Metazoa > Chordata > Mammalia > Rodentia > Muridae > Rhabdomys > Rhabdomys pumilio. Next base: position 67,043,847 of record JANHMN010000005.1, on the reverse strand, counting down.
CAAAAAAACACTTAAAACCCCCAGCCCCAGATTTAAAAATATGAATTTGGCTTTTCAAATCCCTTCTCAGCTCTGCAGGGGACTTTTCTTCATGTGTGCCTCCCTCCACTACCACCTCCTCTATCTGTCTGTCTCTGTGTCTCTCTTGTGTGTGTGTGTGTGTGTGTGTGTGTGTGTGTGTGTGTGTGTGCGCGCGCGCGCGCGCGTGCACTTCTTCACTTATATTTAATAAAGTTGTGGGAAAAAACTCGTGGTCAGTAGAGCATGAGACTCTTAATCTGAGGGTCGTGGGTTCGAGCCCCACGTTGGGTGCCAGCTGTGGGAAAAAAAAATCACGGGGAGTGAGTCCAGCAGGTGGGGGGGGGGAAGCCACGAGGGCCATCAGAGGGATCCCCACTGCACTTCCCACACCGCCTGAGGAAGGTCCCACATTTATGAAACCCGCAAAGGCTGGGAATCTGGCGGCAGGCACAGGAAGGCCCAGGTGACACATGGAGTCCAGTTTTCCAAAGCTTTTATTGTTCATGGCGTGGTGATGGGTGTAGATGGTGTGTCCTTCCCTCCCCCAAATCCAGGCTTCCCTGACTTTTATAGGGAGGGGAAAAAGGGAGGGAATAACTTAATTAGCTACGCCCCCTGGCCTTTAGATAACTCATTAATATTTAAATCTCTGGAGGTGGAGACCTCTACCTGTGTCCTACGTGATTGATGGTGCAGATTAAATGGAGTTACCTCGTCCAAGGCCCGACATAAAGTATGTTAAATATTGTTGCCCGATGTATCTGAGTTCCTTTTTCTGCATTTTGATTCTTTAATTGGTGGAGAAAATGAACACAATCAAGACCCCAGGACAGTAATGGTGCAGTAACTTCTCCAGCTGTTCCATCCACAGCACACACAGCCTATCTCAGGGGCTTAGGTTAGCTCCACTTCACACCTGCCACTCTCCTGGATTAAGGTAAGTACCTATTGTGTTTCTCCACTTAAAGACTGGGCTAGATAAAAACAAGAACCCTGGTCAGATATGGTGATGCATGTCTTTAAACCCAAGCATTTAGGAAGCAGAAGCAGGAAGTGGATCTCTTTGAGTTTGAGGCCAGCCTGATTTATATAGCAAGTTCCTGGCTAGCCAGGGCTACATAGTGAAACCCTGTACCAACAAAAACATTAAACATAAAAAACAAGAGGCTAAAGGAAAATGGGAACAGGAAGCTTCCTTCCTGAGGCACAGCAGGCCATGTTGGGGGAAGGCATTCACCTCTCAAGGAAGACTGATGGAAGGGCATGTACTGGGCAATTTCTGGCCAATGTGACACACAGCAGGGTCATCTAAGAAAAGGCAACCTCGGTTGGGAAAATTCCCCCATCAGATTGGCCTGTAGGCCAATCTCTGGGGTGTTTTCTTGTTTAATAATTGATGTGGAAGGACCTAGTTCACTGTGGATGGTGCTTGCTACTACTCTAGAACAGGTAGGAGGTTCCAGACCACTGGGATGTATCACCCCTGAGCAAGGGGTTCTAGATTGTGCAAAAAGCAAGTTAGGCAAGCCAGTAAGCAGCATTTCTCTGTGGTCTCTGCTTCAGTTCCTTCTCCAGGCTCCCTCCAGCCTTAAGGTTCTGCCCTGGCTTCCCTTCATGATGGACTATACACAGTAAGGTAAAATAAACCCTTTCCCTCCCCAAGTTGGTTTTGGTCAGTATTTTGCTACCGCAAGAGAAAGCAAACTAGAATAGAAATGTACTATTATGGCCATTGCTGTGGCAGAGGTGCTCACATTTTGGGAAGGATTGTGGTAGAGTGTGGAACTTTGGGCTAGAAAAGCTGTTGAGTGGTCATTGCTTAATGGGCCTAGGAAGGTAAGACCTTGGAAGGTGGGAATGCTGAGGGAAATGTAGGTGATGAAGGCCTGGTTTGTGAGGTTTCAGAGTGAAGTTTGAAAGTACTTGAAAGGATGAAATAAACCCTTATCTCCTGTGTGGCTAATTTTTAACTTAACAGGCTGAGGCCATCCTCACCTGACAAAATTCCTCCATCAGATTGCCTGTAGGCAAGTCTGTAGGGCCTCCCTCCCCAACCTCCCCACCCCCTGATTAATAATGATTGCTGTAAGAGGGCCCAGCCCATAGTGGGCCTTGACTCCCTGTCCAGGTGGTCCTGGGTTCCATAAGAAAGCAGGCTGAGCAAGCCAAGGGAATCAGCCAGTAAGCAGCCTCCAAGGTTTCTGCTTCAGTTTCTGCCTCCAGAATTTTGCCTTGAGTCTTACTCTGACTTCCCTCACTGAGAGTGACCTGAGAATTGTAAGCTGAAATAAAACCTTTCTTCCCCAAGTCATTCTTAGGCACACTGTTTTATCACAATAGATACCCTAAGATGTGTCTTAAACTGCTTATCACTAGAAAGCAAACTAGAGCCCAGAAGGACTGCAGAAATGTCTGCTTAAGAGAAGACTGCAGAGATGCCTCTGGGGAGCAAGCAGTTAATGTGGGTGAGTTCAGTATGCTTGCTCAATTTTTAACTGTCAGTAAAGAGCAAATTCTGTATGCCAGAAGGCCAAGGGGACAAGCCTTCTGGGCTTGGCAAGTGCTACTGGGAAATCCAATGGTCTGTACAGTCAGTTGGGAGGAATAGTCAACCTCTTCAGTAAGATCTCTGTTTCAACTTAAGGAGACCCAGAGCCAGAGGCAGTATGGATCACCTCCCATGGCCCAGTGAAAGAAAGAGCAAAGAACAGGCCTCTTCCCACCAACGTGTGTATGCATATACAGACACACATGGACTGGACCACAGACATTTTCTTAGTTTTTCATCCTAGCTGGGGGAGATCCTAGCCACCAGCATATTTTTAAATTTTCCAATGGTGATGTGACAGAATATTCAGTGGGCCTTTCGAGTACTACAGAGGTCTGACATTCTCTCATCATACACCTCCTACCTGCACCCTCTTAATCCACATCCCATCCTCCAACCCAATTCACAGTCCACTTTGTATGCCCATGAGTAGTTCTAGGAAATCTAACAGTCTGTGCAGGTCCATGGGAAGGAAAACCAGGGTCAGAAGTGAAGGCTTGGCACCTTCAGAAGGCATAAAGAGGTCTGTCATAAAACCCAGTGAATGGAAGAACATAGAGACAATCCAACCCCTCAACATTAAGTGGGTCCCAGACATTTTCTTCACAGTTCCAACCTGAGAGAGAACTTAGGCACCAGTATTTTCTAGGCCCTCCAACCACAATGAACCTCCAGGATGTGACAGAGATGTGACTTTTTCTATTCTTACCCTCCTAGAACCCCCATGCCACACCCTCCTATCTTCCTCCACTGCACCCCAGTCCCACTTTCTGTGTTCCTCGAGCACTACTTCAAAATCAAATGGTAAGATAAGGTTAGCTTAGGTGGCTTCCCTTCATTCTGTTTGGTTTGGTTCTGTTTGGTTTAGAAAGACAATCAATATCCCCAATAAGATTTTAAGATCTTTATAAAGAAGAGAGGCCCAGTACTTGATTTAGTGGAAGAAGGACTATAGACCCAAACATACACACACCAACAACAATAACAATCAAAAAGTCATGTTTTCTTAGCACTTCCAATCTAGGTGAGGGAGAGTGAGCATCAGTGTTTTCTGGGTCCTCCAGTGAATGTGAGCCTTTATCGGCCTGACATTCTCTAGTCTCATACTCCCCACCTGGCCCCATCACACACACTTGACTTCCCCCTCCCAACCACCTTAGCCTACCCACCTTTCCCAAGTGCCACATAGGGAAATAATGGTCTGTGTTACAGGTTTGGAAGGAGAGTCAAGCTCCCCAGTGAAGTCTTAGTGCCTTTATAAGGTAAAAACTAGTACCTGACCCAGCAAAGAACCAGTCCCTCGCCTCCCTGCTATTAACTAGATCACAGATATTTGTTTTGTGTATCCATCCTAGCTGAGGGAGAATCTAGGAGCTAGGTGTTCCAGTGTGGTTGGGACTTTATGATTCTACAAAGATGTGACTTTCTCTCTCCCTAAACTCCCAACCTCCCATACTAACCTCCCCTACTCCTCTCCCCACAGCCAGATGACCCCTGAGCTTACCTTCTGGCCTCCACAGTTACTGCTGGGAAATCTAAATTAGGTCTGCACAGGTCTCTGAGAAAGAGAGTCATGCTCCTCAATGAGGTCTTACCATCTTCACAAACTAAGGTGTTCCACTACCTGACCCAACATAAGAAAAAGCACAGGAATGGCTGCCCCCTCACAAATCAGTAACCAGAGGACAGGGCAGTAGTGCACTCCTTTAATGACAATACTAGGGGAGGCCAACCTTATGTACATAGGGAATTCAGGTCAACCAGAGCTACATACTGAGACTCTGTCAAGAGAATATTCTTTAGAGTACACATATGTTATGTGTTATATGCTTCTAGGGTAGTTGAAGGAAAACCAGTGCCATCCCTCAGAGAGAGCAGCAATGAGCCTTTAGCCTGCTGCTACAAAGGTGTGACAGTCCCTTCTTACATCACACTGCCCCCCTCCAGCACACCATCTCACTTTCTGGTCCCCCGATCTGTGCACCACCATGAACCATGCCCTGCCATACATCCCTCGACACACACACACACACACACACACACACACACACACACACACACACA
>JANHMN010000005.1:67024993-67039204 GCA_030674055.1 Rhabdomys pumilio | reverse complement strand
ACACACACACACACACACACACACACACACACACACACACACACACATTCTGTACTCCAAAGGACTGCTTGGGAATCTAATGTTCAGTGCAGATCCACTAGAAAACTGAGTCCAATTATGTCGTGAGTTCTAAGCCCACTGATGAAGAAGCACATTTAGGGTAGGTACTAGCAAAATGTGGCATTCTTTAGTTCCTGTCCCAACTCTCTGCCAATCACCATCTTACCCCACACAACACCACAGCTCCTGCCATGAGCCCCACCCGTTATGGCGCTGGTTCCAGCCTTGTGCCCACCCCCGCCATCTGTGCTCCTTGAATACTGCTGGGAACTAACATTCTGTGCCCGTTGATTGATAAGAAAAGTCAAGCTCTAGGAGTTCCAGTATCTGACACAGTGAAAGGAAGGGTATAAGAATGCCTCCTACACCCCAGTCTTCACTCAGAAACTCTTAAGCATTTCCACCCCAGCGGAGAGAGAGCCCAGACTCCAGTTTTTTCTATGCCCTTAGAGGATAGTGGTATAAGGTACGACAAAATTCTCTTATACTACACCTCCTCAGAATTCCCTGCCTGCTCCCAGCCCTCACCCCCAGGCCTCAATTCCCACCTACTGCTTCCCAACCCTTCCTACACCACTGCCAGTTGATCTCACCCAGCCTCCTGTTCTATACAAGTGCTGGAAACTGGAAGGGGAGATTGGGAAAGACAAGCTCCACAGTTGGAAGAGCTGGTACCTGATCCAGTAAAAGGAAGTACACAGGACCTACTAGCTTATCCCAGTACTAACTAGGTCACCGAGGTTCCCTTAATACTTTTACCCTAGCTGAAGGAAAATGTAGCGGTCAGTGTTTTCTAAGACCTCGATGGAAGACAGGCGTTTAGGATGCTACAGAATTGTGTCTTTGGTTCTATGCATTTACAACACCCGGGGCTCTCCAAACCCCGCCCCCTCACCCTGACCCCACCCCATTACAAACACCCCATCATGGGCTGTGATAAAAACTTAAAAGCTCGGGCTCAAACCCTCAGACCTTCATTCACAGCACCCACCTAGACTCCGGTATCAGCTCCACCAACAGGTCTCCCCCCACGGGAGCCCAGTCCCGAAGCTATGTCTGAAAAGCAAGACCCCAAGGCCTCTGAAGCAGCATGCAGTGCAATGGACCTCCCGGACTACGAAGATGAAGAACGCTGGCTTTTCAAAGGTAAAGACCTACTTACTTTTTTATAGTTACCGAAAGGAGGAAAGTTGACTCCTTTGGGCATGAGTCCAGGGACACTGTTTCTTTCAAATTCCCCAGGAGCAAAGGGGAAACCATCTCCTGCCTCCCCAGGTTTTCTCATTTCTCATGTCACTTCTCCCTTGATAGCTAAGTAATATCATCCTAGAATCCTTAGTTTTCTCCAAAGCTGTCAAACTAAACCAGAGGCTCCCTTTACCTGGAGGCAACCAGAGTAATGAACAGCACAAACTTTTACGAATGAACTAAATCAGTATTATAGAGTAAACCATGTGGGCCTACAGGTGGAAGACTATCAGAAAGGATTGTTATAGATTAGAATGTTCTGGTGTGAGCCGGCAGTTACCGTCCTCTTTCTACATTTTCTTCAAATGTGGGTCATCTGGTATTGCTCCTAGATCAAACGGAAGGACCTACTCAAGAACAACAACAAAAATTCTATAAGCTAAGACATTTAATAAGTACTTTGGATTCATTTTTTTCTCCCTAAGAAAGTAAGCAGGAAGCCTGGCAGTGGTGGCGCATACCCTTAATCCCAGTATTCAGGAGGCAGAAGCGGATGGGTTGCTGACTTCAAGGCCACCTGATCTACATAGTGAGTTCCAGGACAGCCAGGGTTACACAGGGAAACCCTGCATTGAAAAAAACAAAACAAAACAAAACAAAACAAGAAACAGAAAGTAAGCTAGACATCTAGCTATCTCATTAAAGGTAGCATTTACGTTTAATCCCAGCCCCTTGGAAGGGAGAGGTAGGCAGATCTCTGAGTCTGAGGCTAGCCAGCTCTACATAGAGAACTCCAGGACAGCTAGGCTATATAATGAGACCCTACCTCAAAACAAACAAACAAACAAAAAAACCCAGTAAAGTTGCTTAACCTTCCCCTATAACAGCCTCACTGGCTATAAAATCTGTATTCTTTCTCTTATATCTTCTAAAACATGGAATAATAATATGAGGATATTTTCAAAGTGCTTTGACTTCTAACATGTTAAATAGGAGTTTTATTGGCATTTGTCTGTGTGTGTTTTAATCCTCAGTTTGCCTTTTTATTCTCTCATCTCTTTCACAGTTCTGGGAATCAAGCCTAGGCCTTCCTCTGCTCTGGGCAAGTATTGCACCTTGGAGCCCACCCCACCCCCCAACCTTGATATTTTTGGTTCTGTTGTTGTTGTCATTTTGGCTTTTATTTATGTTTTGCCAGTCTAGGTCTTTTTCCTTTTTAAGCAACTGTTAAACCTTCCTGGGAATCGGTTCCAGCAGCTCAGGTCCCATTAGCACAAAAGTGCTTCTCTGGTTGGAGTGGGCCCGTCCTGGGCAGGAGCTCAGGTACCTTTTGTTGGGCACCCGCTTTTAAGCTCATCTTCCTTCACCCATTTCAAGAATCTAACTTGTTCAAAATTAATTTAGGGCTGAAGGGATTTTTTTGCAAGTTTACTCATATATAGTCAAAACAGTAAATGAAAATATTACTTTTCTTGGTATATATAAATACAAAATTTAAAACACTAAAAAAGTAGTAAAAAAAAAGAAAAACTTTAAAATTTTTTGCCTTTTATATCCTTGTTAGTTTAAAGGGTCCAATCTCCAACTAGTCCATAGGTTGTTAACAAAAATCTCTGTTGTTTTTAGCTTCAACAATATTATTGAGCATGTAGGGTTCTCCTGCCCCCAGCAGTTCAAGGTCAAGAGGCCTCCAACCCAACTGCTTCTCCTTCCTACCGCCTTTTGCTTCGTATCTGCACTTTCACATTTTATTCATTTTATTTTTCATGATTGCAGATGATGACACTGCTAAGCAGGAGGACGAGTCACTGGGGTAAGTCGTGCAATGCTTTGTTCACATGCACAATGGTCACCTTTGTGTCAGCAGCTGATTTCCACCCAGGTGAACAAGAAGCATATCCCACACTACCTTGCTGCATGATTTGATGCACAGCACAAAAATATATACTTCCACGAGACATCCTAGAGCAGTAGCTGAGAAGCTCTCACACTTTGTTTTCCCACAAGAGAAAAGAGCCTTTGGTCTTCTCGTGGATTGAAACTGGTAACGTTAAAATAAATGTGTTACTGCAATGAGGCTAAAAGTTTTCTTTGGATTTTTATTTCTCACAGTGTTCTGCAGCCCTTGTTATGAGCACTGTAGATAGCAATTTCTGTTTTGTACTCAGTTTTCATGGGGGATGTTCCCAAGGCCAGGTACATTATAGTGAATGAGGCACAGTGTCCCAGAGAACTGATAACTGAATTCCCAGAAACTGGAGGAGAAAATGTAGCCTATTTAGTTCATGAGAACAGTGTGGGAACACAAGCACAGCCACACCTACTTGCAGAATCATGGTCTAGACTGCCTTGAAAAGCACACGTTTTCTGTTGTGGATGGTCTAAGGTCAGAATCTCAACATAGTTAAATCATTTAATGACCACTGATAAATCTGTTTCTGTTAGGAATATTGGGAATCAAAATTAGGCTAGTAATTGTGACCTGAATGGAAAAACAAGAGCAAACTGGATAAAATTCCAAAACTGAAGCTTTTCAAAGAAAAGTGTTTGGGGAACAAAATACATCTATCAAGTAAGCCAGTGTAAGTGCAACAACGTTTGGGGCAATTAACCTGGAAAGCAGGTTCACCTTGCTGCCATTTCAGTTCTTTTAACCTACACAATGAAAAGTTGTTCTGGGTGACAAGGTAACACCATTCAGCTTTTGTATTTTGTTCAAGGCATTTTCTGAAGTAAATCATAGTTATTCGATCATTTATTGGGTTTTTAGCCCCTGATTTTACTTTAAGTGACAGATTAGTATGTAGGTTTCTGAATTGCATTTAGTGTGGTGTTGAGACAAATAACTCTCCAGTAGATTTATTATTATGAAACTTTTCTCTAGCCATGCCGAATTTCTTCGCCTGCAAGAGATCCTTCAGGAGGACAAAGTCAGCAGTACCGATGACAACAACACTTGCCAAGCTGTAAGTGGTCCAAGGAAGACAGAAACACATCAAGATGGGACCCTGAAAAACACAAATGCCAAGGGTAGATAAGGTCGAAACATGATGCAATAGATATTGTATTAGGATAAGGAAAACTCAATCACACTGAGAATGTATTTAACTGACAGTCAACTGTTTTCCTCCCATAAATCCTTCTTGGAGCCTCTAAAAGGAGATAGATAGATAGATAGATAGATAGATAGATAGATAGATAGATAGATGCATAGACAGATAAATACTTAGAGAATATATATGTATATAGATATATACATATGTACTTCTATTAAATTTCATATTTTAAAATTGAACCCATTTAAAACTGATAGATTTTTTTTTTTTGGTCTTACTAAATTAGACATACCTCCTTATGCTGATCACACAAAAATGACATTTATTTATGATAATAACATGTTGAGAGCCAAGGAAATGGCTTAGTGGACAAAGGTGCCAGCCATATAAGCCTGACAAGCCAAGTTTGATCCTCAAAACCCATGAAAAAAAAAAGCAAGATGTATGGAGCCAGCAGGATGACTCAGTGGGTTAAGGCACTTTCCACCAAATCTGACAAGCACAGTTTAATCCCTGAAAAGCACCTGACAGAAGGAGAGAACTGATATCTTTAAGTTGTTTTCTAACCTCCACAGGAATACCCAACTATACACAAAGACACACAGAATAAATAAGTACATGTAATTTTCAAAGATTTTATTTCTTTTTTAAGGTTTGTTTGCATTTGTGATTGTGTGTATACAGGAGTGATAGTGCCTTCTGGGAGTATGATCTCCTAGAGTCAGGAGAAAATGAGCTTGGGGGCTAACTGTACAATGTGGATGCTGGTGCTTGAGCTCAGGCCTCTGGAATAGCAGCGAGAACTCTTAGGTGCTGAGCTAACTCTCCAACTCATATTTCATTCATTTAGAAAGCCTCATTTTTGCCAGGCGGTGGTGGCGCACGCCTTTTAATCCCAGCACTTGGGAGGCAGAGGCAGGTGAATTTCTGAGTTCGAGGCCAGCCTGGTCTACAGAGTGAGTTCCAGGACAGCCAGGGCTACACAGAGAAACCCTGTCTCGAAAAACCAAAAAAAAAAAAAAAAAGCCTGACTTTATAAATTTCCAAACAAATGTGAGGGAGACAGGAGGTCATGGGGCCAGGGAGGGGAAGAACTAGGAGTGGAAGGAAGGGAAAATGCAGTCAGAATGTTGTGTATGAGAGAATTTTTTAAAAATCCAAACAAACTGATAACATGTTTAAAGAACTGGAATGGTGAGGGGACTATAAATAAGTCATATAAAGGACTTGTGATGGTGTGACCCAACCTGGAGAGGATTTAGGGCTAATGTAATAGTGAGAAGGCTTGGGCTAGAGAGATGGCACAGTGGTTAAGAATGCTGTGAGTCTTCCAGAGGACCAAAGTTTGATACTACAAAGTTTGATACTTAGCTGGCTCATGACAAGCTGTAACTCTAGGTAGAACTGTTACCAGGAGTAGCCAGTGTCTTTGGTCTCTGTGGGTACCTGCACTCACGCTCACACATCTACACATACATGCATGTGCACATGTAATTAAAAAATAAGTCTGTAAAACTTTGAAGGCCTGTCCCGTGGAAGCAACATTTGTTATAGTAATGGTTTAAAGGAGCTGAATTAGAATAAATGCTTTAAAAGTACAGCAAGACAGCTCCCTACTAAGCATAAGAGAGTGTGTGTGTGTGTGTGTGTGTGTGTGTACATAAACATACATATATACATTTAGCACAAAAAGAGTTATACACATAAGAATTGTTATACATACTTTTTAATTATATATCCCAAGGACTTTCCTTGTAGTACACAACATGAGTAAATTGTAAAGTGTGACTGCACTTTTAGCAAGTTTATTCCTGACTGAATTATTGAAGCACTGTATACAGAAAGAGCGGTAACATCCTACCTTACTGTGTGTCGTTCAGCATCTGGAATACTGTGCATTTTCATTACCATCTTCTAAAGTATGGGTCTATTAAAAGGTATTTTAGCCCATAGAAAAAAATTTAAAAACCACATGTGGTGCCTTGAATCTGTGATCCTAGCATTCCTATGGTGATGTAGGAGGCAGAGACAGAATGGTGTGGAAGCTTGTAGGCCAACTAGCCTGAATAATGCAACATGGCAGAAACAAGATTTACCCTGCTCCGAAGAAGGGAGAAGGTGAGAACCAACTCTTAAAAGTTGTCTTCAACTTCCACATGTGTCTCTCTTCCCCACCCCCTCCACACCCCAAACACATACAAACACTTTAAAATTTGAACAAGACACAACATTAACACAGCCTTAGACACATTGCAGAGAGTTTTAGCACTATGCCTTGGGGTGGAGGTTGCCAGCAAAAGGAATGTAAATGTGAAATTTGTGCTATTAAATGAACAATGCAAGGATGTGTGTGTGCTTAAAGTCCAAGAACTGAAACAAGAGGGCAAGAGGTTCAACTTCAGCTGGAAAATTAGATACCAGACGACAAACTGTTCATCTCTCTGTGCATGTCTGAAATGACCAAAATGCAATTAAAGTGTTGATTTAAGTATAAGTAGGTGAATTTGTGAATAGAATATAGAATACATGAAAATTGAGGATTTACTTCCAAAGTAAAGATTCTTTCCAAGTAGCTGCTATATGCCTACCCTGAAGCCAGGACACTAACCCTGGGGAGCTAAGGTGAATGAGACCTGGAAAGATATAATCCTCTCCCCACTTCTTTCCTTATTTATTTCTGAGGCAAGGTTTCACTATGCAACTCACTCTGTAGACCAGACGACTAGCCTCAAACTCACCGAGATCTGCTTGCCTCTGCCTCCTGAGGGCTGATGGGATTAAAAACCGGGCCTTGAGCCCTCAGTCCTGCTCTACCTCACCAGTGCTGGGACTGCAGATGTACATCCCCACATCTAGATTTCCTTTTGGGGTTTTGAAAGAAAGGAAATGAATGTGAGCAGTAATAAAAGCCAATTGAGGATTATAGTCAGCATCAAAGCCACTAAAATATTCTAGGACCAACTCAAAGCTTTCCAGGGTATCTGGTGCTTTCATTAATGAGAGCAATCTACCATTACAAGAACACGGTACCCAAGGCCCATTTGCTCAAACTTATCAAGGTACCTACATTAATGATCTTGATGTGGGAGAGAAGCAGTAGTCCAGGCACAACTGTTTACTAAGCTTTATTCTCATCAGTTAAGTCTATCAACTCTATCTGGGATTAACATTAAGACAAAAGTCCTCCTTTGATGGCCAAAAATTATCTACTTCATTTTGACTTCCCCCTGTGTCTTTATCATTCCATAGGGATATATTGAAGACAATGATGAGACCAGTCACAGCGACAGCGACATTGATGATAATGTGAAAGTCATCATTGGCGACATTAAAACAAACGCCTCCATGTACATGTATGTATTCTTAAGTGTCCTTGGGTTGTGGGACATCCAGAGAGGAGAAACACAATAGGAGTTTTCTTCCCATTAACTGTGCTTAGTTTTATCCTTGGTATCAGCTGAAGAAAAACTAGGAAGATGAAGTCTGTAGTGATGTCATGTTGTAATATGCAATATGCTGCTTTTCCTTTATGGGATACATTGTTTTTGTCTACTTTGTTTTATGTGTACTTTTTCTCACAGATGATTTTGGTATGAAATTATTTAGGATCTTGCTTTTGTGGGCATGGCTCTCATTTTTTTTTTTTTTTTTTTTTTTTTGTTTTTTTCCAGACAGGGTTTCTCTGTATAGCCGTGGCTGTCCTGGAACTCACTCTGTAGACCAGGCTGGCCTGGAACTCAGAAATCCACCTGCCTCTGCCTCCCAAGTGCTGGCATTAAAGGCGTGCCACCACCGCCCGGCTTGGCTCTCATTTTTATAGGAAGTCAGGGAGTTCAACGAGTAAAAGAGACCCTGAGTCTATTTCTGCTAATACAGCTTCTCTTGAGTACAAGCAATGTCCTGGAGAAGACCTTTCATGCTCTGTGCTTTCAGTACTGTCATTTATCATGTGCTAGTGGAAGCTCACATTTGATGTCTGTCTTTTTCCTTTAAAATGGAAAAACAGTCAGGTAAGATAGTGTACACCTTTCGTTCTAGCACTTGGGAGGCAGAAGCAGGAGAATCTCAGAGTTCTAGGCGAATCTGCTCTACAAAGTAGCTTCCACTTGCCTCTGCCTCCCAGAGTGCTGGTGAGATAAAGGCTGGCCTTGAGCTCCCCATCAGTCCTGCCTGCACCTTCCCAGTGTTGAGACTGCAGACATGTATTACCACATTCAGATTTCTTTTTGAGAGCTATGTAGAGCCTAATCTACACAGTGGCTTCCAGGCTGGTTAGGACTACAAAGTAAGAGCCCGTCTCAGAGAAGGTGGGGTAGACAGCCTGTCTTTGTTCAAATATAAATGGATCGTATTTTCATGTATGTACACAAATGACTTTCATGTCTAAGTTGTTGGATTTAGCCCATTGACAATTGATTACACTATCTCTATATTCTAGGGAGATGCACAATAATCTGAACTCACAAGCTGACCAAGACCTACAAATAACTGAATCAGGTATCTTTTTTGCCCATTGGATTGTTATTGAAGTCACACGTTGCATCTTTGCAGCCTAACATACATAGAGAGACTTTAAAGGCATTGTAAGCCAGGTGTAGTGGTACACGCTTTTAAGCCTAGCGCTCCAGGACTCAGAGAGGCAGACAGACAAGTATCTGTGAATTTAAGGCTAGCATAGTCTACATAGCAAGTTCTAGGCAAGCTAGGGCTAAATAGTGAGACCCTACAAAATAAACAACTAAACATATAATAAATAAGACAGTCATGGGATAATCAAGATGTAGTTCACTAGGTACAGTACTTGCCTTGCACAGATGAAGCCCTTGGTTAGAGTCCTTAGTACCGTAAAAGCAGAGCATAATGTAATCCCAGTATCCATGGTCTAGGCAGTCAAAGGACATCAAGGGTAAAGAAGAGACACAAATGGTTATTGTTCCTATGGATTACACTGTACTTTGCCCACAAGGGAGGACTCCAGCTCAAGGATTGTCTCTGGTGATATAGCTCCTTGCCCACTCAGACATCCTCAGATAAGCATCCCTCCTCTCTTTTGTTAACAAACCAAGTTCAAGGCTCAACAATCTGGCCAAGGGGGAGCCGTAGCAGGCTGGTTCAGGCAAGATCCCTGGGGAGTAGATGAGGTCTTCACCTGTAGGGACCAGACTGGGAGTAATAGCTATCAAGAAAAAAAAAAAAAGGAAACGAGACCTGGAAGGAACTGGGAGGATCAGAAGCAGTACACGTTTATAGGGTCCCGATGTTCAGACCACACTAAGCTGCACTGCTACCCCTGGAGCCAGAAGCCCTGAAGCTACAATCATAAAGGCAATGCACAGTGAAGGAGTAGAAGCTAAGGAAGAGCTAACAGCCAACCCCCAGTCAGTCCTGCTTCTAGTATCTCACCTCTTAGGTTCTGACTTTCCAGAACAATTGAGCTCTGAAAAGACAGAATAGACCCATTGACCCACACACTCTCCATGTTCTGACTGGGCAGAATGGAGGGGGAAAAAATAGTGTCTCCTATAAAGAACTAAAACCATGTGACTGGAGAGATGGCTCAGTAGTTAAGAGCTCATATTGCTCTTATAGAGGAGGACCCAAGTTTGGTCTCCAGCACCTGTGTCAAGCTGCTCATAATCACCTATAATTTCAGCTCCAGGAGACCCAACTCCTCTTACCTCTGTAGGCACTAGCACTTGTAGAAATTTTTAAACCCAATTTGGGGGTTTTAACCCTACCTTTGATCATTTAGTTTTTGGATAAAAGACACACAACTTTTATTATTAACAATAAACCCTAAACAGCACAAGAGCTGGGCAGATACAGCATTCATGTGTACCCTGTGGGACATATAATTTTTAAAATAACAATAATAAAACACCACAAACATTTTCCTGGAAAGAAGTGAGGCAAATACTTATTTGCTAAGCTTGGCATTAGGTAGACCTGACATTTAGTAATCAAATCAATGTGATTTCTTTATCACGAGTTTGTCTTAAAAGGGAAAGTCACATTTCACACAAAGGAAAAGGATTTTATAGTTTCTGTAGTGCCTTCGTTCTTTCACAGCATCAGAACTATAGTTTACAAAGCAAACCAATGACAACATCCATAGGTAAAGAAGGAAACAGACATTTAACTGTTTAATATTTCATATATTGGCGCGTACTGTTACATGCATGCAACTTTTTTTTTTTGACAGCATGCAACTTAACCAGCTGCATTTCCAGCCCCATACTGCAGTTTTACTTAGGCATCTAATACAGTTGAAATACTGATGTTTGGCCTTTAATATAAACAATCAGCTGGATGGTGGTGGCACACAACTTTAATTCCAGTGCTCAGAAAGTAGAGGCAAGTAGATCTCTGTGAGTTCGAGGTCAGCTTGGTTTACAAAGCAGGTTCCAGGACAGCCAGGGCTGTTACATAGAAAAACCTTGTCTCGAAAAACAAAACAAACCACCCAAACAAAAAAATACAGAAAGAGAATTGGCAAGACTTGATAGTCTTTGGAAGTCCCCCTTTCTAAAGGTGTGCACGAGGGAAGCATTACTGAAAAATAGAGAATAATTGAAAACTTTTCTTCCACAGACAATGCCGTGAACCCAACTGATTAAAGAAGCAAGGATGAGAAATGTGTCACCATGAGCTATCCTTATGCTCTCATGCATAAATGAAATTGTAATGGAAAACAAAAACAGCAGCAAAAAAACCCCTTGTTTTTAAAGACAATGACTTCATCATTTCACAAACCTGAAAGCAAATCTATACCAAATTGCTAAAACAAATGAAAAAATTTTAATTTGAGACCTGGCTGTTTTGAAAATTGAAAATCCTTGCCCAAAATTAAAATCACCTCAAACAATCTAAAGTCATCTACCTGCCAACTAGGGGAGTTTGTTGCTTGTGGAATGTCAATGAATAAAATCTGCTTGAAACCTTTGCGTTTCCGTGTGACTGTTTCTAAATCATTGTCCCTTCATTGTCATGCTAATTATGCTAATTACCTCCATTTCCCCCCCTTTCCCTTCCCTTCCCTTCCCTTCCCCTCCCCTCTCCTCCCCTCCCCTCCCCTCCCCTCCCCCCTCCTCCCCCCCCTCCCCCTCCCCTCCCCTTCCTTTCCTTTCCTTTCCTTCCCTTTTGTTTGGTTTGGTTTGGCTACTTGGTATTTAGAGACAAAGTTTCTCTGTGTAGCCCTGGCTGTCCTGGAACTCTCTATAGACCAGAGATCTGTCTACCTCCGCCTTCAGAGCGCTGGAATTAAAGGCATGGATGCCTTTAATGGTCCTCATGACCAGCTTTTTTCCTTTTCTTAAAATGTACCCTAGGATGCTGGCTCATGCCTTTAATTCCAGCACTCCAGAGGCAACAGTCTGTGGATCTTTAAGTTAAAAGCCTGTGGGTCCTTAAGTTAAAAGCCAGCCTGCTCTACACAGTGAGTTCCAGTCCAGGGCTACATAGTGAGATCCTGTCTCAAAATAAACTTTAATTACTTTAGTTGAGTAGATTAATTTCTTATATTTTCTGTTGCTTTTGTTAAGTATGTTGAGAACGCAAACACTGTAACAATGTGAAAAACAAAACTATTGAAGATCAAGTCGTTAGTCGGTGTGTAATTTATTTTAGATTTATTTAATGTATATGAGTACAATTATAGCTGGGGTGTTGTCAGATCCCATTACAGATGGTTGTGAGCCACCATGTGGTTGCTGGGAATTGCAGAGCCTCTGGAAGAGCAGTCAATGCTTTTAACTGCTGAGCCATCTCTCCAGCCGGGTGTGAAATTTTTTACTTGCAAGGTTTTTTTTTTTTTTTTTAATAATGAAATTCTAATTTTAAAAAAGAAGGTACTTTAAGAAGTTTAAAAAAAAAAAAAGAAAGAATACATTGCAATCACTCTTGCCTTACCAATGAGAAGTATTTCTCCTACACACTCCTACAACCCACACCCTGCACTCATAAATAAAAGTAAAAATCCTAAAATATATTTATAAAGATAGAGGGGGAATACAGCAATGGTATCTAGACCCTGGGATCCCCTCCTAGAGGAATATGTTGGTGGTAGGTACATACGTTTAATCCCAACAGTCAAAACGCCCGTGAATACCTGATTTAGATGCCAGCCTATTCTACTTAATGGATTCCAGGTCAATCAGGCTAAGTAGTGACAGACTGTCTCAAACAAAACAAAAGAAAACCTTCCCCTGTTGGGAGGAGTTGATGGTACCCCACCCCTCCCTGGGGGTCTATAGAGAGTTAACAGTTGGTGTGAAAGGGAAAGAAAATCTGAATGTACAACTACTTGTAGGGAGTCCATTCTCCTACAAATAATCCCTTTCACCGAGGACCTTGAAAGCAACTGTAATGAAACTCTGAAGAGAACGTACGTGCGTGCGTGCGCGCGCGCACACACACGCACACACAGAAAGAACTACTGCCCTGTCATGTCTTTTTTGCATACAAACAGACATTGGTATAATTTGGGGGGGCTTATTTGGTATAATTTATCCCTTTTTTCTTTTCAATTTCTGACTTTAATGAGTATGTCTACCTAATGTCAGTCTCAAGAGTTGTAGCTTTAGATTTTTTTTAATTATTTTTTGCTTGTTATTATTAGTGTGTGTGCATGCACATGGCACGAGAAGGGTGATCAGATTCACCCGGCCATTATCCACAGGTAGTCTTGGGTCGGTGACTATCTGGACCTGCTTGGCTCTACACTCAATCGGCCTTTCGATGAGCATTTCGTATAATGGCAGACACTATCTTCACTTACTTTCCATTGCCTGACAGTTAACAAACGGAAAAAAAAAAAACCCAGCAAATTCCAGACTTCAGCTAAACATTGCAATAGTTCAGAAGTTTCTAGCTAACCAACAATGGTTACGTGATAAACAGCTCACTTAATTTTAGCATTATTTGAATTGAGAAGTTAACATCTTTAAAATAAAGCTGTCGGGTATGGTGGAGCGAGGAGGATGGGTCTTTCTGAGTTCCAGGCCAGCTGAGACTCTACCTCAAAAATAAATAGCTAGCATATGAAAGCATGCCGTTTAAAATATTAAAGATTAAAAAAAAAGAAAGAGTCAGAAAAGAAGAGATAGACAGACAGACAGACAGACAGACAGACAGAGATAGAGACAGAAAGAAAAAGTACTGGGCAGAGGTGGCACAGGTCTTTAATCCCAGCACTCAGGAGGCAGAGGCAGATGGATCTCTGAGTCCAAGGCCAGCCTAGTCTACAGAGAGAGTTCCAGGATAGAAAGGGCTTTTACACAGAAAAAAAAAAATGTGTCTCAAATAAATAAATAAATAAATAAATCTAACCAAACAGACAAATTAAAGATATATGATATATGTTCTTTGTTCCTGCATTTTATATTGTCTCCTTAGCACAGGAACAATACTTCTTAATTATATTTTTCACTATTTAAAAAATAAAATTTCTTTTAAAGTCTTTATTTTTTAAGTAAAGCTACTACTTGAATATCTTTTTTTTTTTTTTTTTTTTTGGTTTTTTCAAGACAGGGTTTCTCTGTGTAGTTCTGGCTGTCCTGGAACTCTGTAGACCAGGCTGGCCTCGAACTCAGAAATCCACCTGCCTCTGCCTCCCAAGTGCTGGGATTAAAGGCGTGCGCCACACTACTTGAATATCTTAAAACATTATTGCTTCATGGCTCTTACATCATATACATAAAAGATGATGTCACAAATTTATCACCATGCTTGGTTGTCATTCTCCTTTTCTTTATTTCTTTGCTTATTATTTAGAAAAACTGTCGCAGTCTGAATGTCTGTTCCAGGCTGGCCCCGAACTCCTAATTCATTGTTTCAAGCTCTTGAGTGTTCTGGGATCACAGATATATATATATATATATATATATATATATATATATATATATATATA
>JANHMN010000005.1:66996784-67016109 GCA_030674055.1 Rhabdomys pumilio | reverse complement strand
CAGAATGCTTCCTTTTCTTTTTCTGTTCCAAGCCCTACCAGACTATGGCGATAATTTTCACCAAAAACATACTCCAGGACTCCTATGAAGAAAAATTATGAAAGTGTATTGGTAGCTTTAAGCTGAGATAGCCTGGATTATTTTATTATTAAATTTATTCGAATGGAGCTTCTAAGAAAGCGTTGGTTTGTTTTGCTGGAGTATAGATAAATAGAGGCTGGCTGCAAAATGGAACAGTCTAGGTTAAATTCTAAGAGCTAGTATCATTGCAGAGGGATACTGAGCCAGCACCAGGCTTAGAACATCCCAAGGAAACATTTGGTTTTCTTGCCCTAGGATACAGTATTCCCTGAAGACCGAGGCCTACAAATGAGAAGCTTGCTTTCCTACTGTTGTGCCTTGGTATTGTTATGTTATACAGTCAGATTACAGTATCACTCAAGTTCTTTCCGTGATTGACTATCTTCTGGCTAGTTATACACCGGATTTCCAGGAGACAATTTTTATTAGTTTCTATTTTTCTTTTTTCTTTTTTTTTAACTTTTTTTTTTTTTTTTTTTTTTTTTTGCTTATTCACTTTACATCCTGCTTACTGTCCTCCTCCTGGTAACCCCCTCCCACAATCCTTCCCCCAACCCTCCTCCTCTCTGAGCAGGTGGGGGCCCCCATGAGTATTCCCGCCACCCTGGCACTTCAAGTCTCTGAAAGGCTGGGCGCTTCCTCTCCCACTGAGGCCAGACAAAGCAGCCCAGCTAGAAGAATGTATCCCACAGCCAGGCACCAGTTTTTGGGATAGCCCCTGTTCCAGTTGTTCAGGGCTCACATGAAGACCTAGCTGCACATCTGCTGCATATGAGCAGGGGGCTCTATTTTTCTTATGTACAAATCTTGCATTCCTATTTGTTTACCAGCCTGGCCATTTTTGGTTGTCACCTTGACACTTTGAATTTTATAATCTTGCCACTTGGGAAATAGGTTGTCCTTTCTTAGAGTTTTGATCCCACTGCTCCCAAGAATGAGCAAGTTTATTTATGTCACTTGCTACAGCACCTACAGACAGTTTCCCTGTTACACAATTATCACCAGCTCTGTTCCCAGGCAGACTGTCACTCAACAGAGCTGGATAAAGATGGCTTCCAGCAGCATAATGAAGGCTCAGTTTTGAGACCTATAGAATGTCCACTTCTAGGAAGAAGGCCTTGGAAGGGCACCCTGTGTGGGCTTGTCCCATACCAAAGATTTGTCATAATCCACTGCTCATTTGCTTGATGCTTGTTTGCATATTGGAATTTGAGGTGTAGATTTTAATAAAATCTGCATTCTTTGTTGTGTGTGGCCATGAGGGTCTGTGTTCTAGAGTTGACAGAATTTCCTTAAAGATGTGATACAAAGGGGCTGAAGAGATGGCTCGGTGACTAAGAGCACTGGATGATCTTACAGAAGACTTGGGTTCAGTTCCCAGCACTCACATGGCAGCTCACAGCTGTCGTGTAACTCCAGCCCCAGGGGATCTGACTCAAGCATCTGGCCTCCTCTTTACTAGCCATGGAGGTGGTAAACATGCTGGT
The DNA here is from genome assembly GCA_030674055.1 of Rhabdomys pumilio. Taxonomy (NCBI): domain Eukaryota; kingdom Metazoa; phylum Chordata; class Mammalia; order Rodentia; family Muridae; genus Rhabdomys; species Rhabdomys pumilio. The sequence continues at coordinate 67,014,541 of JANHMN010000005.1, read as the reverse complement.
AGTCACCAATACACATAAAAAAGAAACTTCAAAAACAAGGGAGACAAAGCAATCTCTCCTAGGATTCGCAGATGGAGTCTATATATGTTGAAACATTTAATACTCAGCCAGGCAGGGTTTTTTTTTTTTTTTAATTTTTTTTCTCCCTTTTCTCCTGAATATGACTTGAGTAATAGACACAGCGATGACTTTGTAGTTTCCCCAGAATGTATAGAAACAAAATTTCAAAGCTCTCTTCCCCCATCCTCACCTCAAAGCATCCCTTTTGCCAGCTTCGACTGTGTTGTCATAACCTAGATAACAACACTATAATTAATTTTTAAATGTCTGCCTGAGGAAATTTATGTAAATGGACCAATCATAATGCCTTGAGTTGATCTTCAGGGAGTCACCAAACAATTTATGTCCATTTTCCACTCTACTTCAAGTAAACTATCAGCAGTGTTAGCTGCTGGCCTTCAAATCCACCTCCATGTGCTTTTGACTCTTGCGCAGCTTTGTAGTAAGTTTCAAAATCAGCACAGTGCTTTTTAAACCTCGTAACTTCTCTACAAATCTCTATTTCTTTCCAAGGCCGTGGCTATTCTAGTTTATTCAGCAGGGACTACCTGCTTTCCCTTTCCAGAGTTATGGCTGCCGCTTCGAAAACTGTTGTTAGGTATTTGATCTCTGACTTAGGCGCCTCCAGATAGTGCTCAGATAAGTGTAGAATGTAACAAATGCGTTATTCCTAGATCTTTCTCCTTCCCGGAAAAAAGAAACTGCTTCCTCCAACGTTGTTACATTTCACCAGATAGAGATAGAACACGGACCAGGAAATTTTTCACAAACTTTCCTATTATTCTTCTGTCTTGCTTTGCTTTTTATCATCATTATCAAGGAATCTCCTATGGCTGCCATGAAATCCAGGCTGAGTTGATGATGACAAGGCCAATTTCACTCCACTGCACATTTTTTTCCTTCTGGTTACAGTCATCACTGTTCTTGCTTGACCTTCAGTCCCTGTCCTTCTATCCAGACAAATGCCATAGACCACTATAAAAATGGCTTTTTCTAAGATAACTTTGGCTTCCCAAATGAAAAATGTCCATTTCACTTTCACAAAGCAAATAACAACTGCAAACCACAAGAATTGTGAAGGCCTCTGTTTCTACTATTTTAAATGTGCTCATCTTCATTGAGCTTTTTCTCAGTGGCTGTTAAAGTTTTAACGATTTTTAGGGTTCCTCTAAAATCAGTCAGTTTATAGTTGTGTCTTAAATATTCCGGACGGAAAAGAGGGTCTTGAACTTCCTCATCTACCTAATCTAGCACCTTCTCTCTGTCGCCATCTTGTGGGCTTTTTGCTACATTACAGAGCTTTGAATATGGGGATTCTGAGGCCGACCATGTTTGCTATTGAAGGCTTATACCGCCAGCACTTGAATGGTGGAGGCAGGAGCATACATTAAACAAGATATCCCAAGCCACCTGAGACTCTTCCACCCCAAACAAACATAAACAACTGATTCTGGCAAATTTTTATTTTTGTTGGACATTTGAGTACTCCCCACATGCACATTGCCTTACCCGCCCCCCCCCCCCATTGACTTATGCTTTAACATTGACTTACAGGTATTTTATACAGGGTTTTTTGTTGTTGTTATTTATGATTGACTGGTTAGTCTTTTTGAGACAGGGTTTCTGTATGTAACAGCCCTGGGTATCCTGGAACCTGCTTTTGTAGACCAGGCTGGCCTTGAACTCTCAGAGATCCATCTGCCTCTCTGCCTCTGCCTCTGCCTCTCATGTGCTGAGATTAAAGGTATGCACTACCACCACTTGGCTTATTTTATATAGTTTTAGTGTAATGAATTTTCAGGTATATTTGAATGTACTCATTTCCACAGTGAGTATTTCCCTTTGATTGCTGTTTTATATTTTTCAACCTCAAACTCTTCATTTTATTACTATGTTTTTCCTGCCAAAAATAACTCAGAAAAAAAACAAAATAGAAAAAGCATATAATAAAACATTTAATAACCACATCCCTCAAATGCTAAGGAGAGAGGTACAGTAAACAGTTCACAGATTGTGGATTTATCTCTGACACCAATGAGTCTTAGCATCAAGAAAACTGTCTTTGCAGAACATATACAGTACAAATATTGAGCACAAGGTTTCACAAGTTCAAAGCTGGACCAGAGCAAAACAGTACCTTCTGGTCAGGACATACTTGCTGCACTTGAGAATTGTGGCTGCCTGAATAAGCTCGTATTAGTCAACGTTCCAGGCCTAAGGGAGCACTATTTAGAATTGATAGCTTCTGAGAGAGAGAGAGAGAGAGAGAGAGAGAGAGAGAGAGAGAGAGAGGTGTGTTTGACTCCTTGGTAGGCACACTGCCCCAGTGAATGGCTCATGTCCAGGCATAGATTTCCAGCACAAATTGGACACTGTTATTTTTTTTTTTATGAGGAGATTAAGTTGAGACAAGGTGGCATTCGGTGGATCTGCAAGGGGTTAGAGAAAAGAATGAGGGTGACATATTGCATATGTCAAATTCCCAAAGAATTAACAAAAATATTATTTTAAAAATGTGGTGATAGTTTCTAGAAATCAGTTTGTTTTCTTCTGTGCATCCTAGAAATGCTATGTTCTCACAGTCAACTTATCTTGTTAGGTAATCAATGTTACCAGTTAACAACTACCGCTAATACTAATCAGTACCAGCACCCATCTTTAACATATTTTATGAAATATTTTGGAGTATTATTTTTCTACCTTCTAAAAGTAAAAAAAAAAAATGCATTCCAATAACAACATATGCATACTGGTCATTTTCATTTGTTTGAAGAAATATAAATGAATTGAGTCTTGATACTTAAAAGCAAAGTATCTCACTGTTAAAGCTTTAAATATCTCGAAAGCTCAGCAATTATATATATGTATATGTATAATTATTTTATGGTTGTTTTCAAGACAGATTGTTTTCTCTGTGTAGCTCTGTGTGTCCTAGAACTTGCTCTGTAGATGAGACTGGTCTCGAAAGTCAGAGATCCTCCTGCCTCTGCCTCTCAAGTGCAGGAATTAAAGGGTCTCATGCATCCCAGTCTGGCCTCAAACTCATTATGTAGCCAAAGAGGATAACCCTGAACACCTAAAACACCCAAGTGCTGTGATTACAGACCTGTGCCAAGCACAATGAACTGTAGACATACTAAGAACATGGAGCTATTTCAGTATTCTTGGGAATGGTAGGTGATTAGCTTGGGTGCAGTTTAGTGTGGGCTTCCATGAGTTTTCATGAAAGGGCTTCTTGAATTTCTACTGAGACTTGATGGCTTCTGGGGAGAAGCCATTGTCCAACACTTGTTCAAAGGTGGTACTAAGAACATGAAAGTGTTTCATTCCAGCTTCCTTCGGTACTTTCTCTTGTATGAAAGATGCTAGAATTCTTAAAGTCTCTAATTCCTTTAATATTTCAGACCTGCTGGATGGTATAAAGGGCTTTTGCCAAAATATCATGTTCTTGGAGATTTTCATGTTCATTTTATTAGAAGAATCTGCCTTTTGCACTCAGAGGGTTTTTTGTTCCCTCCCTTGGGCTTCAGTAATGTCACATCCTATTTCTTTGTAAAGAATCCTCCCCTTCCCCATTTTCTACTTTTCTACATTTCCATAAAATTTGTATCACATACCAGCAAAGTTCTGGCCACTGAAAATTGACATTGGGGCTAAAATAATGGTACAATAACTAAGAGCACTAGGCTGCTTTTACAGAGAACCCAGGTTGGATCCCCCACTCACACAGTAGCTCACAGTCCCCTGTAACTCCAGTTCCAGGGGACTTGATGCCCTCATCTGGCCTCTGTGGGCTCTTCACACACCCACACACATAAAGTAAAAGTATTAAAAAAAATTCTTTAAAAAGAAAATTGGCTTATTATGTGGCAGGAGGATTTTCTTTTCTGGTTCAGTCTAATTGGTGTGCTATAAGCTTCTTGTATGTTTATAGGTATCTAGGCAGGTTGCTCTGTTTGCATTGATACTGGCTGGGTTTTTTTTTTTTTTAAATTTGGTGGTATACAGTTTAAGGAACCGTTTCTCTAGGAGATTAAGTCTCTCGTCAACTGAAGGAGAGGTATATTAATCCATTACAGTAGATTTCCCTCAAACTTAGTCTTTGAGAGCCATAAGAGTTTAAGAGAGGGGGCAGGAGGAGGCAAGACTGAGAAGGAAAGGGTTGGGGTGCAGGCAGCCAGCCACAAACAAAACACGGAAGTGGAGAGTGGAGAGCCATAGTAAAAATGAGGCTGTGGGCCGGGTGGTGGTGGCGCACGCCTTTAAACCCAGCACTTGGGAGGCAGAGGCAGGCGGATCTCTGAGTTCGAGGCTAGCCTGGTCTACAGAGTGAGTTCCAGGACAGCCAAGGCTATACAGAGAAACCCTGTCTCGAAAAAACCAAAAAAAAAAAAAAAAAAAAAAAAATGTGGCTGTGTTGGAGCTGAGCCTGGCGTCTTTGGTTTCTGGGCTCTCAGCATTACAACACTCGCCAAGGGCCTCATCCAGGCTACTACCTGCTGGTCACCCAACGCCTAGAACTGCCTTCTCAGCTCTCAAAGGTTACTGGGCTAAGGACGCACCCATCCTTTTCTGCACCTCACACAAGGTCCATACTCTGTTCCCCTCACCTGTGCCTTCCTTCTCTGGGCTTGCTGACCACGCCCTGTCAGAACTCGCGCCTCAAGAGCCTTAGGTCCCTCCCACCCCCACCTCAAACCCGGTTGGCTTTGCCTCGTCAGTGCAGCGCTCGCTCGTGTCAGGCGCAGTCTCTGTAAGGCCCGCAGAGGCGCTATGTGCTCTCCTCCACTTGGTCCCAAAAGCACACTTGCGCTGTGCGCCCTTGCTCCATTCTCCCCGCTTTTTCTGCTATCCATGCTTCCTGAGAGCTGCAGTCGTCCATGTAGGACCGGTATCCACTCCCGGGAGGCGGCTGCGGTGAGCTCGTGATGGAAGAAGCCAGACAGGTGACCAGAATGGAACGGAGGGTGAGATGCTGGCTAGGGAGAGGAGAGATGGTTAAAGTGCGTGGGGGGACAGCAGGGAGGTGGCTAAAGTGCGTGGGGGGATAGTGGGAAGGTGGTCGAAGTGATTGGTGGGACAGTGGGGAGGTGGCCGAAGTGCTTGACGAAACAGTGGAGAGACGACCGAAGTGCCTTCGGGACAGTGGGGAGATGTTTGGCGTGCTTGGCAGGACAGTGGGGAGGTGGCTGAAATGTCTACTGGACAGCCGAAGAGATTGTTAAAGTGACTGCGGGGCAGCAGAGAGATCCCTAAAATGCCTGCCAGGTACGCGGAGACACAGGTAAAATGCCTGCCGGGTTCCCAAAGCGATGCTTAAACTGCGCGCCTGCTAGCCGGGGAGATAGCTTAAAACGACTGTTGGGTCCGGGAGACAAAACTTAAAATGCCTGTCCCTTACCCGGACAGGTGGCTAGACTACCGGCCAGGGACCTGGAAAGATGGCTAAAATACCGCCTAGTGCCGGGACTAGTGGCTGAAATGGCTGCCTCAGACCCGGAGACTAAAATGCCTGCCGGGGACCTGGGAATATCGCTAAAATGCCTGCCTCGTAATCCCTGGAGGTCCAGTAAAATGTCTGCCGGACAGAGCAGAGGGGATGAAAATGTCTGGAATAGTGTAGAGATGGGTGGCTAAAATGTTCTAGGTAGATACGCAAAGCGAAGGTAGCTAAGATGCAGTCTAGAGCTGAAAAAGCAAGATAGCCAAGGCGTGGGTTGCAGCGCCTGCGAGGATCGCTACACTCACATTGGGGAAGCCTTGTGCCCAAATAAACTTCAGAATATTCTTACTATTTTAATCTCGCTGAAGTCAAATTCAGCAATATTACTCCACGGCAAGTGTCTTTTGCAGGTTTTTTTTTCTCTTAAATATATTCTTTTGTAACAAGAATTTTACCGCCATGTGGTCATGCTAAAAACCAATGTGCTTTTACCTGCGACTTAATGGGGTTTTTCTGATGGTATGACTTTGGATTAAAAAGCTGATGAAGGAATGTAGGGAGGGCACTCTTAACCAAACCAAAGCACAGATTCGGTAACGTGGAAAAATTATTGATAGAGTCGAAGTAACCAAGAACTAGTAACTAAATCTACGGTAACTTTCTTTGAGAGGCCCTGGAAGTTGAGACCTAAAATTTTTGGTTCTGCATTCCGTTTATTTCCGAGGTACATAATGACCTGATCACTGAAAATCAAAAATAATCTGAGTGCTTTGAAAACCCATTAATATCAACTCTCTACTATCGGGAACAAGGAGTATTTTCTGTGTGGGGGTGGAGGGTAAGACAAAACAACTCTCAGTGATTTGTAACTGGAAAATGATACCATAGGCATGGCAAATCTCCGGTAGTGTTGGTTCCACGTGCCAACAATAGCACTAAGGAATGAATCCAGTTTAGAAAGGCGGGAAATTAACAATCAGCTTTGGTTTTGATGCGGTTTTGGGGTGAATTTTGTTCCGTTTCAATGTTTGCCTTATTTCTGAGACAAGGTCTCCGTAAATAACCTCAAACTCACAAAGATCTGCCTGCCTCTGCCTTCAGTGGGACAGTGCCGATTTTAAAGGCGTCTGCCGCCATGTTTGGCTTAATGTTCAGGTTCCAATGTGGAAAAGAAGATAGATTTGGAAAGTACTGATTTTGTAATACCTATGCAAATTCTTACCTGTGTTAGTAGGCAGACAAATAAACATTAAATCCCCAGAATATACTATATTACATTGGACGAAGAAATCGAGGTTTTTAATCAACTGACCTTGAGATAGAAAGATTCCCCTAGATGGTATAGGGACTAAAGACTTTGGTATGAATGCCACCGCTTGACAAAGACTATGGCCGGTTATAGACATAGAGGAAGGGAAGCTAAGAAATTCGAAGCTGCAGTGGGCAAGGAAAGGAGTTCCCTAAAGCTTCTAGAAGGAACGCACCCCAGCTGATAATCTCAATTTCAACTGGGTCGCTCCCATTGAACGTCTGACTTCTAAAATGATAAGGTTATAGATCTGTGTTGCCTTAAGCCCTCAAGTTTGTTGTGATTTGGTACAGCAAGTAACAATACAGCACTCTAGTGCTGCCTGTGTCTTTGTATCTTAGAGGTTAAGGTGGCTCTGGAAACATCCAGAAAAAGGAATCATGAGATAGGCTAAGGCGCAGAGTATGCCTTTTACCCGGTTCTTTGTAAAACACCTTTACCTAATGTCTTAATCAGTTCATTAGCATAATAAGATACAATATTGGGTAGTTAGAGAACAGTGTCTCATAGCTCTCTCTAGAGGTTAGACCTCTCTAAAATGGAGGTTGAGTTCTTGTGGTATCTCTTCCTGTCTTCCTGGATTGTGATTGGCTGCCTTCTGGCTGCCCTGCGTCGGGTAAAGAGACACGTTTAGGCTCCATTCTTAAGATTTCATTTGATTTGAAATTTTATTTAAAGGCTTTGTGTACATATGCAGTCAAATTCAAATGGTTCCTTTCTTTTTTTTTTTTTTTTTTTTTTTTTGGTTTTTCGAGACAGGGTTTTTCTGTGTAGCCCTGGCTGTCCTGGAACTCACTCTGTAGACCAGCTGGCCTCGAACTCAAATGGTTCCTTTCTTGTTCTCATTTTTTTGGGGTTTTTTTTTTTGTTGTTGTTGTTTGTTTGTTTGTTTTGTTTTTTGTTTTGGAGACACAACAGCCCTGGATATCTTGAAACTAGCTCTGTAGACCAGGCAGGTCTCAAACTCACAGAGGTCCTCCTGCCTCTGTCTTCTTGTGCTACTGAATAGAAATAGCCTCAGATCTGGTGAATAATAAGTGGATTACTCAAAAACAAAGTTGAAAGCTTGTTTACATGTACTGGTATTGGCATATCTGAAGCAGCTAGATAGCCTTTTCTGTGCAACGTAAGTAGGGCCTTCTATTGAAATCCAGGTGGAATTATACTCTGTAGGTCTACTTTATTATTATTATTATCATTATTACTATTTTAGATTTTATGTGTATAAGTGTTTGGATTGTTTGCATGTTTGTGTCAGAAGAGGGTTTGCTAGGATTCCCTGTAACAGGAGTTATGGGTACTTATGAGTCACCATGTGGCTGTTAAGAATCAAACCAGGTCCTCTATGAGAACCTGGTTTGCTCACATTCAAAATAATAATTATAGCTGTGCATGGTGGCTCACACTTGTAATGTTAGCACTCTAAAGGCAGAGGCAGAAGGGGATTGCACCTAGTTCAAGACCAGTTTGGGCTACATAGTTAGTTCCTGGCCAACTTGGCTAGAAAACATATGATCTATAAAAAAATAAATAAATAAATAGTAAACATCTGAGCTTACTATTTAAATACACGCGCACACACACACACACACACACACACACACACACACACACGAGGACATAGCCAGCATTCATAGCAAATAATAAAACTATCAGGTAGGTCGTCATATAATGAAAATGAAAGTTGACTAATAAATATGAAAGCCCAAGAAATTAGAATAAGGCTGAAAGTGAAAGTCCCAAGGTAAATGGAATTATAGGGGAAAAGTGATTGTTGGAATGTTGATGTTAACTGGGGAGACTACACATAGAAAATCCTTAAGGCCGGCATTGAGGATTTGATTGTGAAGATCAACTCAAAAAGACAAATGGATGGTGTTTTTATCAGAATGCTATGTTAAAACACACCTTTAAATTGACTTTCCATTCTCAAGATTTCCTATGCCGGTAATTGCTGCTTTTAGTGTTGGATTTCACAACCAGTGGTAAAAATATGAATATAGGGTTTTGGGGGATTTTTTTGGTCCTTTTTTGGGGGGGTCTTTTGTTTTTAAGACAAGGTCTCACTGCATCCCTGGGTAAACTGGAACTCAAGTATATAGGCCAGAGTAGCCTTGAACTCACTTGAATTAAGGGGTGTGCACTGCCAGTCCCAGCGTGAATGTCCATTCTTCTTTACCCAGAGTCCTTTGTGGAGTTCTTGACACTAACAACATGTATCACTTTCAACTTTTTCAGCTTTCTGACGAAAAAGCTTGTAACCCACCCACGTTTTTTCTGTTTGACTCCACCACCACTCAAAGTGGTCCTCAGATTATCCTTAGCTTGCTTAACCTTTACTCTGAGGCACATAAAAATCTACTGATGAGTCATTATATACTATTTCTTTTGAGACCATTAACTCAAATATTTTATTACCCTTTATATAGATTTGCTGTTACTAGAGAGCATGAACTGAGACAGGTCTTGTTTTGTTGTTGTTTTTAAGATTTATTCATTTATTTTATGTGTGTGAGTGCACTGTATCTGTCTTCAGGCACACTAGAGGCCATCAGATCCCATTACAGATGGCTGTGAGCCACCATGTGGTTGCTGGGAATTGAACTCAGGACCTTTGGAAGAGCAGTTAGTGTCTTAACTACTGAGCCATCTCTCCAGCTCAAAGATTTATTATATAAGCTACACTGTTGCTGTCTTCAGATACACCAGAAGAGGGCATCAGATCTCATTACAGAGGGTTGTGAGCCACCACGTGGTTGCTGGGAATTGAACTCAGGACCTCTGGAAGATCACTCTTAACGGCTGAGCCATCTCTCCAGCCACAGACAGGTCTTTTAAATAGGGTTTTTTATTATAAATTTTTGTTTTTCATAGGTATATAGAATGCATTCTGCTTACTCTCCCCTCCCTTAGATTCCCTCCCACCCTGACCAGCACTCCTTATTCCTTACAAATGTCTGTCATATTTGCTAGTTTTATTTCGTTTAGTCTCAGTTTACCTGGGACATTGGTGTGACCCTGAGTTTGGAACTATCAGATGCTGGTAGGCTCATCAATATATATGTTTGAGTGCCCCATGCCCCAATCCATTAGTTGCCAATAAGTGGTAAGGTTTCATGGGCTTCTTGGAGTTGGGCCAATGCTTATTTCCCAAAGATGTTAAGATTTAACATAACAGATTTTTTTTTTTTTGGTTTTTCGAGACAATGTTTCTCTGTGTAGCCCTAGCTGTCCTGGAACTCACTCGGTAGACCAGGCTGGCCTCGAACTCAGAAATCCGCCTGCCTCTGCCTCCCAAGTGCTGGGATTAAAGGCGTGCGCCGCCGCCACCACCACCCGGCAACATAACAGATTCTTGTATCTGCCTCACTCAAACTCACTTGCAGTACCTGTCTATCTTTCTCTTCTTACCAGTCAGATTGTAGATGGGGCTACATAGTGAGAACCATTACGTACGGGATTAAAACTGAGGTACAATAAAAGGGCTACTGAGTTAAAAACTATGGTCTGGAAAGCAGGCTTGGTGGTGCAAGCCTGTAATCCTAACACAGAGGAAGATTAGGAGCTCAGAGTCATTCCGGCTACTTGGAAACTTGGAGGTTAGCTAGTTCTGGCTACAAGAAAAAGGGAAAATATGGCAGTGAACATGGTTCATCAACTAAGAGCACTAACTGCTCTTCCGGAGGATCGGAGTTACACTTCTACACACAAGATGGCGGCTGTAACTTCAGTTCCATGGGATCCAACACCCTCTTCTGGCCTACAAGGGTATAACACCCAAACCTAATGCATAGACATATATGCAGACAAAACACTCATACATATAAAATAAAATTTAAGGAAGGAAAATATACAGCACATTTTTTTTTTTTTAAAAAAGCATTTTATTTAACAGCAACCAACCTTCCCATCCCTCCACCCTCCCCCACCTCCCCACCCACTCACCCCACCACACACACACTGACTCATTGTGACATGTTGGTAAGCAACATTTTTTTAAAATCTTCAAAACACCCAAGAGTCAACAGAAGTTCTGTATTCCGCATCAGTTCACAAAGTTCAAGTGTCTTCCATTCTGCAAGAGTTCCTAAATCCAGGTGTCTTCCATGTGTTTTGATATAGAGCCCGTTCAGTTAGTGGGAAGATGCCAGTCTTTCAACAACAGATTTGTTTACAAGTTCATTTAGGTGACCAAAGCAGATGATGGTAGGATGTGCTTAATCGGTAGCAATACTGATGGCAGAAACTGTGAAATGAAGGCTTTTAGTTATTTTCCTTTGCACTTTACAGAAAAGTAAGCCCATTCCTACCCATACAAAAGGATATTACTGAATCCAGACAATTCTACAAAATCAAAGCTAGTAACATTTCTGATGCCCAATTGAGATTTAATGAAAATGGAAAAAAAAAAAATTGAACTCCCAGACCTCTTCAACCTGACTCCATCTACTCTGTCCTTTTTCTTGTTTCCTCTTGTGAATGTGGTGATTGGCTTGCTGAGTAAAGTCTAGATACTTTGAAAGTATGCATGAACTACAATGAATACAGCAAATTGTGACCAGCTTTAAGGCAACTTGGATAAAGTCACATTGATTAAATTAAGATGGTTCATTCCATCCGACTCAAGGCTTAGCTGATAGCCATTTAGATGAAAATACATTCTCAGAAACAAACATTTAACAAATTGATAGCAGTTTTGTGGAACTGCATTAAAGTAAAGACAAAGCAGTCACAATTTAGGTTCCAGATAAATATAGGTTTGACCCTTTCCTTCACTCGGCCTCCTGTCCCTCCCTCTGTGAGTGAAAGAAAAACATGAAAGAGTCAAAGCACAGTCTGTCCTCATTGTAGAAGGCATCTTTGGTTTTTTTTTAGTTCTTTCAATTTGGCCTTTTATTCCTCCAGTTTTCTGATTGTTTTCAATTTTATTATTCTTATATTTTATACAAGCATGTTAAGCTTTTTTTTCATCTACTGGCATTATTTTATCATAGCAAATCACCTTGAGTATATATATATATATGTATATATATATATGTATATGTATATTATAGTAAGGAGACTATTTCTAAAATTACTATGTGCTAGTCAGGCAAGTCACATACATTAGCATGTAAAAACGTAAAAGGCAAAATTGGTCAAAGCCTGCTGCAGCTCAAAAAAGGCTTGTTTGCCCCAGGATAGTGCACAGGAGCCTAAGATTGTGGAACTTAGACTGCTGTCATCCCTCCTGACCAGTAGTGGTCACAGTCATAGTTAAAATAGGACACAGGCTAGAAAATTGAGTTTCTCTGGAGGGTTTCTGTAACTTTAGAGTCAGGCTTTGTACAAAACCCAGCTTCCTACTCATTGCAGTGGCCAGAGAATGGATAAGGATGAGGGCTCACATTACATATTACTTGGGGACTAAGTCGTGCCACTACCCAGAAAGCAAACCCCCAAATCCAGCACTTCACTGAAAAGCTACACCTATTTGTTTCCTTTTTCCATGTCTCAGGAGCCAAGTGAAGGCCTAAGAAAAGACATGCAAATACTTGTAGAACAGACGGACAAATGATAACAATGAATGAAAACCTTCCTCCTATATCTAAACCTCCGAGGCAATTAGAGGCAAGTGTCCTTCAGTCGAGAACATGTTTGAGCTAATATTTCTCTTTAATAAAGAGCATCACTCTGCTTTGCGAGGCACCTGTAAGCCACACTTTGGAACAGATGTGGTTCACTTAGCATCTTCTGCAATGTGTGGAACCGAGGATAAAGAACCTCTTTTATTATGTCTGCTCTATCAAGCATGCCCATGAGAAGGGGAGCAACTTTTAGCTAAAGTGAGAGCTGTAGTCTCTTATGTGTGACTGCAGTCCCCTCATAAACTACTGAGGTAAAGTACACTTTGGGTTGCATCCCTTAAATGTCTTTGTTCTTTTCAGTACTTAGAACTGCACTTTAGTCACACTTAATTAAGCATGAGTGTGATAGTATTTTATTGCTCACGTGACTCTGAGCCAAACAATGAACAAATACGTTTGGAATTCTTGATTCATTTTTATTCTCCTTTGAAACACTTTGAAACGGTTAAGAAAAGGAGAATGGGTAATGAATTAAAGGACAGAGCTTAAGTCAAGACTCTTATCCTGGCTTCAAGCTAGGCCAATGAGAAAATCACCTTTGGAGCTTCCTTAGTTAGCAAGGTCTCCAGTCTATGTTGAAGGACTCTTGGCCTTTGTTCGTTTTTTCAAAATCTCTATGCCAAACCAGTCAGTGAGTCTTTTTAGGCCAAACCTATTCAATTCATCAAGCATAGCACCTTCAAGCAAACAGCTGTTAAATATTTACTCAGGGAGCTGGAGAGATGGCTCAGTGGTTTGAGTACTGACTGCTCTTCCAGAGGTCCTGAGTTCAATTCCCAGCAACCACATGGTGGCGCACAACCATCGGTAATGGGATCTGGCGCCCTCTCCTGGTATGTCTCAAGACAGTAACAGTGTACTCACATACATAAAACATATAATTCTTTAAAAAATATTATTCATTCAGTAATGAGATATATTCTACAGGCTGGGCGAGGGTGCACACATCTGTAATCTCAGCACTTGAGGAACTGTGGCCAGAGATTCACCAATTAGAACCAGCCTGGGCTATGAGACCATGTCTCCTCGATGATCAGTGATCTATACTAGGTCCACCTCACATTTTAGTTTTAGGACCTAGGTTAGTATATTTTATATACAATGTTTCATTAGATGTTGTGCTCTGCATGCTTGATCCTTGCAGCGAGTACTTCTAGTTTGAGAGGTTCTGGACCACACTGAGTACATAGCATCTGATGCTCTGACCCCTTCCTCTCCTGTTCCCTGATATCCATGCTCTGGGATTACCTGACTCTGGCCCTATATTGTCACACCTTTACTGGCAAGGTGTTTGTAATTCATCTCCAGCAGCAGCATTCAACATTTAAGAACTGGATGGAAAAGGTATCTCTCATTGATAAAAGCCTTTTCCACCTCCTCAGTCACGCCAGCTGGAAAGGAAGTATCCTTCCAGACAGGATAGTCCACTTAGCCCAACATTTAGCACACTGCCTTATACAAATCCATCTTTTTCAGTTTTGGTCTAGATATCACTCCTGTTACTACTACATAATGCTAGAAAGCAATCTTTGTTTGCTCAACACATAGCACCGTAAAATTATTATTAGGTGGTATTAGGTGGTAAGCATTGTGAAACTTAGAAAGTAATCACTGCTCGCTGATAAAGCCAACAGTTAGGTCCCGGCTTTATAGAACTGTAGACTTCATAAAACTCCACACAGATCTGTGTTGTGGGTTAATAATAATGGTAATGAATTTTTGTATTTCCAGGTGCCATGTCTGGGGATAAAAGCAAATAGTCATTGCTTACTAGGCAAATATTGCATATATGGCAGCTTACAAATTATAAATTAATCTTGTGCATAATTTCTTTAGATACACAGAACATTAAGAATGCTCCTTGCATCCCAGTGCCTAGCAAGGGCACTGTTTTGTAATAAATGACTGCCATTCAGTGTGGTACTCATCAAATGCTGAATGCCTCATATATTCAGTGTTCCACAGTTACTTATTTATTTTCACAGTATAATAAATGTGACAGAATTTTTAAAGCCTGGAAATTGGCACCAAATAAGAAAATGACTTGTTACATTTATATGGTACCTCAGAGCTCATAAAATGCCAATATAACATATTACTCTCAGCTGTGGACACAATGAAATGTAAGTCTGTGTATCTCTCCAGTATCTATGAAAGAGAATATACATATGGTAGATAATAATATTTAGCCTCCAGGTTTGAGATTGATCTAATGAGATTGATCTCATTGCGTTCCCAGGCTGGCCTCAAATTTTTGGGCTCAAGTAGTCCTGCTGCTTCAGCTACCTGAACTCAGAGCACACACTACCACATCCATCTTGTTAACTATACTATTAGTTCCATTGTGGGCCAAAAAGTACAATGAAAATTTTGTAGAGACCATATCTACTTTATAGCAGCTTTATTTCTATAGAAAATTTGTCAGGTCTTACATTTCCGAACTGCTTTATAGTTAAGAAAGTACACATGGTCAGAACGTGTTCCTCTGTGACCTGGGCAAATGTTCTTGTATTAACATGCCCTCATCCCTAAAGTCTTGATTAAATTAAGCATTGTCTCATTCCTTGTAAACGAATAGTATGGAATGCAAACATTCTTATTTCATGAGTTACTCATGAATATTTTATGTACCTAAAACAATACCTGATACATAAGAGGTAGTTAGTATTTATTCATTTGTACACATGGAGCAATTGATAGCTGTATAATACTTAGTTCTGTGATAACATACCTCTTTGTTATCTCCAGTGCTGAACATGGTATTCAGAAATTACAAGGTGATTAGAATAGGGTAATCAATCACCTGCATTTGTGGCTTATTTTGTAGTTAAAAATCAGTTTCCATGTGTTTTCTCTTCTGCTACCTGGTATAATATAACTTACTGAGCCTCACCAAAGCAGTAGAAGAAACACACTGGCCTTAAGTATACGGATTATTTTTCATTCAAGCCCCATTATGTTTATATATGTTTTTACAAAGCATGTCTTATTTATTTATTTATTCCTAGAGCAATCTTTGTACCTATAGCACAGAGAACTGTAGAATTCAGCTACTAGGTAATATGTACTTGTTCATCAACACTGACTTGGGAGTTGCAGTGTGCCTCAAGGGTTATTTACATTTGTTATCTGGAAGTGACCACAATTAAGCATCACATCCTTAGTACTCAGCACAAAAGGAAATTAACGTTACTCAGACGTATTCCCTGGCATTTATATCAGGGCTTGATCAAGTACAGGCAGTGGGCCAGCGTACCTGTTTTTTACTGATGCCTTATAGGAAAAACTCAAATCACATTTTCAGATGCTGTGAGCATGTTACTTTTTCATCTTGTGTCATTTAAGTTAACTTCCCTCTTACAGGTGAAGAGGAGGAAGGCACGACTAAGCCTGTTAAGTAGTCCCCACATTCTCTCATCACTAATCTTAAAGGCGGGTGTTAATACCCAGGAGTTCCTTTGGTGAAATCCACCAAATTACTCGGCCACTGCTATGAGCAGAGGGTTCAGACCTCATTCTGTCCCCAAACCATTATTAGAAATTCCACACCCTGCTCACCTAAGCCCAAAGAAGGAAGGTGATGCTGGCTGGTGCTTCTCAGAAGGTTGGTACATCTGCACATTGCTTGTCTAATTCTTCTCATTGGTCTGGAACAACTCTTCATATTTTCTCTAGGTAGCCTGACATTGATTTTCCCCTAGCACCTGATGCTTTCCTTTTCTTGTCAGCCTAGGGCTTCTGAGGTAGGGAAAATGAAAGTACAGTATCTGTATGGATGCTTGTTCCTAGGGCAATATCAAAAGTCAGACTATATATACACTGGCTGGATTTTGTTCTCTGTCTCAAGTGGAGCAGATGTGAAGAGAAATGGAAGTTGTAAAACATCAAAAATTTAACAAATGGCTAAGATCAAGGTTAAAACAGACCCCTGCACAATACTATCAATCTAAAATCGTACTCCTTTATGGGGAATGACAACAGTGAAAATTACATCTCACGTGAAGAAATGGAAAGGGGTGCTAGTGTTAGGGGGTCTCATCTTCAGATTTCCCTTCTTGGTCTTGGGTTTCTACCCAGAGTTCTGGGCCAAAGGCCTTTATCTCTTAGACATTCTGTCCATATAGGATTGGGTCCTTGGGTCTTATGTTTGGACTTAGCTCAGGTTTTGTGTCTTATGATGTAGTTCTCGGTTCTTAGACGTCACAGGTGTCCTGTAGAAACAGTCTCTGTCCTTTGGGTTGTCAGTATTCTGTCCAGCCAGCTCAAGATGGGCCATCTACATATTTTGGTCCGTTTAAGTCTCAAGTCACAAAACATCTGTCGTCCACTTGGGCATTCAGTTCACTTCAGATCCACTTCAATCCTGACTGGACGGAATGATGTCGAGTATTTCACAGGGCAGTCTGATGTGAGGAACGGCTCCACAGGCGACATTCTGGACCTATTGGGAAGGGGCTATGAAGCCCCTCTGTCACACACACACACACACACACACACACACACACACACACAGACACACATGTACATACACAAAGAAATATCCAAGAGAATACAAGAAAGAGACACAGACTGGTAAAGAAACTGAAATGTTCAAAGTGAACAGAGAGGAGAAAAGTAGAAGATAAAAACACAAGCAAACACAAACAATAGAATGATGCTGGGATAAATCAACAGCAAAGAGACACAAATACAAAGGAAGAAAAAGAGAAAGCGGCCCAATAAAGGCAGGAAGGAAATGTAAACAAGAATGCACTAAGGATAGAAACAGCAGAAAGAAAACTGAATTGGTGAGTCAAAGGACTGACAAACAGAGCTCGCACAGAGAACAACAAGTGGGGTAAGCACAAGAAAAAGAGAGGGGCACATACAACGTGTGACCCAAAGGCGAGTCATGAAAGGCAAGAGTAAAAGAAGAGCTAAGAGAAATAGCAACCAGATAGAATAAAGAGAGAGCCACAGCTAAGACAAGGCAGACCACACAGGCAGAGAAAGTGAAACAAAGCTCAAAGCTCTATAAGAAAGACATGTAAGAGAAACATGGGAATAGGTAAGACACACTGCAGACAAAAGACAAAACTAAGATACAGATATCAAAAGAGAGAAGACACACAAAGCAAGGAAGTAGATGTAACAAAGAATTAGACACACAAGGAAGAAGTAGTAGATACAAAAAACAAGGAAGAAGTAGGTGTAACAATTAGACATAAGGAAACAGATACATAAAACAAGGAAGACAGACACACAAAGCAAGGAAGACACAGCAAGGAAGAAAAATGTAACAAAGAATTACACAAGGAAGAAGTAGGCACATAAAGCAA
>JANHMN010000005.1:66986024-66996774 GCA_030674055.1 Rhabdomys pumilio | reverse complement strand
GGAAGAAGTAGGCACATAAAGCAAGAAGACATAGACACACAAAGCAAAGAAGACAAAGCATGGAAGAAATAAATGTAAAAGAATTAGACACACAAGGAAGAAGTAGGTACATAAAGCAAGAAGACATAGACACACAAAGCATGGAAGAAATAGATATAACGAGAGATATACAAAACAAGGAAGACAGACACAAAGCAAGGAAGAAATAGATAACAAAGAATTGGACACACAGGACAAGGAAGAAATAGACACACAACACAATACACTAATGGTTGGAAGAAATAAGCAAGCAAAGACCACCAGAAAGAGGGTAACAAGAAACATAACACAGGGAAGGGCAAAGAAAAAAAGAAAAAACCAATCGCCATTAGTACAGTGAATCAGGCTATCTACACTAACTATTCCCCTATTTATATGATAACTTTAAGTTTAAGGTTTCCTTAACATAGGACCATAGAACAAGCATGTCAACTCTGCCAAATGGCCTAGTCATGCAATTCCAGGGCATAAACTTTTATTTGCCCAGCACTATACTGAATGCTTTCCATTCATGATTTCATTCTACCCTCACAAATAGACAGGTCTGAGCAGAACTAAATTGGCAAAGGAGTATCACATTTAAACACAGAATGAACATCTCAACATTCTGTTACATGGATTAACAACTTCCGTAGCAGCAAATGCTATAGGCGGCTGCATATTAAATTGTCAGCTTTGCTCTCTCCTTCTATTTAAGAAAAGGGGCTTGGTTTTTACAAGTCTAATGGCTGCTTCACGCATGGAGATAAGAACTATTTAAGGCTTTCCAGTATTTAAGCAGGGCACCAAGCCAAGAGACTCTCGTAATATAACTGGTAAGCAGATCATAATTGCTGCAGTTGATAACGTGAAAGCCTGTTTATCTTCCCTGAGTACGTGGCCCTGTCTTGCATTATCACATTAGATACTCTCCACCCAGCACCACCTTTCAGCAAATCCTCAGAGGACTGAAATGCTGGTGACTTACCTCATTCTGCTGCTTTTAAGATGGCTGCAGTCTGGCATGTTGATCCTCGGGTCGTATGCAAAGCTGGCTTCCTTTTGTGTGTTTACATTTCTTGATCGTGCTGAAGATCCAGTTTTCTGTGCTGCTTTGGGGAAGAGTAATATTTGGTAGATGGCACTACAAAGAACAAAAGAAGCTGTGTAAATTTCAGGAAAGTACTAGAACATCTTGGCTCTTTAAGTTCTGCCTAATGATAGATACTTCTGTATGGATTCCAGCCAGGTTTTCATTTGTAGTTAAAGGCATTCATCATCAGTAATGTTAGTGACGGCTCAGAGTTAGAGCACTGTTTACTCTTCCAGAGGTCCTTAGTTCAATTCTGAGCAACCACAAGGTGGCTCACAACCATCTGTAATGGGATCAGGTGCCCTCTTCTGGTGTGTCTGAAGATAGTGGCAATGTATTCATAAATAAATACATAGATAGGTAGATAAGCTACTCACTTGTGTAGTATATCCCATGAACAGTGCATCTTGAAGTATGTAAACAGCTGGCAAAGTTCTCTTAGCTTCTGGGGAGATTTTGAGAACCAAATAGAGCAGAATGACTTCTTCGTGAGGTCAGTGCCACTATTGCACCAGCTTTTCACCTAGAAGAAACATTTGCACTGTTTAGTTACATTTCCGTACTACATTGTGAATGTCTACCCTACACTTTCACAGCCTTACAGTGAGATACTTCCCTGGTAGTCAGGAAGTATCAAAGCAGACATGGGAAAATGACATATATATATATATATCTTAAGTAAAAGGGTGACTATAATGGAAAACAAGATCAAAATTAAAATTAAAATTATTACACTGTTCCAGCAAACTTACCTATTTTGATGTAGGGTAGCTGTCTTTGAGCCTTTGTCTTCCTTGCTGGTTTCAGGAAGGTGTCTCACTGAAATCTGGACTAGGCCTGTTGCCCAGCGGTGGTGAGCTACTCCCCTGGAGGATCCTCATGCCCCATCTCCACCTAGGGATCATCAAAGGGAATAGGTCACCAGCGCTGCAAAGCAACAAGCCCATACTTCTGGGGGAAAATCTGGAAAAGAGGTGAAAGAAAAACAAATTATTGAAATCAAGAACACTGGGAAAGTTGTCTGATTATGTAGTAACCAGCAGTTGTGTTAAATTGTGTAGGCTGTGGTGGTGAGGCTTAAGAGAGTGGACCCTTACAGATTTATAGATCTTAATGTTAATGTAGAGACATGAGAATTGCTCTATCTGAGCTCTTTCTGGCTTTAGATTATAGGTTATAGATTGTTAAAGCCCTTGTACATTGAAATACACTGGAGACCAAGTGGTTAAGCAAATGAAAATCATTTCCTTCTTTTCATTTGTGCTTTAAGTAATGCCATGGTAGAGCACTGGCAAAGTGAACAGAATTGTGTTTGGCTCAATGCTTGTGGTGCGTCTGTCCCTAGCAACTGATGTAGGGTTGGCCCTCTAAGTTCGAGGATATTCAGAGACCAGAATTAGGACAGGCCTACAGAATGTGATAACAATGTATCTATTCTATCAGGTACAAAAGGTGCCAGAAACTAGCCTTCATGGGCCTTTATTCTTCTTTTCTTTTAGCATTTCAAAGCAGAAATGTTACAGATTTGAGTTGGTCATCGAATGATGGGAATGATTCCAAAGCCTAATCAGAAGGCAAGTGTCTCATTGGCTAACAACTGACTATGCCAGGAGACCCGGAGTGCTTTATTCATTTGCCTCTCTCATTCTCTGATGAACTGGATACCAAATAGACAGAAACCCCCAAATAGGAAATTCTCCAAAGTACCTTTGTTTTCTCCATGTGGCCTACAAGCTTTTTGTTCCGATTAGCTAGGGCCTGACAGGAAGATCCGCTGAGATGGAATGTAGCCTGTATCCGCTGCTGGCAGTCCTTGAGCCTCACGTAGGGATTGTTCCTGTGGAGAAAGACAAGATTCTCATTAGACTATAAAAACTGTTGAGAAAAATCCACATTGTAAAGCAATGAGGTATCTAGGAAGTATAACCTGACACATTAGACCTAGAAGGGCAGAGACTCCCTCAGTCGACCAAGCAACAGTACCTTTAGATGCTCTCCAGCATTCTTCACTACTCTAAATCCAGGCAATCCTTCTTGAGGCAGGGGCACAAAACCAACTTCAAATTCATCCCTGGAAAACAAATGATAGTTATATCAAATTATACAAATGATAATACAGTATTCATATGCACAGGCCAATGTTTCTTGAATTGGTAAGAACCAATTGATGGTAAGAACTCAGGTTGTGGATATGTTCTTATGGATCCCCTAGTTCTTAAGAGATGTGAAAAAAGTCTTTGAAATTGATAGCATGTCTACATTTCAAAAGCCTTTCATTTAAGTACTCTACCTGCAAGTATGTCTGTGTGCCACAAGAGGGCACCAGATCTCATTATAGATGGCCATGAGCCACCAATGTGGTTGCTGGGAATTGAACTCAGGTCCTCTGTAAGAGCAGGCAGTGCTCCTAACAGCAGAGCCATCTCTCCAGCCTTCTTCTTAAGTGACCTTTCTCCTTTCCTGTTTTGTTTAAAATTTTCTGATGACTACACACATAGCCATCTTCCCCTGAGATGACCAGAGGACAGGCAGAAGACCTTCACTAGACTGGGTGAGCAGGACACAGCTTGGGCAGTGGTTAGGTTATATGGCAGTACACGTGCAGAGACCTGGTCTGGTTATGCCAGAGGGTTTTGCACAATCAGTTGGCAAAATCCACTACCTCCACTTGGTATGATTCATAAGCATTTTCAAATTCACTTGTTTTACAGGGTTCTTTGTTTACAAACTTCTAAGTCTGGGTCAAGCCCTTGGACAGCTTAGGAGAAGGCTCATTCTTAATGTAATCCAGGCAGCCTGAAGACGCTGGCTTTCCATTCCATGATTACTGACAGTGAGGGCTGCTGGGTCAGGGCATGATTTGGGGGAACTCTTTGTATTCCATCAATCATGGGGACCAAAGATGGCCTCTAGATCCTTAGTTTTGTGGGATGACACATCCTAATGGACATCTCAATCATGGACAAGCTTATGTTCCACATGTCCTACTACATGAAGTAGTGTGTACCTTACAGTGTCATTGAGGTCATGTAGGACTAGGTTGCCATGAAGGAATTGGCCCTGATTAATGAGCTGCCCCCTCATACAACCTGATCATTTGAATAGGGAACTTGTCAGTGATAGTGGGTTTACTGTGACTACCAGCAGTACCGGATTCCTCTGGACCACTAACTGGAGTCTGAGTCCTAACCTCTATTTAGGTCCATAGGAGGCAAGCTGCAAGCTCTGGATGCCTGCACCTGGGGGGGGAGGGGGTTCAGTCTGCAAGTATTGGGGTTGCTGAGGGTGCTAAGATGAGTCAGAAGCTCTAGCTGTCTTGTGTTAGTGCATCTCAGAAAGCTTTGTTCCTTCCAAGTGTTTTACAACAATGGTCCTTGTTTCTTTTTTCTTTTTTTTCTTTTTCGAGACAGGGTTTCTCTGTGTAGCCCTGGCTGTCCTGGAACTCACTCTGTAGACCAGGCTGGCCTCGAACTCAGAAATCTGCCTGCCTCTGCCTCCCAAGTGCTGGGATTAAAGGCGTGTGCCACCACCGCCCGGCAGGTCAGCCAAACAATGCCAAGCTTTTTGAGTGTTGGAAACACGCTGCGAAGGAATTTACCTGGGACTTAAAATGGTTAAAGTACTAGAGCGCGTCATTTGCATGTACAGAGACAAAAGACAAATGCAAAAATGGTAAGGATGTTTTTTCAGCTACACCTTTTTCTACACAGGAATCCAATGTTTGTTGTTTTAACTTAAAGTACCCGTTGAAAAGTGCTGGCAGGGGTCCAGTGTGGCACGTGCCTCTAATTCCAGCACTCTAAGCAGAAGGCAGTGGCCGGCAGATCTCGAGTTTGGGGCCAGCCTGATCTACAGAGTTCCACCAGGGCTGCACAGAGAAACCCTGTGACAAAACAAAGCAGAAAACGAAACAAATTAATTAACTGATTGGTTAATAAAAAAGAAAAATGAGCAAGGAGGATATTTAAAGTAATCCATAGTAAAATTTGTTCATAAAACTTATCCTTCTTCGTTACCTTTTTGGTAAAAAGATTGTAAGCTAAAAAGTTCTCTGAGCTGTTAGAGCTGTCCCGTGGTCTGTTCTGGGCAGAGAAATGCAGTAAAAATGGTTAAAAGAACCAAATTATCAAATTCACATTCCCAGTTCCTAAACTTAATTCACAAGCTCATCCCTTGCTACCCTTGGCTCATAGCCAAGCATAATGGATGGGGTCTTTCACTCTTAATATTCTTTCCATGCTTCCAAGAGGTAAAAATAGATGGCATTCAAATAAACCAACCAGACTACCCGGAAGGTACTAACAGTAGTCTGAATCAACAGGGCAAAGAAAGCACACTTCCCTCTTTAAGAAGGAAATTTCAACCCCAGTAGACTTTCTAAAATATTAACAATTTACACAAGACAGTACTTCACCATGATTTCTTAAAATGATCTCAAGTGTGCTTATATTACATTAAGTCTTAAACAACATAATCATCTCAAGGAGGAAATTTTGTAAGATATCATTGCCTCTTATTTCAGTGTACCCTGGCATAGTAAGGCTGGGTACACAATGTTAATTCTACAGCTTCATTGGCATACTATGTATTCTAGTGACTTATTAGTCACTGACTTTTCAGTGGGTAGCACAGAAAGAAACTGGGAAAAAGATTGCTTAGTAGCTACAAGGTAGTACTTACTGTAGTCTAAGCAGCCAGAGTCTGACGTGACTGAGGAGCACTAGCTCAACCTGGAGCCAGAGCTGGATGAGTCGCCTGATATCCTTCTCAAAACATCATTTTTCAGTGATGTTGGAGAACTGCTGTGGTGATGACTTTTCATCAGCAATGTCGTTAAACACGCAGCAGTGAAATGGCAAGATAGCTTGGAGGGTAAATGTACTTGCTGCCAAGCCTGATGATCTGAGTCTGATCTCCAGGACCCACAATATAGACGAACCAGCTCCCATTGTTGTCTGATCACCACGTGAATGAATGAATACTCGCAGAAACATGCATGCACACCACACACACACTCCTACACAACAGCTTTTTAAAAAGACCTTAAGTACTCGGCGGCCACAAAACACCCTTCACACTAGAGAAAGCTCTTTTCTTAGGCAGATCTCTCCTTATAAGTGTACGTTTAAAGGAATGATTATATCCGCACATACATATTTTAAAATGTAAAGTGGGGAAACAGGTTCCATTGTCTCTAAAATAAGTTCCCACTTTAGGGGGGTTCTGTTCAAGCTACTTCAAATTATTGCCAGAATTTAATGGTGGATAGAATGAATGAATTAAACATATTGGCCTATAGTTTTCAAAGGCAACTTGACATGTTCTCAAATTTAATCCATCCACAGCCACCTTTTAAAAATAAGTAGGGGCTGGTGATCAATATGTCAGACAAAATAGAAAGACTTGGATCGTCTTCCTACAAGTTATTCGTACTAAAGGCCACACAAACATAAGTTTTTTAAACTTATAGTACAGACCAAGCAAGATACTTGGCTTAAACATTCTGCAATAGTTGCAATAATCTATCCACAGACTCACCACCCTCAGTACACTGAGAGACTGCTTAGTCAGATATATAATATAAATGGCTATTTTTACTTCAGAAAAGCCAATGATCACACAATCCACCTGGCAATACAAATGCTGTTCTTAAGGAATAAAGCTATCAATAACTTTTCTGGCATTTGGTACTGTACAGTAGCAATGTACAAAAGTGACTTTAAAGTTTCTTAAGCAGGCAGTTGACTCCTAGAGGAAGAATGGAGGAAAGTGGTAAACTTCCTTCTCTGGGAGAGATTTTTTTAATTCATACTGTAAAGGAAAGCCCCAAATAAAAGGTGGCAATCCAACTCCCTGAGCGACTTGCCTGCAATAGTTTGCACAGTAAAGCATTAATAAGGTAAGAAAGAATGGTTCCTGGCCCTAGAATTTGCCAGCAGTTGGAACTGGAGTAATTTAGAAATGCAAGTTAAAAAGTGAAGGCTCATCCACCTAGTTTTGGCCTGCTTTTGCTATTCAGTGTATAAATACATCAAAGTTTATTAATGACACATAGGGTGTTTTGGATCATTAATATTATCCAGAATAATGCAAGAAGTGGAGGTGTCTCTGTTCAATGGGACCAAGGAGAAGGCTACTGAAACACTGCAGCCATATGAAGTGAGAAAACTGATGGCTTCTGGGGTTGTTGACTTTAAGTCAAGAAGGGCTTTGCCCAGTCAATACTGTCCAAGCAAAGAGGCAAAGGGGATGGAGTGATGGAATCGGGAAAGGGCACAAACTCTTCCTTAATGATGGGTTTGTGAGAATTAATAATCCAGAAGAGTGGTCAATGGGCAAACTAGGGGCCAGGCAAAAGGTAATATAAAGTGAGATTGTGACTATTTAGGATCTTATTATATATTAAAGCAATGCAAGAAGGGCCAACATATGGGTCATTGTTGGGTGTACATAGTGCTGTATTTTACTTTATCAATGGGAAACTAGGAGGGGATGTATGTGCTCAACAAGTCAGAATAGAAAATAAACCATGGAGAACTGCCATTGTGCTTATTAATAGTCCCAAAATAAGTTTAGGGAAGAAAGCAAGCCAGTCGTCAGAATCACTGTGCTCACTGAAAGTCCCAGATATTTTAGGTGGCTCGGCAACCTCTGCAATAATGTGAAGGGGGATTGAGGACATAGTATTCTAGGCATCCATACTTATAAATATTCATACTAACAATTCTGGAGCTTAGTAGCCTTGATGGTATGTAAAGAAAGCACACAGGTCCTTGACATTTTTGCATAGTAATCATACACAGGCTGAGGTTATAAATAGTTACTACTCCTCAGCAGCCCCAGTCAAAAGGTAGTCATTTCAAAACCTTTTCTACTATACAGGTCCATATGTGTAAGGGTCTATATTAATATTGACAAGAGAAGTGCTCAGAAATAATTAACGTGCCTCTGGTGTCAAAGGAGTACAAGGATGTAAAATCCTCCTCCAAAGGTAATGATGGACAGCTGCATTAATGCACTTAAGTCCAAATCAAGAGCACCTTGTAAAAACCTCTTTCTGCTTTAAAGCGGGGAAGAGGGTACACAGGACTTCTCATAGAAGTGCTTAAGCATTGTTCATGTGAACTTTCCAAATGAAAGTCTTGAACAGTGACACTTCCTGCTGAAGGTGATAAGGAAGTAAGGATCCTTTTCTAGTGCACAGAGCAGGAGGTAGTGCATATGTATACATATAATATATGATAACAGTCCAAAAGAATGCAGCCTTGGTTGATCAGCGTACCTTGATATACTGCAACTGAAAGGTGAAGGACCATGACCTTTGTCTACTGGCAAAGACAAAGGAAAATTCACTGTACATTAATTAATGGTCCACTAGCAGGGGCCTTGGGATAAGCAGTATCCCCTGCAGAAGTGCATAAGAGATACAATGGTCCTAGAAGCAATAAGTTTGTAGATAACTGTAATTTTGAACATTAACCCAAGTATTTTTATTAAAATGAATCATGTCCCTGTTATGTACATTAATGTTCAAGGGACATCGTGTGATCAATTAAAACCACACCCTTTATGGAAATATTAAGACTTTAATACACAATCCTGGAAATTAAAGAGTGGAAAGGAGAGATATCCGTATCCAGTGTCCAGGAAGATGAAGCCAAAAGATTAGTGACCCTTGCCATACTGCAAAAGGGTTTGAGAGTAGGATTGCATCCAAATGGAATGAGATGCGTGTGCAGTGAATGCACACTAATACACAAGGTATATGCTTGTGGCCATTACAGTTTTATGCTGTTCAAACATAAGGGTCTTTGACAATGCATTCCCTGCTGAAAGGGAAAGGCAGATTCCCATCTGTAGTGAACAGAAAAGGACAACTACAATCAGTCATTATTAGCAAGCCACAAAATGAGACCTTGTAGGTCAACACCATTTCTGTACTTCAAAGTGAAAGAAAAGCTGATTTTAGTAGAATTGCCAGTATGAGCATAAATAGTTTAAGAACAAGGTTTCAAGTGAACAGCACACAGTTCCATAAAGCAAGGAGGATATGAATGATCGGTCAGAGACAGAAGTCTTACCTTGAAGGACCATTGATAGTACTGGAATCATTTCAATCTATAGTCTCATGAAAGAGGCCTTATATTAGTGAGCCCCTTTGCTTTGATGAGTACAGGAGTCTTGATCTAAAAGGCACAACTATGGACATGAGAATGTCTACAAGACAGTTAACACTGTGCACATTTCCTGTTAAGGATCTTAAGTACTGGCCACCTCCTGCTGTAACACAAATAAGGGAAGGTCTTTACCAGATGCATACAGAGAAATGAAGCATGCACATTCATCATGTGAGAGACTGCAGGGCATAGTGGTAGAAACCAGTTATGCCAACACTTGTGAAGCACAGGCTAGATCCTGAGCTCAAGGCCAGCCTGGACTATGTATATATACATACTAAGTTCCAGACCAGCCTGAAAATTAAAAACAGAACAGATTGAATCTGACTTCAACGGTCTTCTTAAATATAAACGAAATGAATTATTTTGGTTTCTTTATCCATTGCTTAGGAAGAGAGACAAATGCACCTGTGCACACAGAAACAGGCACAAATGTTTACATGACAAGTGCCTGTACTGTATTTCCCATAACTGGGACTGAGAAGTAGGAGGATTGAGTGCCTGCCCAACACAGGCCACATGAGACTGTTCTCTCAAACCACCACATGGTGGGGCTGTAGCTCTACGACAGTGCTTTACTAGCATGCCCAAGGCTCTAGGTTTGATCCCCAGCACAGCAAAAAGACCAGTGAGCTTATCGGTTGGCACCCTTTACTGTCACCCATTAGGGTGTGAGGGTGTGGGATCTTGGCTAGTAATAGAAGGGAACTTGAGCAATTGCAGTTTTGCACAATCATATAAGAGGCTTTACGTAATCAGCACTCTCTTTTTATAAAGCAAAGATACAATTAGGACCTTGAGAAAAGATTCAGTTCCTAGTCAGGATTAGCCACATATACTGTCCCAGTGCAGAGGTTTTTGGCTGAATAAGGGGAGCCTGTGAGGCTAGTATTCAATAATATGAATGAATGCATTTCCATCAGTTAAAAAGATGTGACCTGGGGTGATAGATAGCACCTGTGCCAGTATGTAAACAGTATATAGTACCCCCTTTAATGGTCAATGCCATTAAATTGGGACTGAGCACCTTAACTGTCAAAACAGCTGTTTGCCCCTTTCTTAAGTGCACAAGGGGCTAGACTAATTAGGGTCTAATCCAGTGGGTAAATTATGGACAGAATTATTCAGTGCAAAGAGTGCTCAAGACAATACGTGAGAAAAGACAACTAAGCACTGCTCAGAAACTTGGGACTGTGACTACTGCAGCAATGACAGAATGGTTTTCCCTTCCTTAAGGAAGGAGACTTAAGAGATGATACCTCTATGGCAATTCTCTGATATAAAACTCTTGTTCGCTTGATGTGTCTTGATTAACATGAGGGACAAGAGTTCTTTCTTTGTTTACTTGTCCATGGAAAAGTAAGTAAAGTAGAGCTGTATGCAAAGTGAAATTCGTGACTTAGGAAGTCAGCATGGGGGGGCATAGAAAGGATATCTCAGTCTTATAGGCTGAGTAATGGGC
>JANHMN010000005.1:66941725-66986014 GCA_030674055.1 Rhabdomys pumilio | reverse complement strand
GGATATCTCAGTCTTATAGGCTGAGTAATGGGCACTGCATTTTAGCACTGAATCAATGAAGATTGGAATTTCTCTAGACGGAAGTGGACTGGTCTGAATCTGGGCCTGGGGCTAGGATTGGGCTGGGGTTGGGCTGGGTTGGGTGGGGCAGGGATGGGGGCTGGGGCTGGGGCTGGGGCAGGGGCTGGGGCTGGGGCTTGGGCAGGGGCTGGGGCAGGGGAAGGGGCTGGGGCTGGGGCAGGGACAGCAATAACAGTAACAATATTTGCTGAATCTGATGCCATAAAGGCAAGAAAACACAGAAAGTTGAACTGTAGGCGTTAATATTACTATTACAATGATGAGTCTGATAGAGGACACAGCACTACAATTTAAGGCTCTTGCTGACAAGTAAAGCCATTAGTCAATATAGCATCAAGGATAGCAACAAAAGCAAAGCCTGGACTGGTATAGAGCTTCAAATACTCCTTCTGATATCCAGTCAAAATGTTAACTTTATGTTAACAATATCTGCGTCATAAGACTCAAAAGTTTTAAGAGTAGTTCAATAGATGAGTTTGAGAGTACGTTTAAATGCCAAATAATCTGAGTATCATCTGCCAAAAAAATTATCGAAAACTTTAAGGACTCCAAAGTAACAATTCACTAAAAGTAATTAAAATGAATGCTACAAGTAAGCAAAGCTCCTAAATACATTTTTAAAATAATCACTTCAGTCTTAAATTCAAATAGTAGCAAGCCACACTATAAGACATCCAAAACATTCATGTAAATCAAAATCCAGTCCCAGCAATAGTTATGGGGTGGATTCTGGAGGAGGTAGAAATCTACCTCTTGGCCAGTGATTTGTAATCCACTATGACTCTGGCCAAGGTCACCATTATGCCCACAGTAGGCTTAGAGAACCGCTTGAGATCACAGTGCTGGCTAAATCAGAGGCCAAGGAGTAAGTAGACTAGTCTTAGGCCACTGAACCAGCAATACAAAGGAATGGGGTGAGGCTTAGCTTGCACCACCATATATAGAGCACTGTAAGAGACTATCTTAGATAGGAGAGCAAGCGGTCAAATGTCCTTGATATACTTTAATACTTTTCTTTCTTTTAACAGGTGAGGTTTCAATGATTCACATCGACCTCAGTAACCCAGACTCAGTCTCTCTTATCGGATCAGACATCATTCAACGCTTGAATGTTAGAATTGCAAGCATGTGCTCTCCCACCTGGGTAGGCACTTCGAAATAACGATGACTAATGACAGACGTGAGGTACCAAGCTAACTCAAGTCCTTATGGCACAGCGAGACATCACGGTCTAATTCCATCCTCTCCACCAAGCAAAATGCACACTTCTAACTTAGTAAGTCAAACAAACACCAACACTTCCAAAGTCGTGCCCATTTCTGACGAGTTACGTCAAGAGGCAAACCAACAAACACTTTAAATCTGTCTTGCCTCAGCTTTGAGTGACACAAAGTAGAACCAACCGCTTGCTACCATAATGCACTAAGTCTGCCCTTGGGCAAAGCCCGCCAAGTGGTCAAAGCCCGCCAAAAGTGCACTAAGAAACCCCTCGAGGGCTGATCACATGACAAACCGCCATCTTAGACACACTCAAGAGCATGTGCCACATCTCCAGGCAAACACAGCCATGAAGCTAACATGTGAACAACAAAGCCTTCTGCGTTATACTGCAGCAAAGGCTTGCGCCGCCATCTTTTCTTGTATGACCTAAATGCCCTATCTCCATTGCTACACGTAAAAACAAATGTTGGGCTGTCGAGCCTCGGGTGGAGCACTCAAGCCGCCATTTTGTAGACCCCCTCAGCGGCCCTTAAAAGCTGCGAGGGGGGGACCCCCACCAGGGGTCCAAATGCGCTCCCTGAGCCCTATCCCCTAGTCCTCTGCGGCTTTCACGCAACACACCACACCCAAACACGCGAGATCCTTGGGATTCTACTTCCGGGTAGCACAATTCCTCCACTGCGCCACAAACCAAGTCCAAACCCGCACATATAAAGAAAGCCTTTGGCTAGCGCAGCGCACTCGGTTGCTTCTATCCAGTCCGCTGTGCTCCTCGGGCGTCCTGAATTTTGGGCGTAACTGGCTCGAGAATAGCCGTGTCACGCACAAGCCGTAAGCCGTAATGGCGGACGCGGGCTCTCCACGCCCTGAACCCCCACTGAGCTTAAAGCGCAAAGTCTTTCTAAGCCATAGGTTCACTCACACAGCACCAAGCGATCAGCAGCAACAGTAAACGAAAGTAAAAAGAGGCACAGATATTCCACGTAGTGCAATAACTCACAAAACCATATTTCCAGCCACCAAATGCCCCGATGGGCTGTGAAAAAAAAAATAAAGCAGGTATCCACAGCCCCGATGGGCAAAAGGAAAAGAATAAAAAAAAAAAAAAGAAAGAAAGCAGGTATCCGAGGCCCCGTTGGGCATGGGAAAAAGACTAAGCGCAGGTATCCGAGGTCCCGATGGACCGAGAAATAAGGGGTTTTTTGCTAAAAAGCAGGTATCCATGGCCCCGATGGGCTAAGGAGAAGAAAAAAAAAAAGAATAAAAGCAGGTATCCACAGCCCAGATGGGCAAGTTTGGAAGAAGAAAAATAAGGAGAAAAAAAAAAAAGACTTAAAAGGCAGGTAAGTATCCAACGCCCCGTTGGACATGGAATGGCGGGGAGGACACACGGGTATCCGTGGCCCCGATGGGCCAAAAGGTAAAAACAGTGAAAGAAAGGTAAGTCCACCACACACAGGTGTCAACCAAAATGCACGACAAGGAAATATTCCTTTAAAATGAAAAATTGACTAAAAATATTACGACTATCCAAAAATATGGAGGACGTGTCAAGAAAAGCTTACCAGAACATATCAAAACGTCAAAAATATGGAATTTTGATATGTTTTCTTAAATACACCATAAGGCATGGTGGTAGGGGGACAAAAAATGTTCCCCAAAAAGCCCCTTAGATGGAGAGAAACCTCACATCCACGGGAGACGAGCAAATATGGCTGCAGCAAGCAGTTGCACGCCTTTAAGAGACCGGGCCGCTGAAGGCGGAGAGACCAGAAGAGGAGTGGCCACAAAGATTGGAAGTCCGACATCTTATTGGACCTTTAGTTCCAACTATGCTCTAAAATATTAAAATGAATAAAGATGGCAGTACGCAGACTCAGTGACAGAACGCGCGAATTTTCGTTATTTTGTGATAATGACGGATTACCTTCTGTTTTACAGTTTCTGTAAAATACAAATAAACGTTAAATAATGTACATTAGGTCACATACGATGTCTATGCAAAATTTCAATATATATTCTACTTGCACATCCCACTTTGTATCGCTCCGCGTCTTGGAGACTAGAAGTTCTTAGTTCGTGAGTGCGAACGAGGAACGAGGAACGGAAAGGGTGGAAATGCCTCACAAAATGGCTCCTTGGTTCCTAAATTTTCAGAGTATGTTGGTTGTGACCTACTTGCCAGGCTTACACTCAGAGTTTTGAGTCTTGGACATTTTAGTCTTTCTCTGGGAACCTGACGGCTCAAAACCTTGGGACAAAAATGCACTGAAGAACGTTACTCGCTAGTAGTAATGGAAAATAATTCCTAAATGCCAAAGCAAAACCCGAGGGAATAATAGTTCAGTGGTATCGTACTTGCCCCACAGACACTGTTAACTCAAAAGAACTGTCAAATTTTGTTAACTGACAGTGAATGCCCACATGAAAGAGTTGTGACCCCACTGGGCATTAGAAAATCAAAGGATATGCTGTTTTGTTGATTCACGCTGACAAATAAGTCACCTTCTATTCTAAATTCTCTTTAGGCGTCCCATGAATAATAAAGGACTCAAAATTGCTTCGCTCCTGGACCATCAAAGTACCTGCAATTCACTAATCTTACTATCGAGTTGGTTCAGGTAGGGATAGAAAAATCTCTTCTACAAAATAAGGAAACTGTTTCAACAAAAGAAAAGGAAACTAATAAGTAAATAAATGATACACACAGACTGAATAAACCAGCAGGTGGCAGCATGAATCTTTCCAAGGCATCGGAAGCCAAACTTGGAGTGCAGCAGGATTACAATCTGAACTGAAAACCAAAGGATACTGTGTCCAACTTTGATATCAGAAAAGAAGGGTGAAAGAAAAACATTGTTTCACATCATTGAAAGAGACCGTCTTTTCAGAGTTTGCCTTGCTGCAACGTAGTAATGCTCATACAAAAGTTGACTGAGAAATCAGGATCAAAGTAACAGGCCCACGGGAACCCTCCCAAAGCATTACCTGTGAGAGGTAGTCAAATACACAGGGATATGTTGCAGAAAAAAACGACCCAAGGAAGGGCTCTTCACAGCTAAGGACAGCTGTCTCCACAATGTATAAACAAGAACTTGTAAATGAGCTGTACAAAGATGTACGAGTACCTTAGAACTTGGGAGGTACTGGTCACAGATTATGCAAGGCGGTGTATCATTTTGTGGGGGATGCTAGAGAGAATCATCAAATAAAAGAGTTGAATTTAGTCTCTGTGTCCTACATAGCCCCAGTTCTTGCAAACCTCATTCTATCGCACAGCATGTACTTCAAGGTATGGCGGGTTTCAAAGACGATTTCTAGTCTTATCAGAAGAAAGCATGAAGGGATATGTGTTAAATCTCAGTTCCTGCCCTAGACACATGGCTCAGCAGTTAGAAGAAATAACTGCTCTTCCAGAGGGCCAGCCTGGTCTACAGAGTGAGTTCCAGGACAGCCCAGGGCTACACAGAGAAACCCTGTCTCAAAAAAAAACAAAAAACAAAAAAAAACAAACAAAAAAACAAACAAAAAAACAAAAACAAACAAACAAACAAAAAATGTGCTCGCATTAAATAAACATTTTTTTAAAAACCCTCAGTTTCTGTACTCTCAACTGGGTAATTCACTGCACATTCCTAACATTAAGATTAAAAACAGTGTAGTGGAGCATCTGGAGGAAGATGTTTTGTGTGAGGTTTTCTCCATGTACATTCGAAGAGGAGAAAAATGGTGATGCTGGGTCAAGAAACAAGTGACAGGACCACTATAAAGCATCAAGAAGCAGAAACAGTTTTCCGGTAGTGATGACCTCCCTATGAGAACATGTCTCTCCTTAATCCCTCTCCAGAGCAGAAGAGGAAACAAACATAAAAAAGCGCCCTGTGCAGAGTCACAATTCTTACTTTATGGATGTGAAATGCCCGGGATGCTATGAAATCAGCATGGTCTTTAGCCATGCACAAATGGTAGTCTTGTGTGTTGGCTACAGTTGGGAAAGCAAGGCTGACAGAAGGATGCTCAGGAGAAAGCAGCACTGAAAGCCACTGATTGAAGATCAGCACCAAGGGATCTGAAGATCAGGCATCCATGTGCACCTTCACAGACTATAGAAAATAACAAAAACCAATCTCCAGCAGTTCACAAAGCAGGCATGATAGCATGTGTTATCCAGCTCTTGAGGTGAAAGCAATAGGATGAATTGCTCAAGCTTATGCTTGGCTACAAAAACTACAGCAAATGAAATAGTATGAAAATAGTAACAATTGATAAATGGAGTCGTCAAATTGAACTTCTACTGTGCCTCAAGCTCTCCCTTGCCAAAGTGTGAAGAAGCAGCTTACAGACTGATGAGCCAGCCTACAGAATGGAAAGAATGAGAAAAAAAAACCGAAGCATAAGTAGGGGCTTGTAGAGAAGGAAGCATGGCTTACTGATTAAGAGCACTGGCTTTCTACTTTCCTACTATCTTGTAGCAACCCTCGGTTTGAGTCCCAGCACCCAAAAGCAAGTTCTAGAACATACTGTCTCAAGAGAAAAAATGACGATATGTAGATGTTTTATTTCATACACACATAATGGATAATGTCCTGTCCAAGAGCTTCTCAGTAGCCTGGTCTAAACTGAGTTCCAGGGTAGTCAAGGTATAAAGACCTGGTGTCAAAAAATAACAATGACAAAAGACAACTCATCTTTTGTGATTGTTCTTCTCTGAAGCTAATAAATAAAAATGCTAAAATTAAAAGACTCTGAAACCCTGTGATTTGTTTCTTCTCTGACTCTTGCTTTTATAATTCTAATAAATGGACTACTCCAAGGTAAATGTTAATGTCTCACTATGACTTTTGTAGCTACCTATGTGTCCCTGGTGTCTTTATCCTGATGTGACCATGCTGTATCCACACTTAACTTCCAAGTCTATGAGTGAAGTTTCCTGTTGACATAACCGTGACTCTTTAGTGAAGCTGGAATACTGACATTATCTAATATCCACTATCTGATGCTATAAACAGTGATGTAAAGGGGGAGCATTTTCAGTCACTTTTCATTATGTAACAGATCAATAACGGGAATTTTAAGTCTCCAAAGACTTTTAGTGGGCACAGGTCTGGCTACTGGTGATGCATTCCTTCCTGTGAGTGTCAAACCTGCTTTCCTTGCAGATGCTTTTCTTTACCTGCAAGAGGGGCTCAGTTAAAATGTCCGTTTTGTATAAATATGCATAAGTATGAATTGTATTTGTGTCTGGTGTCAAGAATAGAATGCCAGATCCCCTCGAAGCTGGAGTTAAGGACACTTGTATGCTGCCCTATCGGTACAAGGAACTGCACCCAGGTCCTCTGGAACACAGTATGTGCTCTTAGACTTTGTACCACCTCTCCAGCTCAGAAGCTCCTTATGTGTCAACAATAAATTCATTTTGACAATTCTGTTTAGTCTCTTCAACATCCTTTATTACCTCATTACTTTTATTCTGTAGTTCTCAGGGACATTTTATAGGTTCCTTTCTACATTTTTCAGGCTTAAATAAGTTTGTGATCAGCTCTTGACCAGCTGCTTTTCAGAAGGTTTTGGTCCACCTGACATTTCAAGGATTCTCCTTTAAAGATTTTATGGCATTGGACATTACAAAATCTGGACATCTTGTAATAGTTGTGGGTAAAGGTCATGCCATGGCCAGGATAAATGGACCCTTGACACGAATAAGACTTCTCCACTCACATGATGAACACATGCAAACCTACTTACAATCTGCCTTTAGTGAAGAGGAAAAAGTGTTGGAGGCCCAGGCACATTCACTTTTAGCTATTTGGCTCAAGCTGCCTTCAAACATTTTGGAGCCAAGTATGACTCAGAACTCCTGAGCCACGATGCTCGTGTGAGTGATTATTTTAAAAATTATAGTGTGTGTGCATGTGCACACGCACTTGCGCATATGAAGTTGTTAGCATGCAAGTATGTCATGAACACCTCAAGATCGATGTCAGATGGCTTCTCTATCATTCTCCTTCACATGGTATATCAGTCAACTTAGTTCACCAACTAGACTGAGCTGTCTGGCTAATGAATTCTGAGTCTCCGCCCCACCTGTTTCAGGCACATGCTACCTTCAGCTTTTATGTGGCTGTTACAGAGACAAACCAATGTCCATATTTCTTATTTTGTGATTTGCATATGTGTTGAGATGGTATATCCTGGTTTTGTAGGGGGTAGAATACAACTGAGCAAAACCTGACAAGTGTTTTTATAATCTCAGCACTGGAGAGTCAGAGGTCAGCATAGGTTATAGAGAGTTACCGTATCCCAAATACAAGTTGTGATTGATAACTTGTCTGGGTGTATAAAATGCTTGTCATGCAAACATGAAAACCTAAATTTAACTTTCTAGAACTCACACCCAATCCAGATACAAAATCCTGCATTCCTAGGGATATGAGAAGGTGATACATGAGATTTGCCTAAAGCTTATTGGTCAACTAGGCTGGCATGCATAAGGTTTTCCTAGGCCTCTCCAACCTGATATGCTCGCCTAAACTCACATACCGTACACAATTACACGCACATACCAATAATAAAAACAACACTGAATTACTTGTTTTAGTAGTTAGGAGAGATCACCAGCATAACAGTCACTTAACTACTAGAAATGCATTTTTCTGGTGATCTTTAACCTATGGCTCAGGAACAAGTTCCTTCTACGAAATTGTTCTGTAATTCCAGCACGTGGAAGGTTGACGCAGAAAGATCAAGACTGTTCAGTTATTCTCAGCGACAGCAAGTCTAACGTCAGGCCCTCTCTTGCCAGGCAATGGTGGCATACATCTTTAATCCCAGCACTTCAAAGGCAGCGTCAGGCAAATATCTTAGTAAAAAGTCAGTGTGCTTTATAGAGCAAGATCCAGGAGAGCTAGGGTTACACAGAGAAACTCTGTCTCAAAACCCAAATACTACTAAAACCAAACAACCAAAAAAACCACCCTCACAAATAACAAATGACCTATGTAAGCAAATGACCTGTGTGTGTGTGTGTGTGTGTGTGTGTGTGTGTGTGTGTGCAGTGCATCATAATAATACATACATAAAATCATGAAGGCAGTCAGTACGTAATTTACCCTTAGTAGGCTTCTATCCTTTTTACTGGAGATCCTGTGCCCTGGGACCTCATGGTATGAAGTTTACTGCCAGCTACATCTGGCAATAAATACATCTTTAAAAAACAAAAGTGGGCCAGGCAGTGGTGGCACTTGGGAGGCAGAGGCAGGTGGATTTCTGAGTTCGAGGCCAGCCTGGTCTACAGAGTGAGTTCCAGGACAGCCAGGACTACACAGAGAAACCCTGTCTCAAAAAAACAAAACAAAACAAATATAGTTTTAATTACACATACACACACGTACACACACACACACACAAAGTAAATTAATACTAAATTGATTGTCTTGGTCCCACCCCTAGGACCAAGACAATCAACTTGATATGCTCCTGTGACTATAATCGCTTTATTGCCCTCATTTAAATTTTAATCTAAATATAATTACATATTTTCCCCCATTCCTTTCCTCCAACTCCTAAAGTAAATGTGTGTGTGTGTTTGTGTGTGTGTTCAAGTGCAGGTATCACAGTACATGCATGGAGATCAGCGGAACAGCCTTTCAGAGTCAGTTCTCTCCTTATGTATATGCATGCATATTTGTCTGTGTAGGGAGAGGTATGTGCATGTGCGTTTAGAAGTGCGAAGGAGGAATGGCTTCCCCTGTAATTAGAGGCAGTTGTGAGCTCCCCACCTTCACATGGTTGCTGGGGACTGAACTTCCATCCATTGCAAGGGCAGTAAGCACTGTTAAACAATGAGCAATCTCTCCTGCCCCTGTGCCTCTTGGTACAATAGGTAAAATGAGAATTTTTTTTTTCTCTTTTAAATGGGAATTTTGTTCTCTACCTTTATTGATAACTCAGGATCTCTTTCTAATCTGTGTAGTAACCAGTATTGATGTGAACGTCCAAAGGCCAAAGGAGTTATTGTCAGCCTCGGCCCAAGGTATAACACTGACCCTCTTTATCCAAAACTAGGGGGCATTCCCAGGCCTGTGTGGCTTACTTTGCCACTTTAACCTCTGTAACACGTGGATTGCAATTATAGCAGCTACAGCAAGGCTGGCAGCTAAAAATACAAAAGTGACTCCGATAGAGCAAAACACGAGCCTGTCTTCTACAGAAACAAAAAGGAAAAGAAATTCCGGAGGGGAAGAGAAAAGCAGATTAAAGACGGGCAAGAAAAGCGAGAGCATGTGAAAGAAGCTATGAGAGGAACCGCAAGCGCTCAGACATCTGCGGAAGCGACCACTGGCAGTCTGGATCACATTGCTGGAGCAGCCATTTAGGGAGAGTGTGACAGCGCGGCGCCGCGCGGCGCAGGGACCATTTGGCTGTGACGCATGCTCTCCCCCCCTCCCGACCCCCCCTCCGCGGCGCCAGAAATCCAGGCTTCTGTAACTTGTAAGATGGCGGCGTCCACATGTATGCATCCTTCCCGGGATTAGCAAGGCAGCTAGAGGATGACTTAATAAGGAGAGTGGAGAAACTGGCCAGTTAATGAACATGCCCTGGTGAGTGCCGGGTCTCCCGCTGCCAGAGAGGTGGCTGGGGCAGCGGTCACCACTCCGACAGCATGGTCTGCCGAGCGCGGGACGAGTAGCCGGCTGGCACTCCCTATTTCTCCCCTATTCCTCCCACAATAGATGATAAGTAATCAGTCCCCACATCATCGGACCTCCACTGATGAACTTGTCAGGTCGGGGAGGCTAATTCCTAGGAGAGGTCGTGTTTTTAGGTTTACTTCCGTCTTCCTTTGTCTAATTGTGGTTTGAGGGATAGTGAGCGTCTCCAAAATGGAGTGTTTATTCCAGCTCCCCAGAGGCCTCCAAGAACAGCTCAACTCTTTCTCATCAAAATTTAGTAGTTGATAAAACTAGCTTATTTGTAACATTAATTATGGTATAATACGCTTTCACCCCCCTATGCCTTTCTTACGTACTCCAAATGAGGACCCGAGTATATTACTGACTATGTGGTCTGGAAGCATCTGTTATAATAGCCCTTAAAGGATGATGTGCGTTCTGTTGTTGGACGCTTATTTGATCAAAAAGAAACTTCAGTACCTTAGCAAGGCATTGCTGAATAAAATATGAATTGTTACAACCATTTGGAAGCATTAATGTAGCTAGCTATATTTAGAGAAATAAAAAAAAAATGTGGAATACCAAGTTCCAATATCTGGAACTCAGTAGTCTGACTTTTAAGGCTCAGTCCTTCAGAAAGAGAAGCATCAGTATACAAATAAGGATACCTAAAAGAGGATGCTTGTGCAGCTCTCTTTTTGTGGCAAGTAATCAGATACTGTGTATCCATCAGTAGGAGGGTCTTTTAAAAGTTTGTATATTTTGATTCTTGGGTATAAAAGACGATATGATAGCTTGTTACATTAAAAATAAGTTGTAGGATAATATGATCTCATTTTTTCATATATGTATGAGGGTGATAAAGGAATGTTAAAATTAACTTTGTTTTTTAAAGCATTATTTTGGCAGCGTTATATATTATGA
This sequence comes from Rhabdomys pumilio, assembly GCA_030674055.1. Lineage (NCBI taxonomy): Eukaryota > Metazoa > Chordata > Mammalia > Rodentia > Muridae > Rhabdomys > Rhabdomys pumilio. The sequence continues at coordinate 66,975,116 of JANHMN010000005.1, read as the reverse complement.
CCTATTTGACACAAACACAAACACAGAGAAGTAACTCAAACACTAACATTATAGTTGAAATTTTGCCATATCTACCCATGATTGCATCTCACTCTTTCGTCATCTCGTAGAGTAACTATTATTTTCAGTTTAGTGATTGCGCTTATTTTTACATTTCCCCACTAGTATTGGTTGTGGAACCTAGGACCCTGTGGTGCTAGGCAATCCCACTACCACTTAACTATATTTAGATCTTTCCCCGCTTTAAGATTTATTTTTAATTGTGTATGTTTGTATGTAGGTATGTGCACATGAGTACAGTTATGGAAGCCAGAAGAAGCCATAAGATCCTGTGGAACTGGAGTTACAGGCAGTTGTGAGTCCACCTTTTGAGCCCCTTCCCCCACCTTTTTTTTCCAAAACAAAGTCTTCTGTAATTGAGGCTGCCCATTTCTAGCTTCTGAGTGCTGGGATTGCAAGCTTGTACTACCGTGCCCAGTTTGTATCTCTTGTTTTAAGAGTATTAACCCAGGCTGGTCTTGATTTTGTAATCTTTCTGCCTCAGCCTCCCAGATAGCTGGGATTATAAGCTCAGCTTCTCCACTTAACTTTTTTGTGACATATGAAGTTCTAACATGACTGGTATTTTGCATGGGAGTTCTCAACCCTTTGTAACTCAAGTTCCAGGGGATCCAATTTTTTTTTCTGATCTCTTTGAGTACCAGGCACATGATGCACAAACATCCACCCAAGAAAACTATTCATACACATGAAGTGAAATAAATTACATTTAAATTTTTTAATAAATAAAAACAACAAAATTAAAAGCAATCATTTTTATTTGCATAAGATATTACTAAGGCCACAATAATGATTCCATATCAGCGATTAATCTTTATTAATTATGGATACAGGACAACTGTTCCCACTGCATAGACAAAAGGGACTTTGAACAGAGCATTAATAAGTTAAAACATCTACCACAAGTCACTGTAAATGGTTCTGCACGCAGGCAAAGGAAGTCACATATTTGAATCATGGGAATGCTATATTCCTCGGAACACTGATGGCACTTTTGAAGAATAGACAATATAGCGCTGGAGAGTCAAATTTGGAATGTTATTTCTATTTGTGTAAAATGTTTCTTGGTCAATGGATCTTTCTGCAGATTAGCAGTGGTTCAGAACTTTGATTCAGTTACTGACAGTCAGTCAGCCAGCCATGAGTAAAGACCATGGCTTTAAAGAGTCGTACATGTGGTCCCAAGGAGAGGGTATCAGAACATCAGTGATGAATCTGACCCTCTCTGAGATGTAACAATACCATCGCTTAACAGGTTCTATGGAGATGTGAAGGCAAGAAATCAGGCAGGTTAGGCTCTAGTACTCTAGCACTCTAGTACATGTGACTCCCCCAACATGACCTTTGTAAGGCTCAGGAGAAAATACCCTGTTGCTCCACCCTCCTGGCCTCACCAAGGGCGCTAAGACTGCTCATGTCAATTTCTTTCTTGTGTTTTTGAGACAGGGTCTTGCTATGTGGATCAGGCTGGCCTGAAATTCCCAATCTTTCTCCTTCAGACACGGTCCATCAAACGTATGGCTATTAATTGACTTTCCGCAGTTGAACCAGCACTGAAAAACAGACAAATATTTCAGTTTAATAATTCCAATCTTCATTACATATTTAAGTTTGATACTAATACATGTTGGTCTATTTAAACTGCGTCTTTTGTCTTTATTGTTTTGCTTTCCTTTCCTTTCTATAGTCATATAACACACTGACCAAAGGCAAAATAGAGGAGGAAATAGTTTATTTGGCTTGTACTTCCAGATCATAATCCACCACTGAAGAAAGGTCAAGGCTGAAACTCAAGCAGCGACTTGAAGAAGAAACCAGGGAAGAATACGGCTTGCTGGCTCACCCATGTTTACTAGCTTGCTTATACATCCTGGAACCACCCATCCAGAAAATGATGCTACCGATCAGGCCAGTGTGATTTCATCAATCCCTCAGATGACTATAGATTGTCAAGTTAACAGTTAAAACCAACTGGGGCATGTGCTTTGCCTTCTCTCTATCTTTGTCTTTCTCTCTCTCTCTGTGTGTGTGTCTTTATCTCTGTATCTCTGTCTCTGTCTCTTTCTCTTTCATTTCTCAGGTTTTTTTTGAAAGTCAAGTATGATGTAACCAGTAAAAGAAACTACAGTGTATAAGCCTGTAGTGTAATAGTAAGATATGTGGGGATTTGATATGCTCTGAATGCCCTGATTATTCTGTCTTTTAGTGCTTCTGTGCTCCTGGGTTGTGAAGTACAATTGTCCACCCTCCTAATTATCTCTCCCCATTCATGTAAGTGAGATATGATAACAAGAGAGCTGTGGGTTGGAAAGTTCAGGCTGGAATTGGGTACCCAGATATGTCCCCCTTTTCATCCCCTTTCTTCTCTGATCAAGCAGTTTATTTTGAGTGGAAGCCTTGTTCAGTACGGACCCTCTTATGTATTTTGAAATGGCTGAATATATTTAAAGGTGGTTGCACCCTCCTAAACATACGTGATTTTTCTCAGATGTTCATCGTGAAAACCTGGTAGTAGTCCTAGAGGTAGAAATCATGAAGAATCTTTGGACTCTCCATGGCATCGCTCTCCCTGTTCCCAGGCTATTTATCTGTTGGCTTGCTTTATTGTTGTTATTTCTTTGAGACAGGGTCTCTCTACATAACCTTGGCTGTTCTAGAACTTACTACGTAGACTAGGCTGACCTCAAACTCACAGAGATCTGCCTGCGTCTGCCTCTCTCTCTGCCTCTCTGCCCTCCCCTCTCTGCCCCTCTGCCCCTCTGCCCCTCTGCCCCTCTGCCCCTCTGCCTTTGCCTTCTGAGGCAAAGAGGCTGGGGCTAGAGGCGTGTACCAGCATGCCTGGCTAGAATGACAGTTTTCAAGCTCTGAGCATTCTGTACTGTAAACCAGAAATCGTCTATAAATTGACACAGTAAGTTAGTGTCCATAAATTTTCTGCTTGGAGTTTTTGGATTGCTTCTCATCTGTAGGTCAGTCTGGGAACATCACATTTCATTAAGGCCCCTTTTTTTTTTTGCTTTATTTTAGTTTTCAGCATATAGAAGATGCTGAATGTAGTTTCTTATATATTTATCACTTTGCTATGGTAGCATTATAATAGTGATGGTTTTCCCATCGTTACATAAGCGAGACTTTACAAATTTTCAGTTTATACTGGTTTGTTTTTAACATATTAGCACATTGATTTTGTTTTATTTTGAAATAGGATCTTCTGTAACTCAGGCTGGCCGCAAACTCCCCATGTAGCTGAGTCTTTCCTTGAATTCCTGATCCTCACTCCAGTCTTCATTTCCCAAGTGCTGGGATTACAGATGTACTCCACACCGCTTTCACACCGAGTTTTATTCCTGGCCTTGGATAGTAGACTGTTTATTTGTTATTTTTTTGTATATTCTTTCAGATTTTCTCTTTTTTCCCAAACACCCCGCTCCCCAGTGTTAGGGATGAAACTCACTAGGAGACATGCTAGGTAACGCTCTCCCACTGCGGTACATCCTTGTAGAGATGACCCACAGCACCTTACTTTCCTTGGGATAGTCTACTTAGACAGTTGTGTTTGGGGCTTCAGTTTTCATCAGGCTTCTGAATATTTTTCCTGTCTCCCTCCTTTTTTTTTTTTTTAGTTTTCGAACATTACTGCATAAACAGGAACCACCCCTGCTCTAGACTGGCAGTAAAGGTCTTTTTTGTTTTATTATAATCTTAAGAGAAAAGTTTTGGACTTTAAGCATTTCTGTGGTTTGTATGTGCATATGCTTTGTTGTGGTACCATTTCCATCTATTCCTATTTAGCTGAGAGGAGATATAGATAGATAGATAGATAGATAGATAGATAGATAGATAGATAGATAGATAGATAGATAGATAGAGATAGAGATTATATAATTTATTTTTATTATATATATTTTGGTGGTTTGCCTGCATGTATGTCTGTGTGAGGGCATCCCATGGAACTGGAGTTATAGATAGTTATGTACTACCATGTGGGTGCTGGGAATTGAACCTGGGTCCTCTAGAAGAGCAGCCAGTGCTCTTAACCACTGAGATATTTCTCAGCCGCTAGTTGAGATTTTTTTGTTTGTTTGTTTTTGTTTTTCGAGACAGAGTTTCTCTGTGTAGCCTTGGCTGTCCTGGAACTCACTCTGTAGACCAGGCTGGCCTCGAACTCAGAAATCTGCCTGCCTCTGCCTCCCAAGTGTTGAGATTAAAGGCGTGCGCCACCACTGCCTGGCAGTTGAGAATTTTTTAAAAAGCTGTATTTAGTTATGTTTCTGTGTGTTTGCTTGAGTTTATATACACCACATGCACGTAGGAGTCTATGAAGAGCAGAGGATGTCAGATCTCCTGTAACTGGAATTACTAATACTTGGGAGATAGAAGCAGGAGGATCAAGAAGGAGTTCAAGGCTAGATTCAACTAACTTGTGAGTTTGGCACCGGCCTAGGTTAGATAAGATTCTGTCTCAAATCAAAATCAAGGAGCTAATGTACTAGCACCAAACTACAAAAATTGAATTTTGAATTTTTTTTTTATAAATTGAAATTTTATAAAGTTTTATTTATATAACTACAGAAGAAGCATCGCTACTATAGCAAGATGATAAATGTGTAACAAAGGACCTTCAGCATCAGTTATAGCTGCTGGATATGGCTGCTGGAAGCTGAAACCCAGTCCTCTGCAAGAACAGGAACACAGAGCCATCTCTCCAGCTCCTCCACTGACAATCTTTATCATGAAAGAACATTCTTGGAGGGGGGAGGGGGAGACTAGGGAAATGGCTCTGTTGGAAAGTGCTTGGTGTATGAGCAGGAACACCTGAGAACATAAACACTGGGCATGGTGGCAAGCAATTGTGACTCCAGTTGAGTGAGGGTGTGAGAGACAGGTGGATTACTGTAGCTTGCTGGCCAGCCAGCCTAGCCAAATAATGGACTCTAAGTTCTTTGAGACCTTGTCTGAAAAACTAACATTAAGAGTGATTGAAAATGACACAGCATCAACCTCTGGCCTCCATGTGCACACATGCACATATATATGAACACACATACACACAAAATGATGCATACACATACATAATTAATAAATAAATATTGGATTTTTATAAATGCATCTGTTGGTATGGTTGTTTTTCTTCTGTCAACTGTTGGTACGAAAAATTTATTTTACAGTTATAGTCCAAGCAAGAAAGTTCCAAAGCATGTAAGGCCAAATTAGAGTGCTTTATTAGCTTACAACAGAGCTCAGACTCTTGCCCCAAAGAGCACCGAAGCTCAAAGGTACTGCATTTGTAAAGGCAATAACTGCAATGACATCATTGACAGACATGGGCCAGGGGAACCTGGTAATGTTTCTTTTGGTTATACATTCAGCTGATATGTTGGTCAATCATCTGGGCCATGGTCAGTGACGTGGAAAGTTCCAAATATACTGCCAACGTGGACAGGACTTTTTAGAGGATTAGGGGCTGAAAAGTATCTGAACAAAGTGGAGTCAGGATAAGACCAGGACAAGATGGCATTACCACAGTCACTTCAGCAATGGCGGGGTTAAAACTGGAGCGTGCTATGCAAGCACTCTCCCACTGACCGATGTTCCCAGCCCAGGCTTTTAAAAAATCATTAATTAATTAATTAATTAATTAATTAAAATTTAAGATAAAGTCTCACTTGTAGTCCAGGTTACCCTTGAAGTCCCAGTCTTTCTGCGTCAGCTTCCCAGGGGTTAGGATTACAGGTATGTTCCGCCATGCCTAGCTCATATGGATTGCTCATATGGATTGATTTTTTAAAAGTTTAGCCCGTAGTATGTTCTCTTCTTACAAGCCCTATGATCTGACTATCTCTACCTCCCAGCACTGAATTAGCAGATGCTGTCACACTGCCTTAAACAAATGGTTGCTGAGGACCCAAATGAAGCCCTCACACGTATACAGAAAACATTTTACCCACTAAGATATCCCCCAAGCTCTAATTCCTTCTATGTGGTATTTCATCTAATTTAATATTTTGTTATAGGCTTTGTACCCAAGTGATACTGATTTGTATTTTTGATTTTCTTTTACTTGTTTGCTTTCTCTTTGGTTTTGGTTATCAGGGTAATCTGGACCAATAGTTGGGAAGTGGCTTCTGCTTTTCATTTGCTTTAGGAAAGCTGAGGTTTTTGTTGTTTGTTTCTGTTTTAAAGACAGTGTTAGTCTGTAGGGCAAGCTACATGGCATGCACCATGTTGAATAGTCCCTAAACTTGCAGCGCTCCTCCTGACTCAGTCTCCCTCTTGCTCAGATTATGTACAAGAGCTAGGAGGCCTGCCTGAAGATCTGGCATTGAAAGGTTGCTAGCCAAGCCTGATGATGTGTCTTGAGTGATGGAGGCCTTTATGTCATGGATTTGGTTTTTACAGGAGATAAATGTACTTCTGCTGATATTTGACTTAAGACTCAACTATAATTTCTGTTTCCCAAGGAATCACTTCCTTTTGTCTTAATTTAGCCAACATTAGCATCACCATTGCCTGCAGGATCCATTGGTCAGACTTAGTGTGGAGTGCTCTGGGGGCTGTTGTTTAACTGCTGATATTCATAAAGTAATTTCCCCTTTTCTTATGATAGTGATAATTTTACACTCCTGGTCTCCTGCCAGGACAGGAGCAAGGGGACAATTCTCAGTTTCTGGCCAAGGATAAAACTCAGAGCAGTTGCTTTCAAGGTTCATGCCCTAGATAGCTTGAGCAGTTTCTAGCTCTTGCTCTCATCAGCAGTCCCAGTGTGATCGGTGTTTACTTAAGTCATTTTCTATCACTAAGGTTTCTGTTCCTTATACAAATCCTACCCTGCCATTTTCTTGTGTATCTTGCAGTTATTGTTGAAACTTGAAAATTTTAGGTAATATGTTGCAGTGATTTATTTTATTGGAGGGTGTTTCAGAGACAAGGTCTTACTCTGCAGTATAGGCTAGCCTGGGAATCACTAGTAGCCTAGGCCTGCCTCAAACTCACAGCAATCTTCTTTCTTAGCTTCCAGAATGCAGGGCTAGAGGCTTGATGAGCCCTGCTCATCATAGTGATTTCGAGTAGTGGGCCTTCCTATTTTTTAGGGTTTATTGGTATGGTCTACTTTTTTCATTTAATGATTTGACAGGACTTCAACTAATATGCTTATTACTTACATTACATCCTCAATGTCACTCTAAGCGGGGAACAGCATTGAACTTAGTCTCTGGCTCTTGTTACCATTACTTTGTATTAATTACATGCTAATCTATTGTTTTTGTCCCAGGCACTGGAGTGTGTGTGTGTGTGTGTGTGTGTGTGTGTGTGTGTGTGTATACACACGTGTGTCACATGATCAGGGGTTGACTTCAGATGTCTTCTTCTATTGCTCTCCACTTTGTTTTTAGTTTTCATTTTTTTTCTTTGAGACAGGGTCTCCCTATGTAGCCCCAGCTGTCCTGAAACTCATTCTGTAGACCAGGCTGGCCCGGAACTCACAGAAATCTACCTGCCTCTGCCCCCAGAGTGCTGAGATTAAAGGTGTGCACCACTACTGCCCAGCAGTCTTTAAATTTATTATTTCCTAGGTAAGGGTATCTTTCATGCATGTATATCTGCTACCACGTGTGTGCTGGGTGCCCAGGGAAGCAGGAAGAGGGAACTGGATCCCCCAGACTGGAGTTGTTGACAGCTGTAAAATACCTGTTTATAGGTGTCTTTTGGTGCTGAGAATGAGCCTACATCCTCTGGAAGATAAGACAATGCACTTTACTGCGGAGCCATCTCTTCAACCCTACCTTCCGTTTTTGAGATAGGATGTGGTAACTGAATGAGATATCTGCCATAGTTTCAGGCATTGCAATACTTGGTCCCTAGTTCATGCTATTGTTTGGACCGGCTTAGGGAGGTGCAGCCTTGTTGAAGGAATTATGTCACTGGAGGCAGGCTTTGAGAGTTTAAAGATCTGCGCCACTTTGACTTTACTGTCTCTGTTTCACTCTTGCAGTTCAAGGTATTCAACTTTTCAGCTGCTGCCCCAGCTACCATGCTTGCTGCCTGGCGCCTCCACTCGATCATGGAACTGTCAGCTCAAATAAACTCCTTCTTCTATACCTTCTATTGCCTTGGCCACATTTTATCATAAAAACAAAAAAGCGACTGATGCACAGGGTTTCTCATTGAACCTGGAGATGGTCCCTACCCACAAGTGCTGCACTGTGCCATCACGCCCAGGATTTATAGAGGTACTTGGGATCTGAACTCACATGCAAGCACCTTGCACACTGAACTATCTTCCCCATCCCTCCCATGGCTCTTGGTGATATTGTTCCAAAGTGGGATTCAAATCAATTGATGTCCTTTTGTAAAGGTAGTGTTTGAAGCCTATGAAGGAGTCCAAGAATTGTCACTCCCAAACATGGTGCTTTATTATGCTTACTATATCAAAGGAGGGTAGAAGATACTAGGAAAGTATACCTCAGTCTGCTTATAAAGCTCAGACCTGCTGAGGAATATAATAATTATCTCTATTATCTTTCTTGAGTTTTCTTTTTTCTTTTCTTTTCTTTTCTTTTTTTTCCCCTTGGAGACAGGGTTTCTCTGTGTGGCTATGGCTGTCCTGGAACTCACTCTGTAGACCAGACTGGCCCTGAACTCAGAAAGCATGCACCACTATTCCTGGCTTTTCCTTAGGTTTTCATTAAACTGATTTGTGTTACAGGGAGAAAGACTGGAAACTATATATACTTAGACTTCCCTTTGTCCTAAATCATTGTCTTATCCTTAGGTTTCATCTAATATTCCATAGTACACAAGTGGTTGTCTGTCTAGGGCAGTGGCTCTCACCCTTCCAAATGCTGTATGTGACCCTTTAATACACTTCCTCATGTTGCAGTGATTCCTAAGCATAAAATTATTTCCATTGCTACTTCATAGCTATAGTTTTGTTACTATTGTGAATCGCAATGTAAATATTTTTGAAAATAGAGGTTTGCCAAAGGGCTTGTCACCCATGGTAGTTTGTATCACTGGTTTAGAGGCTCATGAGAAAGTCCTAGCCCATTCTGTTTCTCTTTAAGTTTATTGAATTCTCATAAAAATGACTTTACTACTCCCACCTAAAGTATAAACATCCCCCACTTTCCTGCCCCCTATGGAAAATGGGGTTATATGTAAGCTTCTAAATTAAGTTAGGCTCATGGACAGTTACCTTTAATTTGCAAGCTTTTTCTCTTATTCAGTCTGTCACTTTGTCACTATTAATAAGCTTTCATATAAGGCAGATTGAGTGATGAGGCAGACTCGTTTTCTCTGCTAAACTAGTCTATGCTTCTTATTCTTTAGTCTAATGCTTTCAGCTAGAATTTCCTGTTTGTTGCTTTCCACCAACCTCTCTATTGTGACTGGGAGCATCCTTAGGCTTTTGCTTTCCGCCATTGTGTTCCTAATCAGTTTTCTTGAGGATGTCTTTCTGGTCTCTGTCTTGCTTCATCGGGGCCTCACTTCATCCTCTGCCTTACTGCTCTGGAGCTGAAGCTGAGGCTTGCTTTTTGCAGAGTGATACACTTTGTAGGGTGTTTGACAGGGAGTCATTGCTTCTGGTTTCCTAAATAACTTTATCACCCTGAGGTGGTTTTTGTGCTGTGTCTCAGAGGTCTTGTTCCATGTAGCTGTCTTCACTCCTGTAGTATGCCTTTGTGCTCTGTGACGTTCTTCAGCTTTAGCAGGGACTGTGCCTCATCTGCTTGATTTATTACATCTTAGTCTTGGAAACGATGTCCTTGGATCTTGTGGTAGTTCCCTACTCCGTACTCCTGCTCCCTCCCCTAATTTTAGATGCAGTATTTATTTCTACCTTTTCCCCCAGAGCTGTCTTATTTAACCCCTTCCCCCTTCTTGTCCATTCACCAGAGTCAGATGGCTTTCACACCTGGCCAGAGGCTGTAGTATTTGTTGCCCTTCTTGTATGGAATAAGGATTTTGTTCTGTATAAGAGAGGAAGATCTGGGTAGGGTTTCTTTGTGTGTGTCTCTGTGTGTATTTTTTCCAAGTCTCCCCACACTGCTTATGCCCAAAGTGTGTGGTCCATGGATCATTTCTCAGTGCTCTACGCAGCTTTCTGTGTGCCCTGAACACATAAATGAAGAAAACCCAAGAAGAGTGAGCAAAGCCCCTCAAATTTTATGCTTTTTATTCTTGTGCTTGTTAACATATGTCCCAATCACTTCTCTTGATGTCTTATCTTAAGTGAAGAAGTGGTCAGATCCCCTGGAACTGGAATTATAGATGGTTGTGAGCTGTCATGTGGGTGCTGGGGATGAAGCCAGGTTCTCTGAAACAGCAGCCAGTGCTCTCAACCACTGACCCATCTCCCTAGTCCCTATCTATCAATTTAGCCTTTACAGTCTCCCTACATTTTTTCTCCTTTGTGATAGGGTCTTATGTAGTCCAGAATGGCCTGAACTCCGGCTCTTGCTGCCACCACCTCCCAGATGCTTCCTGTACTATAAGATGGTAATGCTTACCTTGTAGTTTGCCTCGGCAAAGTCTAACTTTAACCATTTCTATGAGGAGCCTGGGTATTTCCTGTTGAAAAATGGATTTAGAAAGTAGAGTGTGAGTATTGAGTGTCCTTTAACTGGTGACATCATTGCTTCTGGACTAAGCAGTGACCTAGAAAATACATGTGTATAGTATTAATTATCTTAGTATGTAGCTATCTGTGTTATTTATAAAAGTAAACACGAATACACAGAGGGTTCTGTGATGGAGGTAGTATTTGTTTTTTTAAACTTTCCTCTGACAATACGAAAACTGGTCCTGGATTGTCTAGTCACTTCTGCTTTTAACTCTGTGTGTAAAGTGGTCTCCTGGCTGCGCACACACCCGAAGAAGTCCAGACTTGCCATCCAGAATTAGGACTGTTCCTTCAAAGCCATTTCTAAACAATGCAGAAGTTTTCCTTTATCTTTCTTCATAGATGCCATATAACGTTTCTTTTGTACCTTTAAATCTAGTATTCATTGGAATGAATATTTGTATAATGAATGAAAGTGTTTCATTTTGTTTTTAAATCTGGTCAATTGTTTCACCACCTTTTCTTGAAAGATCACCATTCCCCAGTTGTTTGATAAATAAATTCGAAAAATGTGTTTGGAGACGCTGCCCGTAACCTTAGCAGGAGATAGAGGCTTGAGGATCAGAAGTTCAAGGTCATAAGCATCTACATATGGAGTTCAAGGCCAGCCTGAGTACATGATAACCGTAGTGTGTCAAGAGAGAGTCAGGGAGGATAGAAAGAGGAGGAAGACCTTTCCGATTGGCCGTTCTCCTGTACAGGAGGCAGCCATGGTGCCCAGGCGGAATGGCATGACCCTGAAGTCTCACTTCCACAAGGATTGGCAGCAGCGAGTAGGCACTTGGTTCAACCAAGACACACAAGATCTGCAGACGCAAGGCCCGGCAAGCGAAAGCGTGCCACACTGGCCCTCGTCCCGCATCTGGTCCCATCAGGCCCATAGTGAGGTGCCCTACAGTTAGATACCACACCTAGGTCCGGGCTGGCAGGGGCTTCAGCCTGGAGGAACTCAGGGTGGCTGGTATCCACAAAAAATGGATCATGTCATCGGCATCTCTGTGGACCCAAGGAAGTGAAACAAATCCACGGAATGACTGCAGGCCAACGTGCAGCGTCTGAAGGAGTACCGCTCCACGGAAGCCTTCTGCTCCAAAGAAGGGAGACAGCTCTGCTGAAGAACTTCAATTGGCCACCCAGCTGACGGGACCTGTGATGCCCATCCCGAATGTGTACACAGAGGAAAAGGTCAGAGTCATCGCAGAAGGAGGGAAGAACTGTAAGGCTTTTGCCAGTCTCCGTATGGCCCGTGCCAATGCCTGGCTCTTTAGCATTCGAGCAAAAAGGGCGAAGGAAGCTGCAGAGCAAGATGATGAAAAGAAAACGTAATGCGCGGTTGGGGAGTTGCAATAAATTTTCCATAAAGAAAAAAGAAAGGAAGGAAGGAAGGAAGGAAGGAAGGAAGGAAGGAAGGAAGGAAGGAAGGAAGGAAAGAAGGAAAGAAAGAGGAGGAAGAGAATAAAAAAAAAACAACCAGACTTTCATTGGTGAACTTCTTAGAAGTTTTTTTGTAATTTTCCATGGTGTGTGCTTTCAGTAGTCTCATCGCTCACATCGTTTTGATGTAGGATCTCCACCCAGCCAGCTCCTCCTATAGTACACCTACTCTAGTTTACAGAAAAGTAGACAGCTCATGCCTCCTAGTTCAAGATCTTAGGTCTAGGCCAGGAAGTTGGGTCACTGGTCACTGAATTTGGTTCCTGGAACCAGGAAGAAAAAAAAAAAAGTTGTGCACAATGGCATCCACCTATAGTCCCAGTACTGCTACAGTGAGATTGAAAGGGTTGTAGGCCAGCTAACCCAGAGAAGGCTGCACAGTGGCAGAAGTGATCCTAAAGGGTGCTGTACCCTGACTCTCTCACACACTCCAGCATCACACTTCAACACTTGATGAGAGGGCACCCTTACCTAGCTCCCTTTCAGTCTGGTAGAATGATCTACACCCCCGCCCCCCCCAGATCAGGACCCTTTCCGTTACTACATTTTCTCTCCCTTAGCCTCACCATCTGTATGTTCAAACAAGGCTTCTTCCCCTTGACCTGTGTCTCCTCATCACCTAGACTGGAACTTTCACCTGATATACTTATGCCCTTCCCCAACACAAATGTTGCTCCCACTAAGCAGAGCTTTGAATGGTTGCATGTGGGATAGAAGATGCTTGATTAATTCTTACCTTTCCCTCATAATCCTGGGGCTGATGTCACATGTTGGCAAAGGAATAGGAGGTCCAACTATGTACTGTGTACACTACTATTCTTTATCCCAAGACATACAGGAAATCCTTGATGAAATTTCTCAGTGTTTAACAAGAATCGAGGATTGGGCCTGGAGAGTTGGCTCAGAGCTTAAGAGCACTTGCTGTTCTCCTAGAGAATCTTGGTTCCCAGCATCAGCAACTGCCTGTAACTCCAATTCAGTAAGTTCTTGGGGGGATCTGACTCACTCTTCTGACTTGTGCAGGCACCAGGCACTCATGTAGTATATATACATGCATGCAGGCAAAACCCTCATGTGCATAAGTCTTTAAAAATAAAAACAAAAAAATGAGTGGGGTATCACTTCAAAACAGAAGAGGCCTAAATCTCTTGGCAAGAGAAAAGGAAAAAAGCACTGGAGCTTTTCTGTAAGTCATTCAGGTTAGGTCAGGTTGTAGCAACGAAGCTGACCGTATTTCAAAAACTGGAAGTAGTTATCAAATTCAGGAACAAGTGGTTTCAGAACTCATCTTGAATCGACTGGCTTATGCCAGCTGTCACCGTTTTAATAACCATTTTGATTTTTACATCCATAGGTCCTTTTCTACTCCAGCTGCTATCCAGATTTACCTAAACCACCACCTAACCAGCAAAGTGTGAATTCAGATAGCCCTCTGATGTGTGAATTCAGATACCAGCCTCTGATTCAGAGACTGCCACCTGATAAAGACATCATAATTCAGCAGGATGTGGCCAGAATGATCTCAGTGCCATCTAGCCCCCTACCACCACCTTTTCTATAAAATGTGTCCCTCTGTTCCCTTTACCTAAATGAAGAAGCTGAAAACAAAAATAGGCTGAAAACCTATGTCGGGTAAGTGAGGAGTGTGTCCATCTCAGAAATGGGCCTTTCAGGGAGCAAAGCCCTAAACAGAGAGAGCTGCTGGCAAGGACACACTCAGCTTTGCATGCACCCAGGGCCTAGAAGCCACTGAGCAGTGGCACATCATAGAGGTCATGTGCTCACTAAGCTCATTGTCCTGCAGAATTTTCCAATTGTCCCTTTATCTCAAAATGTATTTAGAACTTTTTAAGCATTTGCCCCAGCCCAAACTACTAAGTTCAAAGCACCTTTTCATCCAATTTAGTAATGTCAACCAACTTGGGGCGTTCTTGCGGTACACTTCCCCCTCATTATGGGACCGTGAAACCCTTTGATTTTGTGGGTGGCCTAAAGCATTACCTCAGACTATGTGCCATTGGCTCAAATAAACCTTTTACCTGAAGGATATTCTGACTCGGTGCCTCCTTTGACAGTCCCCCCGCCCCCAGGTGATGGGGTAGCTGAGCAAATTTGTTGAAATAAAACAAGCTAGTTGGCTGCACCAGTTGACTCTCTATCTGTTGATTTCTCCATAGCGCTATGATTGAACTTTAATTGCAGTTAGTGGTTTCAAGCACTTCTACTGTGCCACCAAGTGAATGTAATTTTTTAAATTCTCTGTGATATAAGCAAGGTTTACAGCATCTTCACAATGTTTAAAAGCCATTGCAAGAAACCTGTTCTTTTTCTTATAAGAAAGCAAACTCCTCGTCCATTAATTTTTTTTCATTTGTTTGTTTCTCTCTTTGTGTGTGTGTGTGTGTGTGTGTGTGTGTGTGTGTGTGTGCGTGTGTGCGTGCCTGTGTGTGTGTGCCTTTGCTTTCAGAAGCTGGAGAAAGGTGTCAGATCCCCTGGAACTGGAGTTCCAGGCAATTGTTGGCTGCTACATAGGAGCTGGGAACCTAACCCGGGTCCTGCTGAGACATCTGTCCAACACCAACAATTCACTAACAGCTTTAGACTCCTTTCCCAACTCTACTTTTGATATTTTCACTACATCTGAGGTTACTTCCTCTACTAAAATCATGACCCATCCCCAAGATCACCCATCAGGGTTGGAATCAACTTCCTCCAAAATCCTGTTAATTTTTTTTTTCTGGGCAAAGGTTGCTGGGACACACTATGCAAGCGCCCTATCACTACACTAATGGTGTAAAGCCCCTATGTTGCTATTTCACTCACTCCTCCCATGGATCATAAACGAAATCCATAATACATATTGTTATTGCTTGTGATTGAGTGGCACAGTGCTTTTACCAAGATGAATGAGGTCTTAGGTTCAATCAACAGGAGGGACAAAAGAAGAAAAAAGAGAAATATAATTCATAATTAAACTTGATAATTTCAATTATTCCTTCATTGAAGCATCAGCCAAAAAATGGATACTGTGTTATTAGGTGGCATGAAAACATCAATCTCATCGCACATCATCCTCTAGCTTTTGGGTGAGCAGATGCAGATCTGATTGTCGGGCTTGTATGGCATCTTTACTCACTGAGCCATCTTACTGGGTCCTGTATAGACTTTTTAACCCTGTCTTTCTGAACTCCTTTGTTTATGACTAGTTTTCATAATAATACTGTTTTGTCTAAAATATGCCTTATCTGCCAAAAGGACCAGGAACAGGAGGAGATTTAAAGAATAATTGAGGAACAAATGATTTTTAATAATTTTATTCGAACAATACAGTTGAAATCTTGCTCTGCCTTCCGAGTGCTGGGATTAATTACCCCACCATGCCTGGCTGCAGTAAGTTTTTAATATTAAAGTCCTTAAAGATATATTTAAATATATGTTTAAAATAAAAACTTTTATGATAAGATATACAACAAACAATTTTGAAGGAACCTATTTGCTTTGCATACAAACAATAAAGCCTTTGTAATTATCATCTTAAACTAGGTAAGTCTGAGGCCAACGTGGTCTAAAGAGTGAGTTCCACAACAACCAAGACTAAACAGAGAAACTTTGTCTGTTTACAATTGTATAGTCTGAATACAATTATTAAAAATCATTTGAGCCAGGCAGTGGTGGCGCACGCCTTTAATCCCAGCACTTGGGAGGCAGAAGCAAGCAGATTTCTGAGTTCGAGGCCAGCCTGGTCTACACAGTGAGTTCCAGGACAGCCAGGGTTTCACACCCTGTCTCAAAACCCCCCCACCCCAAAAAATCATTTGATCCAACAGGTAGTGGTGGCACACACCTTTGATCCCAGCACTTGAGAGGCAGAGGCAGAGGCAGGTGGATTTCTGAGTTCGAGGCCAGCCTGGTCTACACAGTGAGTTCCAGGACAGCTAGGGCTACACATCTTTGATCCCAGCACTTGGGAGACAGAGGCAAGTGGATTTCTGAGTTCAAGGCCAGCCTGGTCTACAGAGTGAGTTCCAGGACAACCAGGGCTACACAGAGAAACCCTGTCTCGAACCCCTCCCTTCCCCCCCCAAAAAAATCATTTGATCCGCCAAGTAGTGGTGGCGCACACCTTTAATCCCAGCACTTGGGAGGCAGAGGCAGGTGGATTTCTGAGTTCGAGGCCAGCCTGGTCTACAGAGTGAGTTCCAGGACAGCCAGGGCTACACAGAGAAACCCTGTCTGGAAAAAAAATCATTTGATCCTCAATTATTCTTTTTGTTGTTATTATAAAGTAATAAGAAAAACAGGTAATTAGGCAAAAAGATGACTATATAAAAGTCAGTGAACCAAAAGGCTACTAAAGAAAGGCAAGATGTCACTACATGGTAGGTATGTGGTAGGTAGCATCTTCTCACCTCTTGGACTAGGATAAATTCAGTACACAGCAGAGGTAGTGAGTGATAGGAAAAGGCCTTTTTTTTTGTGGAGCCAGTGTGGCTGTGATTCATCACTTTCTTTTTGGATAGATGTCTTGGCTTCCCGCAGGCAGCTCTTCCTCCTTAAACTCCCCTTTGTGCTTGTTTGGCCACATTTCTTGCCTTGGCTTCCGTGCAGTAGCTTTGATTTCTTTGTTTTTGGTACCCAAGGAATGTCTTTTCTACTCTGTGATGTTTCTTACAGATTATTAATGTGTTTTCCTTTATACAGTATTTCTACTTTGAGTTGCTTTGCTTAGGCAACTCCTGAGTTTATTATTACTATTTTTTTTTTTTAGCATACAACTTGTTTCCCAGTATTAAGGAAGTAAACACAATTGCATGTAAAATAAAATAAATAAAATAACTCATGGAATTAGCATACATTAGCTCTTTTCCTTGTTGCTGCTGCTGGTGGTGTTAGTGGTGGTATTAATGGTGGTGGCGGAGGCGCCGGCGGCGCCGGCAGCTGTGGTGGTGGTGCTGTTGTTGTTTGAGACAGGGTTTTGTGTATTCCTGGCTGACTTTAAATTTGAGCTCCCAGAATTTCTATGGTCCTGACTTCACCTTCCAGGCATAAACTGCCACAGCCTTGCAAACTGATTTAGTATCACAAGCACAATATTCACATTATTACATATATAAATACATTTTGCTACCCCCCTTTTCATGAAGTCACTTGGAAACTACTATTTTTTAATTAACAAACAAAGCAGTGGGTTTCATTACAGCATTTGCATCTATATATCCATCAAACTCACGAAAGTCAGCCTGCCTCTGTTTCCTTAGTGCTGGGATTACACACACACGCCTGGCTTGATAATTCTACTTTGAATTGTTTCAAGACTCTCCACACCAACTTCCAGAGTCACTGAACCAGTAAAATAAAGGTTTCTTTTTCCCCACATCATTGTTGGCTCCCCTTCTCCCCCAATCTCAAAAGTCCTAACTTGCATTTCCCTGATTGCTTAGGATAATGGACGAATTTTCAGACATTGGCCATTTGTGTGTGTGTTCAGTTTCATTTACTGGGTACTGGCTAGATAATTTGTGGGGTTTTGAAAGGTTTAATTTGTTTATAAAGAACCTGTTGATGTTAATCCTCTGTCTAATGTACAGTTGGCAAAGATTAAAAAAAAAAAAAAACTATTCTGTGGACTGTCCCATCATTTTCATGACAATATTCTTTAAATGTTATAGATTTCATCTTATGTTATTTATTATTATCACTATTATTGTTGTTGTTATTGATGTGTTTGTAAAAAGATAAAGATAAAGGGGGTATGTTCTATAAAGATATTGTCAGGTATGGGGGAAGGAGGTGTCTCAGCAGACCCATCCCTTCCTCCTGAAGGACCAGCCACACGACTGTATAGTATAGAGTTTATTCAGAGCATGGGGAGGGGTGTTAAGAGGGTAGTAGAGGCAGAGAAAGGCAGAGAGAGAGAGAGAGAGAGAGAGAGAGAGAGAGAGAGAGAGAGAATGTAGAGAAGTAGAGGCCAGCTATGAGCACGTGGAGAGAAGGGGGGAAGGGAATGGGGAGTTAGGGGAACAGAGCAGCGGGAACAAGGGAAAAGTGAGAGAAGAGCAAGAGACCAAGAGGGGGAGGAGGGGGCAAGCAGCTCCTTTTATAGTGGGTCAGACCTACCTGGCTGTTGCCAGGTAACTGTGGGGCTGTTGCCAGGTAACTGTAGGTGGGGTTTAGACAGAATGCTAACAATTATTATTAGTATTTGTGTGCATGGCTGTGCCGTGTGTGTGGAATCAGTTCTCTCCTTCCACCTTTATATGTGTTCAAGTGTGGCATACACCTTTATCTGCAGAGCTGTCTCTCCAGGCCTTTCATGTTATTCTTATCCTAATATTCTATATCCTATATTCTTAGAATATACTGTTTTCATCTATTACAAGTTGCAAAGAAAGGCCACGTGTAAAGGAATAGCATCAGGGATGTCATTGCATTGATGCTGCCTTTCCATTATGGTGCTCGCTACACAAGTTAATACGGCTTGGGTATTGTGTTTTATTAATGGGAAATGCGGTTCCTTGGGTGGTGTGTGTAAGATGGCTATTTTGTATTTGTCTCATACTAGTAATTCTCTAGCACAATATGTAAAAATGTAAATCATCAAGGTAAAAGAAAACTGTCTGAAGAGATGGCTCAGTGGTTAAAAGCAGAGGTCCCAGGTTCATCCACACAGCAGCTTACAACTGTCTGTAACTTCTGTGCCCTGATAGGACACCCTCATACAGACATATGCACTCGAAACACCGATGTACATAAAATAAAAATAAATAAGTAATTAAAAAACAATCTGAATATAAGAGTAACAGTTTGCAAAAGATAGGAAAAATGAAAAATGATCTGAACAACTAAAAGAGAAAGCTAGCAAGGCCTCTGTCCTCAGATCTGTGGGTGTCAGTGGGAGGGTGATGGGGGTGGTGGGGGCAGTGGGGGGGTCAGTGGGATGCAGTAGGGGGCTGGTAGGAGGCAGTAGGGGGCAGTGAGAGGCAGGTAGGCTGCGATGGGAGGCATTGGGGGGGCAATGGGAGTCAGTAGGGGGCCATGGGGAGTGAGGACAAAATAACAAGATTAGTGCAAAAGAAACTGACTCTAAAATGAGACCATTGCCTGGAGGTGATTCTTAAATGCCATTTTTTGGATAAAACAAAGACAACTTATAATAAATGAAACAAATACTGAACTGAATGGAAAAATTGTTCCAACAGTTTATGTGAAAACAACAGCTCTAGTCTCTCATTATTAGTTAAAGCCAATAAAATGCTAAAGTGAGTTTGTCAAATGGAAAGATGAAGACACAAAATTTAAAAAGTTGGAATGTATTGGTACACAGAAATTAAGTATACATTCAAATCCATAAGAGAATAAAATCATAAGAGAATAAAACCATAGAGGTATGTATTAACAAAGTTTTCACATGAATCCTTCAAAACAAAGCTGTTAAAATAATGACTGCAGTGATTTATGAAGGTATACATAACAAAAAGGTTCAAGGAAGAATCAACATAAAATATCATTTGCCGGAGCACTCCGCTGCCCTCTGCGGTGAGCTCCCCCTACCCAAGCTGCCTGGCTGGAGACTGGCCTGAAAGCACTGTAGGCGAATCTTGACCTGCTCTTGCTCAATCCTTTTACAATCATCATCATGCTGTTAGCTGGCTGCAGTCAAACATAGGAGAATCAACTCCAGATGTCCTTGACTTGGTGGAAATGCTTCCAAGGGGGCAGCTCGGTTTCTGACAGCTACCAGAGCTTCATGGACTCTGTAAAATAAGAGCAGTCACCCCACCCTTTTGCAGACTCATCCTTGTCATCTGTTTCATCCTCTCTTTCTCTTTTCTCTGTAGGCCCCAAATGATTGCTTTCCTGAGAGTGACTGGAGGCCTCCTGACTCTGGTTGCTGCTGTTTTCCAGATCACCTCCCTGATAATCTGCCTTATGAAGGACACACAGACCTTTAGCTTTCATGACAACTCTGGTCGCCTTTCTTCCTATTTCTTTAAGAGATTATTAATGTCATTGATGGACTGGGCAACATGGCAGGGGTTCTGTGAAAAGATAAGGCCCACATGGCAAAGTGAGGGTCCCTTCTTATAATTTTAAAGGAAGGGTGAGGTTCTACAGCACATCACTAATGGACATGCTTGCTGTCTCATCCTGGCTGGCAGCTGGAAAGGAGGGAGCCTGGGGCCTGTAAGCTGAGTCAGCTATGAGGGTGGAGATAGCAAGAATCTAGAAGAACTAGTTGCTGAAAGAACTTTGTGAAATAGCATGACCCTGACTAACATTCCTGACTTTTGTTTCTACCAGATAGGTTTTAGAATACCATAAGATGGGTCATTTCAAGGGTGCATTAAGCTTTAAGTCTTTAAGAAAGGAAGGAAGGAAGTAAAGCAGGAAGAAGGAAGAAGGAAGAAGGAAGGGGAGGAAAGAAGGAAGAAGGAAGGGGAGGAAAGGTCATGGGTTAGAGTACATACATTGCTCAATACACTCGGTCAGCCCACCTGACACTCCACGCTGATGCAAAGAAATAAACTGCTTTGCTTTTGCTTCTCTGAGTCTCCAACACTCTTTCCCCTCATTTTTTTTTTTTTTTTTTTTTTTTTTGGTTTTTCGAGACAGGGTGTCTCTGTGTAGCCCTGGCTGTCCTAGAACTCACTCTGTAGACCAGGCTGGCCTCAAACTCAGAAAACCGCCTGCCTCTGCCTCCCAAGTGCTGGGATTAAAGGCGTGGACCATCACTGCCCGGCCGTTTCTCCTCTTTTTTATTATTTTTTTTCTTATAGTGTAATTTGATCATAATTCACCCCCTACTCCACACTCCTTTTAGATCCATTCCTTCTTTACTCTCCACCCAACTTTGTCCGTTTAAAGTGCTTCAGTACTCCCCATTGTAAAGCAAGTATTTCTCACAATTGGGGGAAAGGGAATGACGGTCAGGGTGTCATCCTAGGGACTCTTTCTCTGGTCAGGAGTGGCATACTCATCAATGGGGCCTTGGGACAGTCTCAGAAATTCTGAAGGTGGAAGGTTCTGTGTGAGACAGGTCCTTCCTCAATGGCCTGCCAGCCTGCTAATATCTATCTAGGTATCAAGTCTCCCAACAAGACTTGAGACTCTTAAATCATTTAGAATATGGATATCAAGTCAATCTACCTGCTTCCAGCTGATACTGGGGTTGTAAAGGGCTTTAGGGTCTCCATTCTTGCCGACTTCCAAGCACTGGAGGATGGTTGGAGAACCCAGATAGATGGAGTTGGATTGCTATGGAACCATCTGAGTGTGAAACAACGGTTAATAAGAGGAGATAAAACTTAAATAGCAGTTGAGTACACAGGGTCCAGAGATAAACAGCATCACTACTAAGATTATAATATATTTAAGCCATCCTATTATGATGATCCAAAGGTATAATTCAGAAACAAACAAAAGATGGTGCTGCTCAGCACCTCAATTTGTAATCCAGTCTATGGCTTTTGATGGGCAGCCATGATTATCCTGACTGGGTATGACCTTTTCTGCTGCTGTTCCTTAACTATGAGACAAGGTATAGTATAGAATAGAGTTTATTCAGGCATGGGGAGGGAAGTTAAGAGGGTAGTAGGGACAGAGAGAGAGAGAGAGAGAGAGAGAGAGAGAGAGAGAGAGAGACAGAGACAGAGACAGAGACAGAGACAGAGACAGACAGAGAGGGAGAGAGGGAGAGAGAGAGAGAGAGAGAGAGGAAGAGAAGAGGCCGGCCATGAACAGGTGGAGAGGGGGAAGGAAAGGAGGAATGGGCGAGGGGACAGAGGGAGAGCAAGAGGTGAGAGAGCAGGAGATGGAGAGAGCAAGAGAAAGAGGGGCCAAGCAGCCCCTTTTATAGTGGGCCAGGACTACTTGGCTGTTGCCAGGTAACTGTGGGGTTAGAGTTTAGACAAAATGCTAACAATAAGAACATGAGTTTTAATAAGGTAATAAAAATATGTGCTTTTTCCAAGATTTGAGTCATTTAAAGGAAAAGAATGGTTTCCTAAATGTGTATGTATCAGTTGTGAGAATTTCTAGTTAGCATTCTGAACAACTGCTGTTTTACAAAGCTCCTTTGACTTGCTATGAATTGTAGGAAAGTATTCTAACATGGTCAAAGCCAAGTTGCAGTAGTGAGGCCTTTGTCACAAGTGAAAGTTAAGGTAAAATCTCCTTTTAACACTGTTTTTAGAGGGTAAGAATGTGGTAAAATGATGTTTCTTAAGTTTCTACGGACTGGGAAGATAGATAGATTTTAATTCATCCAGACTGATGAGTGCAAGGAGGCCTTCAGTAAGGCATTACAAGAGTCCTTAGTGTGAAACTATCCATTGTGCAAAAAAACTCCTTAAACTCCTTAGACTCAGGAAGTAAACAACTCAATTGTCCTTTCTTACAAGTGACTGCAGAAAGATGAAATTACAAACTCCTTGCTGACTTTTGGCACTCTTCAGGATTGCGGAAAATACAGGCGCACTTCTTTTTTTTTTTTTTTTTTTTTTTTTTTTTTTGATTTCACTTGTTGTACTTTCCAAATACTTAATTGTTTAGCTGGATATCCGTCAACATCAGACATCAGTTCACCAGCATTATACTCATTTCTTTTCTTTGGATCATGTTCTGAAGGTTTTATGGTATTTCAAACTTTCTCCTATCTGCCGAGATGGAATATGATCAGTTATTTTTGAAGTTATGTTGAAAAAAAGAAGAAGAAGAAGAAGAAGAAGCCGGGCGGTGGTGGTGCATGGTGCACGCCTTTAATCCCAGCACTTGGGAGGCAGAGTCAGGCGGATTTCTGAGTTCGAGACCAGCCTGGTCTACAGAGTGAGTTCCAGGACAGCCGGGACTACACAGAGAAACCCTGTCTCTAAAAAAACCAATAAATAAATAAATAAATAAATAAATAAATAAATAAATAAGACTTTAAAAAAATAAAAAAAGAAGTTACGTTGTGGTAAGTTTTTCACTACTATGAACTTAATAACTGAATGTGTGGCTGGCTGATTGTAGTGTTAACCAGCCATTCCAACATCTGTCCATTTTCCAGGCCTACCCACTCCCTGATACACAGCAATATTAAATTAGGGTACTTTGTAGCCCCCAGTAACCTCTAAGTTCAAGCAGAAGGAAGAGCCATCTGTCTTTAAACTAAAATCAAGAAGTGATTAGGATTAGTGAGCAAGGCATGACAAATCTGAGATGGGGCTTCTCTGAGTTCCAAGACAGCCAGTGCTTCACAGAGAAACCCTGTGTGGGGCACTGCACTGGGGTGGGTGGGGTGGATGGGAGTGTCTGAGCTAGAGGATGGAGGGATGGCACAGCTCTTAAAGTATTTGCCAGGAAAGCTTGAGAACCTGGGTCCAATCCCCAGTGCATACCAAACACACACACACACACACACACACACACACACACACACACTATTCAGAGAAAGAGAGAGAGAGAGACAGAGACAGAGACAGAGAGACAGAGAGACAGAGAGACAGACAGACACGAGCCACGCATCGACAGGATCTTTCATTGCTTGTTTAAAAGCCTTCTTCAATTCAGGCTGTTCAGGGACTAAGTATTCCCTGGTATCAAAGATGTTTTTTTGTGGGACTATTATTAAACCATTCCCCCCTCCAAGTTAGATCACAGATTTTCATATCTTTTCTATTAAAGATTAGACTTAAGTGTCTTTCCTCATTTTTACCTGTCTCTTTCTCCTCTTCTTTCTCACATTTCAATTCTTTCAGTAGGTTCCAAGTTCTTGGATCCCAGGAAGGTCTCTTCAGCACTCACCTAACGTGTTTTTTCCCCAGCTATAATAAGTGACAAAACAATACTTCTATCTCATTCTTTCTTTTATCAAATTTACCTGCTAAATCAGAGGCCAACATGGAGGATGCTAGCTGTGTCTGCCTTTCTCTTAATTCCTCCTTTACACAAACAAGTTTCTGCTGCAGTTCCTACCTCAGAAGCATTTCTATTCCATAGCAGCAGCCAGGTAACCTCCATAGATGTGTGCTGATATTCTTCGCCCTTCTGTGCTACTCTCAAAGACTAAAATTTAAATCTTTCACTGTTCTCAGGCATCTCCATATTCATTTGTTAGATTCCACTCATCAGGTAAGTATGCCACCCCAAACCAGAGAGTTAAAGACCACCTTCCTGGGATCTCACAGACACCTCACCTCCCAACAGCCCAGCCTTAGTTACACATCTCACCTCTTCTAGCAGGAACTATGCAACCAGTGCTGTAGCAAAAAGGCTCGATAGTGCACACCGTATGTGTGGTGGTTTCGGGTGGGGAGATTGCTGCGTGGAATTTCATCCTGAGATGAACACCCCCTGGCCCCCAGCTTGCTCACCCTCAATTGTATAGCTTGCTGTCTATAAAGAGGATCACACAATCACTCCTCTCCAACTCATCCTTGCTTCTGCCAGGTCCCTGTTGGGGCACTAAGATTCTTGTGACACTCTTTTCTGGGGGAATGCAACACATACTCATCTACTTGACCCAGAAAGGGAGCCCAGGGCAGACAAAAGTAATGACTGCACCAAGGTGCAACTTGGTGAAGCAATTATGAGCTTTAGTTGGGGTTACAACCAGGAATATGGGTGAGTGGTCAGTTACAGATACTCACTGACTCAAGAGCATTTTAGTCAGTCAGGAAAAACACATCTCTGGAACTCTCGGAAAAACTTGGAGGCAATTCAACTAGCCTTTGGACAGCTGGGCTAGTCAGTCTCCTCTTCCAACAGTTGTTTACTCCTTCTGCAAAGCTGGGCAGAACCTTTCAGAATCTTGTTACATTCTGCAAAGCTGAGCAGAACCTTTCAGAGTCTTGTTACATTTCTATTCGCAAGAGATACCCGAAGGCCCCCCTCTCCTTAGAGGGCTTGTTTTAGTTCACAGGAAACTGCTATACCACATAGGAGCAAGCAGGAATGTGGTGGGGATGGGGGATGGTGGTGGTGGTGGTGGTGGTGGTGGTGGTGATGGTGGTGGTGGTGGTGGTGGTGGTGGTGGTGGTGGTGGTGGTGGTGTGTGATTGCCCGTCAGAGCTAGAAATAATTTCCATGTCCCTCAACCAGGCAGTTCAGAGACAGATACAGAACACCCTTAAGTTTATTTGTATCGTGGTCAACTTAAGCACACATGCTTATGTAACCAGAATACTGGAGTTTGTGCTAGCTGTCACCACAAAGGCCACTGAACAGAGACAGGAACTGAATCTTAGATGTGCTTTACCTAAAGAGCTAGCTGTCTTGAGAAGGTAGAAGATCTTAAAAACTAAAAGAAACAACAACAAAAAAATCAAACCAAAAAGAACCGGGCTCCCTTCTGCATCTCACTGGAGCATGCTATACAGGGAAGGAGTAGGAGGAAAGGGGAAGAAAGGACAAGTCATTCCAGAGCCCTCTGGCCAAGTGGCCAACCACATTTCTGAGACTTGTGATGGTTGGGCTTGTCTTCTTGTCATCCCAGGCATTTTCTCTTTCATTCTTTTGGATTTCTCGTGCTCAGGCACATGGACACTCAGTCTAGTTAGTTTTTACATGGCAAGACACTGCAGACCTTCCTCCATCTTGTATTCTTGCTAAGCCCATTTCAAATTTAACTAGAATTTGCTCTCCTTGATGGAGAGTCCTGTGGAAATTACCCAGTTTTATTCTAAGAAGACAAGGTGAGGACCTCCTAGCTAACTGCATTTCAGTTGAGCTGTCTGCTTGTGCAGACCTCCCCCCCAGCAGCTGCAGCAAGATACCAGGATGAGTTTTGCTTTAAAAGCTTCTTGCTCTAAATGCTCAGGGCTACACTTATGCCCTGAATACCTGAGAGCAGTCCCAGCAGCTGGAGTCAAGACTTTCAGTTGCTATAAACTGTGTCTAGGGGGAAAGAGGGTGTTTCCCTGTAACAATCATCCCTGTTTTACAGGGGCATGTATCCTAAGAGAGGGGAGTTAACTCAGAACAAATGGTTAACAGTGGATATAGGTTAAGCCATTAACATATATGTGCGATTACTTTCCATAATCTAAAATACCAAGTGCCCTTACATTATAGAACATAACTACCCCTATCCATTCCTCCTGTTTCCTATCATTTTGGTTGGCTTTGCTTCTTTTAAGAAGTCTATATTTCATTGTCTACTCATAATAAGCCCTGAAGAAACTACCTCAGAAATTTTCTGGTGCTTTATGGTCCTGTGTAATGGATACAATCCTTGCTAATTAAAAACAAAAACAAGATCAAAACTCTCATCAGTGGCTCACCTGTGTAATCCCAGGAATTCAAAGCTATCTTCAGCTACTTAATGAGTTTGAGGCCAGCCCAGGCTACATGACATACTCAGGGGTTGGGGTAGTTGGGCAGTGGTGGTGCACACCTTTAATCCCAGCATTTGGGAGGCAGAGGCAGGAGGATCTCTGAGTTCTAGGCCAGCCTGGTCTACATCCAGGGCTACACTGAGAAAAAACTGTCTGGAAAAAACAAACAAACAAACAAACAAACAAAACAACACCCAGAACAAAAAAGTTTAGATTTTATCTGAAATGATCCATGCCAGAAAGTTATCGATGACTGTACTAGTTAAGTCAATCAAGAATATAAGTCCTTTAATATTGGCCACACCAAGAGAGGCTAAGACCTCCAAAACATCTCTTAATGCCACATTAGTATTCAAGGAGGGTGAGAGGTTGGGGGTAACCTTGTAACATCTGTCTTTTTACAGAACTTAGTATGTTTTACATACAATATGACAATTATTTTTTGATTTATGTTTCCTTTATTTTAGTTTTATGTTTTAGTTTGTACAAGCATTAATTATTTTGGTTAACACATCTGGACCATGGTCAGGGTCACAAACAGTCCCAAAGTGTTGCCAAGGCAGATGTAGCTATTGGGGGAAGGTATGGAAGCAGACACAAAATGGGGTCAGGAAAAGATAGCTTTACTTTAGTCAATTCATATCATCATTTAGGCCTGATAAAGCCTACAAATGACTGCCATTGAAAAATCAGTTCAGGCTGGGCAATGGTGGCACACTCCTTTAATCTCAGCACTCAGGAGGGATAGGCAGGTAGACCAAGGCCAGCCTGGTCTAAAGAGTGAGTTTCATGATAGCCAAGGTTACCCAGAAAAACCTTGTTTTGAACAACCAAGAAGAAAAGAAAGAAAAAAAGAAAAAACAAAGGAAAAACAAAGAGCAAGCAGTTTAAACTGGCTTAGTGGTAGCCTTTAATCTAGCACTGGGAAAGCAAAAGCATTCAGATCTCTCTACCTGGTTGGTCCTGCCCACCCCTTCAGTTAGCAAATTGTATCAGATCCAACACCCTTGGGGAAAAGGAGCAAAGAATAGTTACTGTTTTCCATTTTGGCCCAACCATCCCTGAGCCTCCTTCACCTAGTACTCACATAAATAAACACATGCTTGCCTTCCCAGCCCTGGAGAAGATGGAAACAAAAGTCAAACCAACTGATCAGTGAGCCCCAGTACAAGGAGAGACCCTTATCTCACAAACAAGGTAGAACATTAGCCAATAGTCAGGGCCTGGAACTGGGTTATTATATGGCGGTGCCTCAGTTGCTGGTTCAGTTGTAAGGCTTGTATTATTTCTAAATTGAAGGCATGTGATCCTCAGCTTTGGCCAGATCTGATTTAAATCCTGGGTTCATTTCTCGATTTGGTTCTTCAAATTAAAACCAGGGAAAGCACCCAAACCAACTTTGAATCCAAGTATGTAACTTTTTTGACAATTGACTTCTAGTTTATGGGCACATAATGGATCATGTGCTAGTATTAAACAGGTGTGTAGCTATGGTTTAACCTTCCCATTTGTCTTCTGTCGGGGTTTGCTTATAGAATGGAAGTAATCTGGAGGGGTGCTGTGCTCCCTCCGAGTGCTGTTTTCTCAGTAATCAAAGATTCAGCTTCCTCTTTTGCCCGTGGACCTGAGGCCACAATAGCAGCAGCAGGCTTTTCTTTTTCCTTCGTGATTATTTATTTTAGGTTCATAGGGCACAAGAAGTTCCTTGTGTGTCCCCACCCCCACACTCCTGACTTTTAGCCTAAAAGTTGCAGATTTTCTGTAATCTTCCTGGTTCCTAAGAGGAAAAGCAGGAATGGTAAGGGACCTGGTGTCTACAAAGAGCCTCCCTGTGACCCTTCCTCCTAAATGACAGAAAAAAAAATTTCCTTCACCTATCTTTTTAAGGCAAAATCTTGAGTAGTTTCTATACCTAGGTAGCTTAAAAAAATATGTCCTGTCTTGAGACATCCACCTAACAACTTCCTAGGGTTTCCAGGGTCTACTCCAGTGGGTGATAGCTTCCATTTGTGGGTCCCACTGTATCCAATGCTAGGCAGCCTCTGCCTTCTTTAGGGGGACCTAGTGGCTCTCACCTGGCTTAGGTCAAGCCATCCATCCCTAAAGTACGGAGGGCAGGATCCTTGTACAAGGTCCCTAGATATCCTGAGCACACTGCAGAGCACAAGACACTGTACAACCTTTTCCATCCTGTAATTGCAAGCTCCCTGGGGCAGTGGTGAGGATGAGGCCTTTTAATTGGAAGCATTAAGTCTTTTGACACGGGGGTAAGGGAAGGCATTGCCACAGTGGCCAGTGAGGATCGGTCTCCCTAGTGAATGTGGCTCTCCTATTTTTGCCAGGCTGAAAATTCCAGCCTCATCTACCCTCTCATC
Source organism: Rhabdomys pumilio (assembly GCA_030674055.1). Classification (NCBI taxonomy): domain Eukaryota; kingdom Metazoa; phylum Chordata; class Mammalia; order Rodentia; family Muridae; genus Rhabdomys; species Rhabdomys pumilio. Next base: position 66,946,308 of record JANHMN010000005.1, on the reverse strand, counting down.
GAGTTGGTCAGTGCTCAGGATGTGAGTCCCTCTCTTGCAATCTGCTAGTCCTTTCACCAGCCCATTATCTAAGTGACAGCTCCTTACAGAGCTCGCCCTTTCCCCTGTGCCTCTCCGGAACAAGCCACCGCAGCACAGACACAGCCTACTAGCAGCTCTGTTACAAAATGACCAATACTACATGTGGTCACTCTTACTGGGATAGGAACCCTGGAAATTCTTGGGTACTAGAAAGAAATCAAACTTTTTCAGATCCATCAATTCAGCTGGAGCCTGGGTAACATTTGACCAAGACAATACAACAGGCAGTAATAGACAGCAACACAGACACATTAGCGAACCCGAGAACCTTCCCAGAGTGTTAGCCAAGCTGGGAAGGCCAGACAGTAAGCCAAAATTAATGTGAGCACATCTTGTACCTCTTGGCTCAAGGGGCATATATATCCGTGATATTCCAAGTATTTATTTTCCTCTAAGTTGAACTTGAGGTGTCTCCCTGGATCCCTGCCTTGATAGAGCTCCAGAGTTTGTGGATGTGGGAGATACTCTTAGGACTCTCGGGTCCACTTTATTTTTACCAAGATAGCCACTATCTACAAAAGCCTTTACCCAGAGAATTTCTTTGTAGCATGCCAGTCCAGCACAACACCAACCAGTCAGTATAAAAACAAACAGAGGCACATGCATGAAGTAACAGAATCAGTTTATATTAAATTTAAGAGAAAAGACAACAACCGCAGACCAAGGGCAGTGCCCTGTGTGAAACACATTTATCTGTATGCAGGGCAAAATAGACAAAGCCAACAGAAACGAAACAAAAATCCAAATAAGCAAAAACAACTAGGCAGGCATCGATGCCAGAGCTCCACAGAGCCATGCTGTAACTAAGAGGTCCTTCTTGTGGCCATCAGCACAGTGAGTGCCAGCTATGAAGGTTTTCTAGTGAGACAAGTGCTTGTGAGCTTTCCCAGAGGGAGGTGGACATCAGTGTGGTGTACAAATCTCGATGTATCGCACTGAAAACCTGGAAGGAGACACAGACAAGTAGAAAATGTCTCTACCATTCCTAATCCCCGAGAGGCCAATTTGTATTAAAGTGAAATGACAACAACATGCAATTATAATAATCCACTACAGCTCACCAGCTAGTGCCTCAACATCAACTTAAAATGCAAGACTCTGGTGTTAATTAGCTTTCCATCATTAGAACAAACAACTGAGATAATCAATCTAAAAAGAGAAAATGTTCACCTGGCTCAGTTTCGGCGTGTCCACTCCATTGGCCGCTTGTTCCTGTTGATCTGGGACAGTGGTGAAGTAGCAAGGCATGGAAGAGATTGTCCAACTCATGGCCAGAAGAAGAGGTCAAGGGTCACAATCTACTTTCAAGCTCACACTCCTAATGCTCCAGCCCCCACCCCCACCCTTCTTAAAGTTTCCACCATCTCCCAGTAATGCCCACACCCTGTGTAGCCGAAGAAGACTTTGAACTCCTGCTCTTCTCCTCCCCTTTCCCAAGTACTGATATAACGGGCATGTGCCACCATGCCCAGCCAAATTCTATACAATTGCCATTCTTTGCCCAATCTTTAGTTTCCAACACAGAGTTTAAAATGTTTCTGTGAAACGAAACCTGTAGGATATTATTTAGAAAGCACCAAGACGTGCGTGAATTTTTTGGCAAAAAAAAAAAAAAAGGTTTTAAAATTGAAGTCTCTACATTAAAGTTAACTTACAGCCTTTAAAAAAAATCCCAATGACAAAAATAATAGGGAAACAGACAACAAAAATTGTATCAGTAAAAGAGAGTTGCTGAAGAAACAGTAAGTATTCTAGAAACTTCTGAGTTAACTGGAACTTTGCTATTACCATCACAAGGTATCAGTAATCATTCTATGGGGATCTTATGTGATATCACCACAGCAGTAACATGGGTAGTAAGTATGGTGCATAACATATACAATTAATATATATATATATATATATATATATATCACAAAGACCGCCTCTTGAGACATGTTAAAAAGTCTTACTACACTGAAGGTTTATGGCTCAAGTCATACATCCTACTGGAGATAGTTTCTTCCTGTAATACAGTAATTCTTACCTTTTAGAACTGAATAATATCTCTTCAGGAGTGCTGTTAGTTTCAAAAAACAGGTAGCTTCAAAATATGATGTCAACATACAAAAGTCAAAAAAAGTGAAAGGTAGTCTTTGTGAGTTTCCTCTGCAATTTAACGAAGACTGGCTTTGGGCCTCTGGTTTGTTTTCCAAAAGGAAGACCGCTGAAGCAATCGCAGACAGCAGAACCTCAACCAACTTGAAAGAGAACAAACTCGACAAAAGAGAAAACTGTCAACAATGATGATGAGGTGAAACATTCAACTTCACAGTTCTTGGAATCCCAAGGAATTTAAAAAGTCAATGTTTTTTTTTTTTTTATGCCATTGTTCCAAGCTGTACCTATAAACGCTAGAATTTTTAGTGCAGAAAACAGCTTATAATGATTCCATGTTTTCTAGAACTCTTCAGTAAGATTCAGTTCTGCAGAGGCCTTCTTACTTTCTGTCCTTTCGTGATAACTGTAACAAGTCACTTTGAGAGTAGACCTTAACAAAAGGCAGCAGACCATCCTGCATTCCCGCATCTGCTACCATACACTCAACTTGTAGAGTTTGAGAGTCCTTCTGCAACTGACCACTGTACATGATATCTATTTTAAAGTCCTTCTGCAACTGACCACTGTACATGATATCTATTTGACAAGCTGCAGCAAAGCCCATTGTTCTTTTGAGAAATAGTTCTCTATGGCCAGTGGCTGCATTTCCTGAGACTCAGATAAACGTGGTTTTCAGTGGCTTAACTTGTTCAAAGTATGCATTAGTACCCATAGACTCCAGTACTAAAGACATACCAGCGCACATAAACTAAGACCCTATTCCAGAACTTCCTTAGTGTTCTCTTCACTTGAAGGGCGTGGCTGTGGAACAGCAGCGGGTTTTGGTGCTCCCAGACAATTTTCTTTATAGAATTCACGCCTCTTCTCTTTTTCTTTTTCCTCTAGACCCGGCACTAATTTGTATACTATGTTTTGTAACTGTGGATCCATCCTCAAGTTTTTATGAGGTTTGGCCTCGTGCACCACAGTGTTGCACTTTGGACATCTGTTGCTTTGTTCAAAATGTTTTACGATGCAGCTTTTACAGAAGGTATGAAGACACTCTGTAATGGTTGCCGCATCTATTAAGTAGCCTTTGCAAACAGAACAGGAGATGTACGGGGTCAGTTGCGAGAGAGGAATGATGAGCTTCTGGTCAGACCCCTTCCTCTCCAAGTGAGGAAGCCTGAATCCTGAGCCTTGTGTCCTCCTCTTGCTCTGGGTAGACCCGCCCTGCCTGGCAGCTAAGTGCGCAGTGGCAATTACTGGAGAAGCCTGGTGTGGGGATAACAAGGCCTTTGCTCCCTCCACCGTGGAAACATCCAGGCTGCCCTCTGGGACCACTAAGTCCATGGCTGCTTGGGCAGAGCACAAACCTGTAGAGGAGAGACAAACCAGGAAAGCAGACTGTATGGAGGCGAGGCGAGGCGAGGCTAGAGCGTGGAGCCCGATGAGACGTCGAAGCGAAGACAGAAGACCTAAGACCGTGAGTTGAGGCTCTGAGCAGGAAGCCAAGCAGAACAGAACAGAGAGGTGACAGGAGAGGGTACTGTTCAGGACCTAAGACCAGAAAGGGCAGAGAGGAAGCAAGCAGAGTAGAGAAGAGCAAGGAAGTTAAAACACAAGCCACTAGGCAAAGGAAGGAGAAAAAGCTGGACACAGAGTGGGCGAGGCAATGTGAGGACCCAATGAGGAAGGTCTATAGGGCGGTTAGGAAACTGCTGTCTAAACCAATCACAAGTTGCAATGTTCAGGGGCTTCGCCCACCTTTTAAAAGATTACACGCTTCACAGTGGGGGGTATTGTGGGGGCGGGGAACAGGAGGGACTGGAGGGAGGGAAAGCTGCAGTTCAGATGTATGGTATCAGAGAATAAATAAAACTTAAAAAAAATCGACTAAAGTCACTTTTCAGCCTAAGATTCTGTTTGCCTTTCTTTATGCATACGGCACTGAACTGGATCCTGGATCTTGTGTGATGATGCATTAGAAATAATGATTTCTGGGCTGGAGAGATGAATCAGTGGATAAAAGCATTGAGAGCTCTTCTGGAGGACCCAGGTTCAATTCCCAGCACCCATATAACCTCTTAAAACTGTCTGTAACTCCAGTTCTAGGGAATCTGACACCTTCACACAGACATCCATTCAGGCAGGTAAAACATCAATGCACGTAAAAAGTAAATAATCTTTAAACAACAAAATCAAACAAACAGAAAAGGAATAATGATTTCCAATTAAGTACCAAATATATATATGCTCCTCTAGTAAATCATGTTTATCCAAGATTATTTTTGCTAGGGAGTAATGAGATTCCTGTTTTGAAATTTGTATGTTTATTTATTTTTATATTGGTACAGTATGGAAACCTGATTGCTATTTGAAGATTATATATATATATATATATATATATATATATATATATA
>JANHMN010000005.1:66916457-66941625 GCA_030674055.1 Rhabdomys pumilio | reverse complement strand
TTTTTGAGACAGGGTTTCTCTGTGTAGCCCTGGCTGTCCTGGAACTCACTCTGTAGACCAGGCTGGCCTCGAACTCAGAAATCTGCCTGCCTCTGCCTCCCAAGTGCTGGGATTAAAAGTGTGCGCCACCACTGCCCAGCAAGACTATATCTTTTTTTGAGACAGTATTTTGCTCTGCAGCTCAAGCTGGCCCTGGTGCTCATGATGTTTTCTAGACTAGCCTTGAACGTGAGGTTCTCCTCCATGAGACAGCAGAGCTCTAAGATTACAGGTGTGAGCCACCTCAGTCAACTACTTCTCCAACCTGGCCTCTTTTCAGAGCTCTTTTTGTTCATTTGTTGCCATTTATATATTTTTGCTATTAATCATCAGTAACACTGCTATCAAATACTTTGTTTCAACTGTAGGTTACATTTTCATGATTTTTTTCTTGTTAGTTTTTTTGTTTTGTTTTGTTTTTAGAGACAGAGGTTCACTGTGTAGCTCTGGCTGGCCTGGAACTTGCTCTATACACCAGGCTGACTGCTAACTCTGCTTCCTGAGTACTGAAATTAAAGGCCACCATTGCCAGGGTGTTTTCATTATTTTGTGTTGCTATTAATCCTGGCTGCCTAGAAACAGTAGGCAATTCTTCTCCCTTTATGTCCAGAGCGGTTAGGATTACAGACATGCACGCAAACTCAGAAATCTGCCTTCATCTGCCTCCCAAGTGCTGGAATTAAAGGTGTGTGCCACCACTGCCCGGCCTAAAATCCACCTGCCTCTGCCTCCCAAGTGCTGGGATTAAAGGCATGCGCCACCACCGCCCGGCCTAATTTCTTAATATATACTTAAGTACTGTTTTTTTTTTCTCCAAAACTTTCTGCCTTTCTGTGTGAAAAGATCATGTAGACATTTCTAAAAAGCAAAACTCAAAATCTCCACATAGAACTTCAATAAGGACCAAGACTCATCACCATCTGACCAGCATTCCTTGCTACTCTCTTCTGTCTCTTAACTTGTTCCTTCTGCCATCTTGCTGTTAAATCTGATGGAATTCACTGAGGGCAAACCTTCATGCACCCAGAGTGTACAACTTGAACCTAGATAATACTGAATTTCAACTTATAGACATTCTCCACACAAGGTCTGGATCTGTATACTAGGTAGACTTCTAGTCATCAGGGCATATGATTTGACCATTGTCCCAGCTCCATCCAGTGTTTGCAGAAAGTTGCTAAGGAGTGGGGTACATCCGGCACAGCTTCAGCCTGAACAGACCTGGCATGCATCAGGTTGAAGTGGAAACTAAAGGGCTTCTTTGGAAAGTTGGTTGGATGGTGTTTTGCTGGGGGCAAACACGTGAAGGAATATTTAGCTGAAGCAGACACAGGAGAAAGGATGTTCTGCTAAAGCAAGCACGTGAAAGAACACATGATGAAGGAGTCTTTGCTAACAACACTCATGTATTGGTCTGGCTTACAATGCATAGTTAAGCTGCATTTGTCAGTACTCCATAGAGAGAGAAACACATCCAAAAACTTCAGGTGGTGTGCTGCAGTTTTTTGCTGCATTCACGGACTTGGGTTGATTGACAGAGAGATGTTAGCTGAGATAGATGCACGTGCTAAGGCAAGACACATGCTAAGGCAAGCAAGACCTGTGGAGGACATGTGATGTTCAGAGGGTATAAATAGGACTCTATGGACAGTGATGGTGGCCGAGCTTGGCCTGCTTGTAGAGCTACCTGTGCAACGCTTGTGGGTCTCCAGTCTTGGATGACCTTCGCTTCCCTGAGAGAGGCACAACCGGGAACTTCTCCTGGCATCCCTCTGGGTCCCTCTTGCTGACTTGTGCCAAGGCTGAGGCCTGACTGTCTCTGCTAGGTAGTGCCATCTCTGCTAATTCCTGTTTGCTATCCCGACTCTATCGGTAAAGCATTTGGCAAGTGGACTGATGGAGCTGCCACTGCTGACCTGTGAACTGAACTGCTCATTTCCAGACAACAACAGATGGGAGTTACTCCAAAGGACCTTTCTAAACAGGTCTACTTCTTGTATCCTTTCTTTCCCACTACTTCTGGTGGGTGGTGGGCCAGCAGGGAGGTTAAAACCTTAAAGAGCCATCATAAAAAGTAGGTTTTGAAAAAAGTAACTTACATCAGGTGCTCAAAGTACCCATCACCTACAAGGGAGGAGCTTTGCCATGTGCCTCTGCTGTGGTACACAGAGGACAGAACTTCCCTTCTGTGAGCTGTCTGGAAACACCCTATAGTAGTCCAGGGAGGAGCCTCTCTCAGGGTTTAGTTCCCATGTGTTTCCATGACTCCTCAGAAGCAAGAGTGCTGATGGTCCATGCTGAAGTTTGGTTTGGTTTGAGACAGGCCCTCAGACCTGTAGATGAAGCTGAGGTTGGACTGGAGCTCACTCCACATCAGCACACCCCACACCACACCCCCAGGACCCAGATTGCACTCATCCCACTAGGCTGAGCTCTAGCTCTGGGTGTGGTGAACTGTGGGTTTCAGGATGGTCTCAAGTGCTGTTTCTACTTTTCATGCCTGGGCTTTGGAAAGCTCCGGAGGCTGTGCACCTTGGTGTTCTTGGGGCTGCCTGTGCCTTTGCCCTTGTTCCACAACCTGCCTCTTCCTTCCCTGGTAACGGTGCCTCTCTCTGATGAGCTGCTGAAAGCTTTACTCTGTAGCTCTCCCCTGTGTGGAAGCTTCCCCTTTAAGGGAAGGAAGCAGGAAAAGTGCTCTGCTGAGTGGTGCAGTCAGCCTTGCCTGCCTAGGAGCTGGCAGCTGCAGCTCCTGCTCTGGCCTCTGCTGGTGGCTGCAGTGTCTCCTCAGAGGGTCCCCTCTGGCCTGCATCCCCTCCCTGTATTGTGCTCCTGCACTTAGGCAGCAGCAATAAAAAGCCTCACTGCACAGTCAGAAGACCTGCCCCTCCCCCTCCCGGGCCAGATCGAGCTTTTCTTCCTGGGCAGGGAGGTGACAAAAGCCTTCAGCCTGCCTGCTCTGGCTCTGCCACCAGCACAGAGTGGGAAGCCTCATCTAGAATTTTTTTTTCAGGTACTGCAAACATCTTTGAAAAGTCTGTGTCTTAGGGTTCCCCACATATTGTTAGAACCTAAATGATGGATGACTTCAGTGTTATGAGGTCAGGAAGCGCAGGCTAGGAGGCTCTCTGCTGGGTGGACATGCTGCATTGGGAGTATGTGTGTTAGGGGATGAGGGTGGCAGTTGTCCCCCAGAAACCTAGATGTGGAGCTGGACAATCAGGACATGAGGGACAGTGGGCCTACACAGGGGCTTACAGGCCAGCCCCAGCAATACCAGACCCTGCTGTCAGGAAGGAGAAGCCACCACAGAGAAAATGCTATTTCTTGCGCTGTCTGGCTTATGCAAGGATGTTTGGAAACGGCATTTAAAAATAAAAGTTGTTAGTTGTTAGAAGAAGTCCGACCGACCGAAGTTCAGAACAGACCACTCCAGACCACACGGTTTCAAGGGGGAGGAGGTTTATTCAGGAGATAGGGCAAAGGTGGGGAGAAGAAGGTGGAAGGATAAGAGAGAAAAGAAGTAGAGGCTGGCCATGACCACGTGGAGAGAGAGGAAGGGGGGAGGGGACAGAGAGGCAAGAGGAGAGGAGTAAGAGATCAAGAGATTAAGAGAGAGAGGAGGGGGCAAACAGCCCCTTGTATAGTGGGCCAGGCCTACCTGGCGGTTGCCAGGTAACTGTGGGGAGGAGCATACCTGGCTGTTGCCAGGTAACTGTGGAGGTGGAGTTTAGACAGAATACTACTGAAAGTAGTACTGCCTTGACACATGTTCTTCTTCATCTTTCTCTCAGTTAGAGAAGAGGCTGCAAGACAAGCTTCCTCATTTTTCATTTGGCCATCTTAGCAAAGCAGTGTTGTTCCCGTTCTGAGGGACAGTCTCTGAAGTCTGTGCAACAAGCAGCCTTTGTGTGTATCCAGAGCCTCATGCTGAGCCAGATGCCAGAGTTGGGGTAAACACCACACTGCTTAGCCCATCTCAGTTTGTAATCCCTGGCCTAGTGCCTGCAGTTCGAATGCATTTTGAATTACCTAACTTCCATCCCCACTGCAACTGTCTCCTGTTTGGATTTCAGTGGCTCCTTTTCTATAGTCAAACCCATAAAATATCTGTGACCTGTGATGTTTGCACTTAGATATGAGTGACCCCAACGCACTGTCTGAGAGCGAACATGGTGGTGGAAGCTCTTGTTCGTACCCAGAGAGGAGATGAGCTGGCATTTTCAAGGAGAATGTTGTTTATCACAGGCAACAAATCATTAAATCACCAGTTTGACTTAGTGGGTGTTTACATGTCTGTGTTCATGTGATCTGTGAACAAAAATTCCTGAGAGAAAGCTGTATCTTGCTATGAACAAAAAACTTCTGGAAGAAGTTTCTGTGTCTGCAGATACTGATGGGTGAATTGGAATTTCAGTCCTGTGGAGAGATTGAAATTTTGCTGGTTCAGAGGTTAATTACTTTGTCTTGGGCTGGTTTTAGCTTCCTGGAACAGCCATTGTTTGCCAATCTATTGTATTACCTTAGCAGGACACTAGCATCCATTCAGTGGCTAAGAATGCTACCAGACAGTATCTTGTTATCACCTTCCATCCTGCTCTGCCTGCCCTACTGGTTTATCCATCAATATATTTTACACTTGCCTTGATTTATGACATTCTCTGCTCTGCAAAGCTGTAAACCTTCATGAAACTGCCTCCACATCAGAACATGAAATTTCATGTAACCTCAATTTGTTTTCCTGGCCATGGTTACTCAAAATAGCTCCAAAATAAACTAGCTCTTATTTCTTTTCAGATGAGAGCTGTGATTTTTATATCAACAGATTAAATAATCCTGTTTAATTCTATGTAACGTAAGGTTACTATCTCTGTGATGAAACATCATGACCAAAGCAACTTGGAGAGGAAATGGTTTATTTGGCTTGTGCATCCACATCACTGCTCATCATCAAAAGATATCCGGATGGAAACTCAAACAGGGCAGAAACCTGGAGGCAGGAACTGATGCAGAAGCCGTGGAGGGGTGCTGCTTACTGGATTGTTCTTCGTGACTTGCTCAGCATGCTTATAGAAATCAGGACCACCATTCCATGGATGGATCACCCATAATGGGCTGAACCGTCCACCATCAGTTACTAATTAAAAAATATCTTACAGGCCTGTCTACAGTCCGATCTTATGGCGGGAGAGTTTTGATCTACTGAGGCTCCCTCCTCTCCTAGCTTCTATCAAGTTGACATAAAACTGGCCAGCACAAATTCTCAGCCTATAATGCAGGTGAGTGTTATCTCATTTTACAGGTGAAGAAAGAAAGGAATAGAGAGTAACTTCCGAAGATCTCTCTGTTAGCGACTGGGCCACATAACTTTTCCCCAAAGAATCTGTTTTAAACCTTTTCTCCCTTCACACACCAAATACTTAACCACACTTTCCTTGAATATACAGATCTCAGAATAATGTAGAACATTTCCTGATTAGCTTTAGGTCCCTGCTAAGAGCAATATATCAATAAGAATGTTTCATTTACTCTTGGGATGGAAAGCAGACTGGGAGAAAATGTCCCCCAGAAGGGGAGCATAAGTAACAGGGGACAGGAGGTATCGCATGCCAAAGTATACAGCTAGGTATGGTAGCTTCTGCCAGTAAATCCAGTCCCAGGGGAGATTAGGTAGGAGAATTACCATGAGTTTTGAGTCACCCTAGCCCACATACACTCAGAAAAGCAAAACAGGGCTGGGAATGTGATTCTATGTTCCAGCATTTGCCTGTATGTGTAAGGCTCTGCTATTAGGCACTTTGTAAACATACAGACAAGCAAATACAAAATATTAAATGTACAACCTACAATCTTTGCTGTGCTGGTCATTAAACTCAGGGCTTCACACATCTTAGACAAATAGTCTACCAATGAATTACATCTCTTTTTTTTATTTGTTTATTTGTTTGTTTGAGGCAAGGATTTTCTGAGTTGCCTCTGTAGTCAGCCTGACTTGGAACTCAGAGATCTGCCTGCCCATGTCTGTGAGTACTGGGATTAAAGGCGTGTGTAAGCATATCTGGCCTGAGTTAAATTCTTTAACTTAAAATTTGAAGACACCTTCTTACTATGTCTCCCAGATGCCCTTCATCTGGTTCTGTAGCCTAGGGAAGCCTTCTGCCTTGGCCTCAGGAGTAGCTGCGGCTACAGGCTATGCAACTAGGCCTGGCTAAGATCCAAACTCTTAAAACTTCTAGGAAAAAAACCCTCAATATTGGTCCTTGCCAGGGATTAGGGTTTGTGCATTGGAGGGGTGGGAGTTGTTTTGCTTTTGCATAGCCAACAAACTCAAAATCAGATTCCAAATTGGCAGAAAATGTTGCCAGAACATATTTGCTAAGGAGTTAATATCCACAACATTTAAGGAAGTTGGATGACTAACTCCAAAACAAAACAAAACAAGCAACTTAACTTACAAAAAAATTAGTGAAGGGGCTGCAAGTAGACATTTCTCAAGTGAGGACAGCGATACTAATCATCAGAAAATGGCAAACTAAATCCAGAATCAGCTCTCAGCAAGCAAGCAAGTGGCCATACAATCCACAGTATTTCAGCAAAGGAAAGCATTGTATGTTTGCTGAAGGGTCCACAGCAAGGCCAACTGCAACAGGAAAGCATGCCCAGCGGGGAGGAGGGGGTGGCGTCCATCCTCGTCTTTCTTACTAGGATAAAGGGTGTTGTGTGATTCACTAGGAGTGTTTACATTCTTTTTTGTTTGTTTTGTGTTTTGCTTCTTTTAAAATTGTCTTTTCTTTTTTATTTTATTTGTTCTCTCATATAGGACATTCCTGCAGCAGTTTACCTTCCCCCTCTCCTGACAGAGTCCTCTCCACATCTCCCCTTCTCTCTTCTCCCCTCTTCCTCAGATCCACTCCTCCTCCCTTTCCCTTCAGAAAAGATCAGGCCTCCCAGGGATCTGAACCGAACAAGGTATGACAAGTTATGATAAGACTAGGCACGAATCCTTATATTAAGGCTGGACCACGCAACCATGTAGGAGGAAAAAGGTCCCAGAAGCAAGCAAAGGAGTCAGAGACATCCCCTACTCTTAGGAGTCCCACAAGAACACCAAGCTACACAACTATAATACATACAGATGGCCTAGGTCAGACTCATGCAGGCACCCTAATTGTCTGTTCAACCTCTCTGTGGGCCCGTATGAACTCTGCTTAGGTGATTCTGTGGGGTTTCTTGTGGAGTCCTTGGCTTAGTCACATTCTTATTGGTCTACACAGAGCAGCAGTCTCTAGGGAGAAGTAACTAGAGCACACATTGGTTTTTGGACTTTTTCTTTCCAGGCAAGGTTTCACTACTTTGGTAGCCCTGGCAGTCCCTGAACTCACTCTGCACACAAGACTTGCCCCAAACTCAGTGGTCCATCTGCTTTTGTCTCCCAAATGCTGGGGTTAAAGGAATAAGCCACTATGCCCAGCTTTTGAGCACATATTTTATTTCAAGAAGTGTTGACCTTGGAGGGATTTGAGATTCTGCCAAGTGGCATATATATATATATATATATATATATATATATATATATATATATACATATATATATATATATTTACTGAAATTTTGTTTTATTTAACTCTTTGATAAAAAAAAACAGTACATTTTATTTCCAATAATTTCCCCTGTTTACAATACATTTTTATTCTTGTCTTCAGATTGAATTAGCATTGCCTGACTCGCCTGTTTTGAGGCATTCATCAGTAATCCTATTTTGAGATAATGGCAATGTTTTGTCAGTTACAGCTGTTTATACATAGTCTTTGCATCAATAGCCATTGTCTGTATGAGGTCATCGGACATCCAACTGTATCCCTAGGACTAGAAGAAGGAACTTCAGGACTGAAATCCTTATCCCTTTTCACTTTCCAAGCCATTGTTTTCTAAGATTCGAAAAATGGGTCATTTATTCCTGAATTTTGTTGTGGGGTAGAGAGCCAAAGACCACTCAGCACAACCAACTGATTAGTCTGAATTGATAGTCTGTATTAAGTTAGCAGGTCTGTAGTCACACTAGTTCCAACCCATAGTATATCTGTCTTCCTCACTTCCCAGGTTCAGGCCTGAGGGCAGTGGGGGCTAGACCATGATCCTATAGTTACATCAAACACAAGACTCAGGAAGAGGTAAAGGAGCAGGGAGTAGAAGGGTTTGGAGCCAATGAAATCTTATTTTTAATGGGTCCAGAATCTGGGGACAGTCCATTTGGCATCATCGTCTTTGGCTTTGGCTTTCTTGACCTGGGTGTAGTGGATCCATGGTGTAATGCCAGCTACCTTCATGGTCAGAGGAATAGAGAATCACTGTATAGGATCCTTTTTAAGTTGGTGTCAAGACCCCTTTGTCTACCTACTTGACTCACACAGTATTATTGGGCTTGAATAAGGGGAAACTGGTGGTGGAGTTGGAGTTCGGTTGGGCCTCTCAGATAGTCTGATGAAAAAACTTTATAGAGAACTGGACGGCCTGTAATGACTAGTTTCATCTTAAATGAAGCCAGTCCTATCAGTGTAGAGTTCTGTATTGAGATCTTTCAGGGGGATGTCATCTCAAGACAGTTATGGATGAACACCATAGTCATTACCAGGCAAGAAGGTACCGGGACTGATGGTAGTAGGTCTATCAAATCAGACTCAAGGGTGGTCCGGGAGAAGGGCCTGGTACCAGGTCACATGGGCATTAGACAACCAGAATTCTGGTGGTCCTTTGTGTGTGAATTGTTGTTGTAAGATCCTGGCCCAGAGTTAACATGTGGGCTTTTTTTCATTAGACTAGCAGTAGCTACCTCAACTCTTTGACAGGCGGGCCTGTGTAATGTCTTTTGCTTTATGAACAAACTAGTGAAAAGTGTTTAAAGTCTACTTGGTGTTGGACAGAAGGGAAAACACATCCTATGTGGTCTGTATTGTCTGGCAACAGTAGCCCCATCTGGCTTGGGGACAGTTTTTTCTACTCCTTTTCAGAGAAAGATGGCTTTTGAGTTTTCCAATTATCATATCATTGTTTGAAAAGACATAAATCATGAAAGTAGAAGGGGTAGACAGCCCTTACCCTACCCTCACCCTTTCATAGCCCAGTGCCACTTTCCCCTTACCTGGGGCTGCTTAGAGCAAGTGGTAGGGGGCAGAGGGAGTGAGATGCTTGAGAAACTTTCTCCCACCTTGTATGCATTCCACCTAGATGCTTTCACACAGGGACTGGGACTGACTGAGCAGGAGGCAAGCAACAAAGAAGCACTCTAGGAGTGGGACAGGTAGAGGTTTTTGGTTTCTCTGGGAAACCTGATAGAACCAAAGGATTCAGGTCCCTAACAAGAGAGCACAGGTCTTAAATGGAGGTGGTATGGGGTTGCGTGATTCTCACACAAGAGAAATCCAATAGGAAAACAGAATGGTCAGAAACATATAGAAAGAGACACACAATAAAGACAACCAGGGGGTGACCACCACACATTCATATACCTGAACAGAACAGGAGAATCCAATCATGTCTCCCACAGAGTGTGGACACTAGATCAGTGACTGCAGCTGGCCTCTCCTTTATGCCCTAAATAGAAGGCACTCTAACCAGACTTACCTCAAGAGGTGACTAACTAGATGATTCTTATTGAAGGAATTTTAGACAGGAATGTAGGACGCACTGAGATCTTCTCTCCCAGAGCCCTGAAAAGTTTCAGGTTTTGCACCCACTAGGGGCGAGTGTGCAGGCACTGTGCTCCACAACCTGTGCCAAGGCCTGTGGTTGGTCAAACTGGTGAGAAGCTCAAAGGGATCTCAGTGGGACTTCTATTTGTTGATAGGTAGAGACCCAAAGACCACTCACATCACCAAAATCTGAATTCAAAGTCTGTATTAAGCCATCTAGAAATTGCCTGGAGAGAAAAGCAGCCTCAAATGCATGTTATAAGGAGCTTTTAAAGGCAAAGACTACAGGAAAACTACATCTTGGTTGGCAGGTACAGGGGAAAGTAAAGCAAACAAGCAGATTAGCAGACGCCAACAACATGCAGTTAGCTGCAATTTTGACCCTGAATTTCTGGAACAAGTTTGGGTGTCCCGGCCCTGCAGGGGATTCGACGAGACCCTAGGGAAGGGGGCGAAAGAATGAAGGGACAAGAGACACAAAGAATGAGAGCAAGTCTGGGGTTCTGATCAAGTTCTGCAACTTTAATTTCAGGGGCAGGTTACAAGGACACAGCAAACCGGGAAGTTTGGGCGAGGGTCATTGCTTAGGGCTATCCTACTATGGAATCCTTATTGTCTAAGACCAGTCCACTGTCATATCCTTATTGCCCTAGACCATCCCACTGTCATAACTGGCTCCCAGGAAATGCCAGACATTCTTTAAGTTCCTGGGACCTGAGACACTCCCCCCCACCCAACGTCCTTTCTTAACTTTGTACTAACTAGGCTTTCCAGAACAGCAGGTAATTTTCTGAGGTTCTCTTAGAACAGCAGGTAATTTCCTGGGTTTGGCTCCCAGCATTTGGGTGCTTTCCCATAGTACTTATCACGGTGGGGATAGAAAAGTAAGGAGGTCAGTTACAGGTAAAACCAAAGATGGTTCCAACTGAGACTAGATGGAGGAACCTTTTCCCTGTCATAGTTTCAGTTAACTACTGAGTTAACTGAAGTAGGTAGTCCTTGAAGAGCCTTTGTATGGTGCTATCAGAAGTTTACTTTTCAGAAATGAAGTACAACTTAACTACCTGCCATTGCACAGATTCCCCTTTATGTGCTAACATCACAGTGAGGGCTAGCCAATTTACTGTGCCATTTCACTGGTGACCTCCAGATGATCTGCTATACCTTTGAGAGGTATAGGTATCCTTGTGTAATTTAAAAATCTTTGTTGAATTTAGAATGCATCCTTTATCCATTCTACATTTTAATTTATGGTAGGCTGCTTATCCAAATCCTGTTGCTATTTGATTTCTAGTATTAAACTGATTAGGGATCCCTCTTGAACTCCAGTAGAGTCTTATAGAATCCTCATGTACCCCAGTGGAATCTATAGAAACACGAGAGTCAGTGACATTCCCGTTTTGGATGAAATCATTGAGGTTGACCTTGGTACACTGACAATATGTGGTAGTGAAAGTGATAGCCAATTGAACCAAAGTGTAGGACCTGCCCCAATTGGTTGGTAAGATTTTTAAGTTATGGTTCACCATATGTCTCCACAGTCAATGCTCGTGCTAGTGTGATGTCACATCTCCTCAAAAGCACAGAAGTTCTTACATTCAGATACATTTTGCAAGAATTCCAGCTCATCTTTTCATCTTAGGAGACAGGAGGTGTGTAATTGCTTCCTATAAAGGAAGGTTAAATAGTGAGGAGACAGTCTTTGGCTCAGTCTCTTCTTGGTTAGGAACAAAAGGGAGATGGATTTAGAAGACAGGTTTCCCTAAGCCATCTCATCTTGGAAGAGGACAATCCTGAAGCCCATCCCTAAAGTGTCTTGTGTCCACTTGAACAAGAATGAGATCACTCGAGCTTTTGGCTTCCCTGTCACAGAAGAATAACAATACTGTCTAAATAGTGACAGAATATTTGATCCATTCCAGTCAGATACTCATCTTTAAACACATAGTTTTAACCCCCATTTTCTGTCTTAATTCTTAAATGTTACTACGTGTACTTTTTGAGTCATCCTTAGGAATCTCTGGTTTAGAGGTAGGGCTAGGTTGGGTAACTAACCTAACAGAAAAACGTCTCCAGGGTCTCTCTTTATTTCCTAAATAAAACTCATATACATGTAGGCCACATATTCCAGTGTTAAATGAATGAATCCTGGGGCGTTACATGGAAGGTTCTTAAAGTTTCCTGGAACACTGCCCTTTACTATTCAGAATTTGTCTTGGCATTTTTCTAAGGTATGTGCCATAAAGCTTGGAGTCCTTTAGTGTGATCGTCCCTTCACAGTATAGTGTCATATATCACCAAACTCATGACGTGGAGGAGATCTATGAGAGAAAATTCAGGACACATATATTTGTCTATTCAAGAAAGTTTTTTTTTTTTTTTTTAACTTTCCATAGGGTAAGAAAGCCACTTTTGTACTTGGACTTTACCTGTTTGTTTGTTTGTTTGTTTGTTTATTTTTAGTCTGAGAGTTAGGAAAAAATTTCATTCCAGAAGAAGAGCCAATGAGCTTGAAGTGAAGGAATAGTTCCTGAAAACAAGAAAAAGTAGAAAGGAAAGCACACACAGAGCCAAAAAATTTCATATACTAGCCCTGCAATTCCAGTCATATATGGCCGAGACTTATGTCCCTTGTTCTAGCTAGGATAGAGAAAAATATGTAGCCTCAAAGTTAGCTAGAAAAGTAATTTCTTTCC
Source organism: Rhabdomys pumilio (assembly GCA_030674055.1). Taxonomy (NCBI): domain Eukaryota; kingdom Metazoa; phylum Chordata; class Mammalia; order Rodentia; family Muridae; genus Rhabdomys; species Rhabdomys pumilio. The sequence continues at coordinate 66,929,204 of JANHMN010000005.1, read as the reverse complement.
CCAACAAATCCACACTCAAATCTTCTGTAACTTTCTTACTACATATGGTTAACTTAAAAAAAATGTTCAATACGGTTTACATGTATGGTTATTTTGTGTTCATATATGTCTATTCACCGTATTTGTCTGAATGCCTGACGGGGTCAGAGGTTGGATCCCCTGGAATGGGAGCTAAGATACTTCTGACCTGTCATGTTGTCAAAACACTTCAGCTCCAATTATCCGCCTATTTCTGTTACTGCTACTACTATAACTACTACCACTACCACTATTACTATTATTATTGGAGCTCTTTTCACTAGAAAGACATCAACTTGGGCTAAGTATATCGTTGAGGCCCAGAAATTGATGCAATTGATCCGTTGCCCCATATCACGGAACCCTCCATCAGAGGCATCCACTTTCTTTTGTTCAAGCATTATCTTCCCGTTACTGGAACACATGTGCCAGAGGCCTGTCTGGGGGAGTTATTCTTACTGGTCTCAGGTCTTTTATCTTCTCCCTTCCTGGAAGAAGGATCTGGTTTTCCAACTCTATCTTGTGTTTGTGATGACTTGATCAGAGGCTTAACCCCATTCTATCTCCTCCTATCATGGAAACTCCCAGAAGGCTCCACAGGGGCCTTTCTTGGATCCTGGTAGGTCACCATAAATTCCTGACGAAGGAGCTCCTGGACAGAGTCCATATAGACCACCTTATGCCACATAAGGGACTGAGCCGATAGAGAATCTACATGCCTATGTATCGGCCTGGTCCAACCAGAGGGATGATCATTGATGTCTGTGTCCTGCTCACTTAGCCAGGGTGGGTTGAAGCTCCCCCAGACTCCCAGCCCTTCTGTCTCTGGTTTAGTTGATTATTTTAGTTGATTTGTCTTAGTTGTCAATCTGCTAGCTGTTTGTTACTTAGCCCGACATCACTACCTTGTGAATTTGCAGGTGTCTTGATGATAATTATACTAAGCTCTCTGGCTGTTTTCATTGTTGTCTTTGACCGTCTGCTGACTATTTTTTACTGGCTGGTGTTGATACCTTTGACCTTACAGGTGTTCCACTGCTTTTAATTATGTTTTCTTTGTTCTCTCAGTTGCCACAAAAGCAGCTGTAGTGTTTATGGTTATCGCTTTGTCTACTACAGGATGGTCTGTGGTCTCTTTCCTGAAAGGGCAAGGGGGTTGTTAGAAGCTATCCTTATTTACAACTTAGTCGATCATAATTAGCTACATTAGAGACGATGCATTAAAAGTAGTAACGTGTAACACTCTCTAGCATGTTCTTGCTTCCCTATGGGGAAAGGTCTCAAAAAAGCTAGTCAGCCTTTGTCATTGGTCTTGCTTCTTAGAGTCCCTTTGTCTCTTCTCCTACCTATTTGGCTATCTCATAGCCACCTGTAAATGTCTTTGTCTCTTCTTGGTGCTTCTAGATTCGCTATTTTAATCCTTACATTGCCTTTTATCCTTAATACCCAGTCCCTCAGTAACATACAGAAGAACTCGTAGTTTTCACTGTAGGCTCTTTTTCTTACTGCCTACTATGAGTTAACTCCTGATTCAACATGTAACTTAATTTTTAGAAAATTACATAATTGTGTGCAACTGGTAAGTCATGTTTTGCATACTAAATTATATAGAAAAGAATTTGTGAAGCTTTAAGATTTTTTTAAAGGTGTTGGGCAGTGGTGGCATCACACAGGAGGCAGAGGCAGGTGGATCTCTGTGAGTTTGAGACCAGTCTTGCCTATCCAGCAAGTTCCAGGACAGCCAGAGCTACACAGAAAATCCCTATCTCGAAACTGCCCCTACCCCATAACAAAAAAGGAAACAAACAAAAAAAAGATAGAAAGGGAAAAAGGTAACAATTGAGTTTTCTGAATGTATCATATATATAAAATACAGATAGCTTAATGTTAACAATTGCTCAACTGTACCTGGACAAAAACATTCATCAGGTTACTCATGCTGGCGTCCCCATTATGGTTACACAGTGCTGGCATTTTGTCTAAGCTCCACCCCGCAGTTACCTGGCAACAGCTAGGTATGCCTGACTCACTATAACACTATAAAAGGGGCTGCTCGCCCCCCCCTCTCTCTCTCCCTCCCTCCCTCCCTCTCTCCTTCTTGCTCTTGCTCTGTCTCCTTGCTTCTACTCCTCTACTCCCTTTGTCTCTCTCTACCTCTACTACCCTCTAAACTCCCCTCCCAATGCCCTGAATGAACTCTATTCTATTTTATACTGTCATATGGCTGGTCCCTCAGGGGGGAAGGGATGCCTCAGCATGGGCCCTCAGAGGCACCCCCTTTCCCCATACCTGACTACACCTCCACCAAACATATTCTTTCTCTTCTTTAGTTTTATAAAACACTACATTTGGTGTCATGAATCAGAGCCGCAAGAGTGCAAGCGCAGGTAACCACCTTCACTGTCTCTGCCACTGTTCAGCAATGTCGCGGACCTGCGCTCCCTTGGGCGCACATGCCATCTGGCCTGTTGTGGCTCTTTGAGGTCTGTGGGCTCTCATATCCAGCCCTGGCTAGGACCCGCGCCTGGTGCCCCAGTTGCACACATGCTTGCCCTGCCCTGCTGCCGGGAGCAGGGGACCACCAGGTTGCCTAAGGAGGGCGTGAACAGGCCCAGGTCAGAAATGGAGCAGGTCAAAACTCCATGCTCATCAATCATGAGCCTGAGCACCTGCCTGCCTGCTCAGTCCGTGGCCTGGGCCTAAACCAGCCTGGACACACTCACTTTCTGTCGCCACAGTTTCATGTCACCCCTGTCAGCTTTCTAGTTTCTGTCCAATCTGATCCACATTAACTCTAAGCCAAGGGTACACTAGACAATTTGTCTCTATGTGTCTCTTCATGTATTTTTCGCTGCTAATGCAACCTGTCAAAGTTACTTAAAATTGAGGTTTTCGTTATATCCTGCCTTGGTAAATAATGATTTTTGCTATTGCCATTAAGTTATAGTGTGCTCTATTCACACACACACACATGCACACACACACACACACTATATATATTAAAGGCGCACGCCTTTAATCCCAGCACTTGGGAGGCAGAGGCAGGCAGATTTCTGAGTTCGAGGCCAGCCTGGTCTACACAGTGAGTTCCAGGACAGCCAGGGATACAGAGAGAAACCCTGTCTCGAAAAACCAAAAAAAAAAAAAAAAAAAAAAAAAAACAAAACCAAACACAAGTAGTCTAACTCAGATTATGCTCATCAGATACTGCTTTCAGTCTTGTCAGAAGTCTGCTGATGTATTAATGTTCAAGCTAATGACAGAGACTCCCAAAGCCTGACAGTTACCCCCAAGGTCTCCAAGAAGATATATGCACAGCGACAAGACTCTACCCGGATTGTGGTATGACGACCACTAAAAAACACCGCCATTGCCCTGCCCAGGCTTGGTCTATACTGTGGACAAAACAGGATACCCTGAGATTCAATGCCTCATATTGCTTAAGTCAAGTTGTGGGCTATTTCTCATTTCACACATGTCTATTCCACAGAGAAAAAGCTCTTTGTCTTCTGGGCCTGACATCCAGACTGACTTCTACATAAGTTGCCATAGAAACCACAGGGATCTGGGAACTGTTTGGACTATAGACGAACTCTTGTCATTTTTTAGTTAATACATGACTCCTAGGATATAATTTATTTTTCCACAGATTTCTGACTACATTGACAGCTAAGCTAACTAACTGTAGGCTGACAGCTAGGAAACAGACCTAGCTCCTTACCCCGAGGTAACCCACTATATTTGCTCATTAATACATTCATTAATTAGCTAAGATTGCCAAATTTCTTACAGACTTCACAATAACCGATACACAAATTCAGATGTAAGCTTCCACAGATGTAACCTGTTACTTCCTTACCTAAACTCAGTTTCTAGCAACTAAATGCTTCATATTTCCTCTTCTTGCTATGCCACTGTCCTAACATTATTGGAGTTCTTATAAATTTGCCTAACTCTAATAAAACATTCCACTATATGATCCAACTATATAATCACAAATTCAAGTTTTTAGTTTTCTTTGTCTTTCAAATAAATGTAAAGATTTTCATGCTGAATCTACACTATTAGCCACCAAATATACGTTTCAGTTGATTGCACTCTAACTATAGTCTTAAGGTGTTTGTCTTGGTATATGATCAACTGTACTCACAAGATCAAGTTTTTGAGTTTCTTTTGTTTCTCGATTATAAACTTGTTTCTCATTATGTACACTCAGTCTCCTAGACAGAAGGAAAAAGTCCTTCTTGTTCCTTTTGCTCCACGAAAGGTTTTTGCCTTCCCTAAGCTCATCTTACTGTTTATGTTGTTAACAAATCTTTCTTTTTATAAACTTATAAGCTATAGGGAACCCACCCAGATCTACCTCTCATGGACCAAATAGACTCCATCCAGATAAGTACACCTACCTATTCCAGAGAGTGGGATTCCTCTCCTGTACCCTGGAATTGGGACTCACCCCAAAACCACAAAGACCTAAGGGTTTCAAATGTACATCTAAGAAAAAATTTCTTTCTCCCAAATGAAGTTACCTTTATTCTCTACCCATAATGTGTGTGTGTGTGTGTGTGTGTGTGTGTGTGTGTGTGTGTGTGTGTTTCAGCATCTTGTCACATCCAGGCATTTATTACATCCAGGACAGCTTCAGAGAAGCAATCCTCAGATGCTCCAATCTCTCACAGACAGACACTCCTACTGGACCTGTTCCTTCTGATCTATCCACAGATGGTTCCACAGACTCTGGACAGCAAGGAAGCAGCCAACTCTCCTAAGACTGGACCACCTTCCCCATCCCCATTTTCCTAGGTTTCCCAGAGACCTGTGGCTCCAGTCAGCAGGAAGTAGGGAAAGATCAAGATGACCCTACTCCAAACTGGGGGAATGTTAGCATTTAGTCTCGGCTCTGCCCTTACCTGACTTACTATAAAAGGGGCTGCTTGCCTGCTCCTCACTCTCTTGCCTTCTTGCTCCTGCTCTGTTCCCTTGCTCCTCCTCTCTCCCCATTCCCCTTCTCCTTCTCTCTCCACATGCTCATGGCGGGGCCTCTACTCCTCTCCTCTCCTCATTGCTTTTCTGTCTCTACTTCCTTAACTCCTCTCCCTATGCCCTGAATACAGTCATGTGGTCCCTCAGGGGGAAGGGATGACTCAGCATAGCTCCCCCCCCAGCAGAGGCACTCCTTTCCACCAAACATATTCTTGCTCTTCTTTATTTTTATAAAACACAACACATTGTATTCTTCACATTTAATCCTTGTATTGTCTTGAATTTTAAATAGACTTCTTTACCTCCTCTGTTTAGCTTTCCAGTTGCATCTGTCCCTTCAAAGGGACAAAGTACACTTTCTCTATGCTCTCCATGAGATATCGTCAACAGCTTTTCATGGTGCCTCTTTCCATATATACACACATTAAAAATCAGGGCCTTTCTTTTGGAGGCCCAACTGACCAGAAAATCACTATGTAGCAAAAGATAGCATTGAATTTGCTCTAATCTTGCATTTGTCTCCTGAGTATTAGGGTTACAAGTAGGAGCTAGCATGCATACCTCTTAAGGGTGTTTAACTTCCTCCAGACTCATCCTCTTCTAAAAAGATTCTCCTCATCTACTAATTCTATATAGAATTCTCCTGGAGACTTCTGGAGCGGTTGGCCAGCCACAGAAATGGACAATGACTGTTCAGTGCCCCTGGGCTTTGCAGAGTGCTTAGGAGAACTTACGAACAACACTGCTTCCCTGAGCTAGTGGGTCTGTTTCAAACAAGGGTGCAATCTCTTAGGAAACTTTACAAAGGAGGCCTCACTGACTGAGAAGGTGGCAGACGGAAACCAAAGAGAGAGGTCACCACTCATAAGTGGAGTCACCTGAAATCACAGGAATGTGGTAGGTAAACATGCAAAGGGAGAGGAGAAAAAAATTAATTGACAGAAAACAGAACAAAAAGGAGGCAGTGGGGCCCATTATTCTGCTTTGGGGGAGCTACTTCTCAAGGCTCTGGCCCTGCTTAGAAACACAGCCAGAAATGGAAACTTTAGACCTTAAACAAGTAAAGAATTAAAAAACTAAGTACAGCTTAAAGCAGCTTCTAGTCCACAGGTAAAGAAAGAGAACTTTGAACTTTAATGAGTGAGTAAACACCAGGTCGAGCAGGCACAACAGAGCATCAAGTTACTTATTGATTTATTAACAAATCACCAAATAAGAAACAGAGGGCACAGTTGATTTCTTTGTTATTTTGGCTTTTGGTTTTTAATTTCTATTTTATGCCATGCTGGGAGCGGTGAATGCTAGCTCTCTACTACCAAGCTGCATTCCGGGTCTTCGCTGGGTTTTGTCTTTACAATGCACGTTATAACTTAAATAACGAACGTGAAGCTGCTCCAACTGTCCATAGGACAAATCACATCTTTGTTCAAATTATATCTGTCCCCTGACACGCTGCACTATATAGCTATCTTGATCCATTTTATCTTTAAGTGGTGACTTAATATATAAAAAATTATGTGTTTGTAACACTCACCTTTAGCTCTTTCTTTGACTAAATTTTCCAGAGTTATAACATTAATGTAGTAAAATGTTTATATGGCACACAAATGTTCTCACATGAATAATACAAGTTTGCACAAATCTTTAGCATTTATAAAATGGCTTGATGAAATGATTATCCACGTCAAGCTTATGGCTCATGCCTTCAATCCCAACAGTTGAGAGGCTGAAACATCACTGTGAGTTTAAAGTAACCCTGGTCTACACAGCAAGTTCCAGGACATTCAGGGCTACATAGTAAGACAAAGAAATTCCCTAATTCAGTTAAAGTAGGGATTGTAAGGATTAAACTTATTACATAAAATTTAAGTGGTAAAGGGGTGATTGTCCCTCTGCTTCTAAAATCAATGTATTTACTATTTAAAGTTCACTAAATGTAAACTAAAGGCCATCACTATTATAACCTTAAGGCTATGTACTGGGTTGTTGGAAGGGGGACTTAAGATTGTAATAGCAGTCAATACTATTACCAGTTCCATTTCTATATAATCAATAATTATGCCTCTCACAGATATACCAAGTCAGTTTTGTTCAGTGCTTATTTCAACAGCCTTTCGGGCTATTTCCATGTCCAAAAGTACATAACATATCTTTCTACCTACCCATTTAGTAAGTCCAAATAGTGTGTATGTGTGTGTGTGTGTGTGTGTGTGTGTGTGTGTGTGTGTGTGTGTGTTTTGTATGACACTGTTTCTGGGAAGACATGAACAAATCTTTACTCATCACAGACAATTATCCAAGACAAAGTACAGATACCACTGAAGTAAAAGGTTTTATTGAGGTTACCCACAGGAGTATGGGTGAAGGGATTCCTCACAGGATCAGGCCTGATTCAATGGCAGCTCCATCACCAAAGCCCACCCCAACATGGATGATAGCTCATGAGAGCTGGGAGGCTAGGTCTCAGTGCACTATGTGCAAGCTCCTTGACTGGTCAGAGAAGATCAAAAACTGGCTGTTCCCTGCCTCTTCCAGGCAGCTTGGCTGGTCCAAGAATGTCCTTCAGCAGTCTTTGTTGCTTATATAAATAAGCTTGAGGAGAGGGGCATGGTACATCTGGGGAGTTTTCAGGGACTTTCTGAGTCTAACATGCCTCCCTTTCGAGCTCCTTGAATCTAAATGAGCTTCCCTTCCCTCCAAGACGGAATATATTCCAGACCTAGCTCAGTTTAAGATTATAATTTCAAAGGAAAAGATAGCAGATCCATTTTTGCTGTGTAGCTCAAAAGTCTCAGAGAATATATCAGAGACCCCAGAGATGAAGAGACATGCCTATGGGCATGGTGATCTTGCACCATAAGGCTTTAGCAGAAGATAAAGGGAAACATACTTTGAAGGTACATTAATAGGGAGTCTGCTCTTGAAAGTACCTGCTAACGGATTACATATAGTTCTCCTCTCCAGGTGCTGCGGATTCCAATGCAGACAGGGGTCATGTGCTGCAGACAGGGGTCATGTGCTGCAGACAGGGGTCATGTGCTGCAGACAGGGTGCTGAGCCACCTTCCTCGCATTTGCATATAGTTTTCATGACATCTACCCTTCTTCAGAAACTCATGGAAGTATGGCATTAGATTAAGGATATCTTCCAGTGGGATTTACTTGGCACACTGAATATTCTGTTGTAATGTTGTAATCCTCGGAATTGAAACAGTTTGTCCTAGAGAGAGGAGGGTGGTTCACAAAACACAGGAAACTCAGAAATTAGAAGATTCGTAAAGACCCATCCCACAAATTATAAAAACTGTAAACAACTTTTACCCTCTTGCCAAAGTTACCTGTGAGTTCTGCAGAGTCCAGAGATATAGTTTCAGTGAGCTGTCACCTGTTAAACCTTCCCCACCCAAAACTCATTGCAACAGCAAGGTAGACTTGAGTGGGTTGCGTCTTGCTCTGTTGTCGGTGCCCTACCTGGCATGAACTGATCTGTGTTCATCTCTGCCCAGGAAAAGTGGCAACACATTTTTTTTTGTTTGTTTTGTTTTTCGAGACAGGGTTTCTCTGTGTAGCCCTAGCTGTCCTGGAACTCACTCGGGCTAGCCTTGAACTCAGAAATCCGCCTGCCTCTGCCTCCCAAGTGCTGGGATTAAAGGCGTGTGCCACCACTGCCCGGCATGGCAACACATTTTAAGTCCAATACATTTTAGAATTTTGAATTTTAGTGGTGATTTATCCTCCATCCCCACCCTACCATGTGTGCATGTGTCGTAAATGAATTGCACACTTCCTTCAAACTGAGATCGAGTGTCTTTAAGAAGCCAGGATAAATGCATGGTACTTTCCTTGTCAGGTTTCCAAATATGATAAATCTCTATCATAACAAGCCAGGGCTACCATAACAAGTCATCACAGAACAAGTGGCTTTTCCTTTTACTTCCGTTGCTTGTTTTGTGCCAGTTCTCTCTCTCTGTCTCTGTGTGTGTCTTTCTTGGCCCTTTCCCGCGCTTTATTCTAAGGCATATATCCCAGGCACACACATTGAACTATGTGTGCAGCCAACAATGCACATGAACTTTTTTTTTTTTTTTTTTTGGTTTTTTTGAGACAGGGTTTCTCTGTGCCGTCCTGGCTGTCCTGGAACTCACTCTGTAGACCAGGCTGGCCTCGAACTCAGAAATCCGCCTGCCTCTGCCTCCCAAGTGCTGGGATTAGAGGCGTGCACCACCACCGCCCAGCGCACATGAACTTCTGATGCTCCCCCAACCACCTACACAGCTCTGCTATTATGGGCACACATCACCACACCAGGTTACACATTGCTAGGGATGGAACCCAGGACTTTGTGCATGCTAGCCCTCTACTAGCTGAGTTACATTCCCAGTCCTAAAAAGCATTCTCCTTATTCCTATTTAATCTCAGGTGTAGAAGAAGACTAGGAGTGACTAAAGGCCTGCCTCTGCTTGAGGAAGAGGCTCAGGAATAAGTACTGATGCTAAGTAAGTATAGGAGGGGTGTTCAGTGAAATGTGGGGCTTCATGGAGCCTCATCTGGAAGAGAGCCTGCAACAGACCTTGTTGACAGTCTAGATGATTAGAGCCAGCAAAGACGCCCAGTTGGCAGCCGGAGACCAAAAATCCCAAATAAATCAAGGAAAAAAACATGAAAATACTCCACCCCCCAAGCCAAAACTGGTTTCTGTACTCCAAAGTGGGAACAGATGTGAAAATCCAGCTTTTGCCTCCTGTCTCCCCCCCCCCCCACGCTTTCTTCTGTTGCAACAGAGCAGGGAGAGAAGAGAGGACATACAGTAGCCTAGAGTGAAAGGCCACTGTGTTTTCCACTTCCTGGGCTGACAGCCACCATTCTCATTGGACTTTATTCTACACCACACACACAAACACACACACAAACACACACACACACACACACACACACACACACACACACACACACACAGAGCCAATAAGCCAGCCTGAGCTTATACAAGCAGCTTTTTTTTTTTCATCAGCCCAGCTGCAATCGGCCTCAAAGTGTAGCTTTCAGCCAACTGGCCTTTTCCAGTGCCAGACTCCTAGATGCTCTTCTGAAGACTCTAGACTCAGGACTCAACCAGCAGCTGGGAGCAGACGTGCTAGAGACACCATGCTGCACACCGCTATCTTGTGTTCCCACTGCTCATGCTCTGAAAGACTCAGCCCTTATTACAAGCAGGAAATTCTTCCTTGCTTTAGGGATTCCATCATTTGTACCAGATTCCACCAGAGAACTCCTTCCTGCTTTGATACTCACTGTTAATAAACCTTGAATAAACACTGCTAGTCCCTGACAAAGGCCTTACATTGAAACTCTAGCTCTTCCCCATCATGGCCAAACTCAGTGGCCCATTATGACCCCCATCCTAATGGGCAGGGTCAGGGGAGTTTCTAAAGATAAAACAGCCTTGTCTAGACAAACAACGCTAGAGAGAGAAATATCAGGCTTGCAACTGCTATAGACCCAGTAGTTGTACTCCCCACAGAAGTGGCTCCTCCATCTGAGCTATGCCTCGGTCAGAAAATTGCTATGAGTATGGAAGTCCCTGGCTGACCAGCAAAGGAACTGACCAGCCACACACACAAAACATGTGTTGGTTGGTACAGGAAGCAGATGACCAAGAAGATGTTTCAAGAAGTTCCCTCTAGAAACTAGTGTGGAGGAAAGAGAGAGCTCTCTAATTTGTTGTTTCTCAAGGCAGAGTTTCTCTGTGTAACCCTGGCTGTCATGGAAATTACTCTATAGTCAAACTGCCTGTCTGTTTCCGGAGTGGTGAGATCAAAGGCAGTCACAACTACTGCTCTGTTGTTGCTCCCTGAGATTATGTTTTTAAAAAACCTGGACACTATTGAAGCTATAGACTAATCTGTAAGACCACCAAGGATATACAACCAAATAACATTTATTTTCATACAGTTCTGCAGGGCTGTTATCTGAGGCAAAAGCATGAGAAAATGTGGGTCCTTCTGTGCCCTTAGAGGAAAGGGTCTTCCTCAGACTTATGGATGGTTGTCTTCTCCTTGGCTTCACACTGTCTTCCCTTTGTGCTTCAGCACTCTTACAACGTCTCTCAATTAGTCTCTTTTGTTCTGCATTTCTAAAGGCGCACCTTACTTTGCCCGGGCTATCTGGAAGCCAACAAATCACAGTTCTCCCCAACACAGGAAGCAAAAACCAGGAAATGAGGCAAGATTACAAAACCCACTTTTGGACAAAGCACTCTCTAAGTGATTTATGCGCCCTCTAAAGAGGCCGCCTCTAAAAGATTCCATAACCTTCTGCCACATCCTTACATGGCCTCAAGGAGTGACCTGACTTGGGGGAAGTCAGGGAATAACTAGACAAATGGACACAGACAAGTTGGAGTTCGGTGGATTGGATGCTCTGATGGAGAAACCACAGCAGCCTGGAAGGGCAGTATGTTTATTATATAGAGTCCAATGGGGTGAAGAGTTATTGCCTGCTGATAAACAGCTGCTCAAGGAGAGAGGCTGATCTAGTCAGACTAGGTGCAGTCTCTGTAGGGGACCAGTTTTCAGACCATAAATACTCAGGGAGAGAAAGCTGTGGTGGAAATTTCACGCACACACTCTCACTAGCATTTGCACTCAAACCCCTAAGGAAGATTTTAGGATCTGAACTGCATGGGGAGGGGTCTTTGCCACTCTATGGGGCTGAGCATATGCTCCTTGATATGGCGGTATCCATGTCAACAACACTCAGGGCTTCCAATGATTTGCACAACCCTCGCCAACACCACCAGCAACTGGGGATCGAATGCTGGAACACACGATCTTCTAGGGATGTTTCCTATTCAAATCCTAGCTCCCATGCAAATCAAAAGAGTAGATGGGGGAGAATCTGCTCAATTTTAAGGTTTAAATGTCTTGTTTGTTTGGGACAAGTAAGATGTCTCAGTGGGTAATGGGACTTGTAACCTGGCACCAAGCTTGATGACTAGAATTCAATATGCAAAACACATGTGGTGGAGAGACATGACCACAAGTTGACATGATTTCCTACCTTCCCTACCCACATGCACACACAATATACACTAGTATAAGAGAAGAAAACCGGTTTTGTTTAAACTCTGTCTTCTGAGCCCAGCCATGTGGTGGCCGAAGTTCCTCACTTCTGAGAATCAGCTCTGAAAAGAAGCGGGGCACAAAGACACAGATACCTGGCTAGCTAGAATGTTGGCTCAGCAAGAGACTCTGGATAGATACAAAGGCTGCCCAGATTTCAGTCTCTCCCTCAGTACAGGAAAAATGCTGCTTCAGTACGAGGGCCAACTAAAAAAGGAAGAAGCACATCTCATAGTTTCTCTAAAGAAGAGGAACAGGAGAGGAGGAGGAACATGTGTCAGGACATGTGTCTTTTATTTTTAAATACCGTTTCCAAACATCCTTGCATAAACCAGACAGTGCAAGAAATAGCATAGAAGGTGGCTTCTCCTTCCTGACAGCAGGGTCTGGTATTGCTGGGGCTGGCCTGTAAGCCCCTGTGTAGGCCCACTGTCCCTCATGTCCTGATTGTCCAGCTCCACATCTAGGTTTCTGGGGGACAACTGCCACCCTCATCCCCTAACACACATACTCCCAATGCAGCATGTCCACCCAGCAGAGAGCCTCCTAGCCTGCGCTTCCTGACCTCATAACACTGAAGTGATCCATCATTTAGGTTCTAACAATATGTGGGGAACCCTAAGACACAG
>JANHMN010000005.1:66873805-66913120 GCA_030674055.1 Rhabdomys pumilio | reverse complement strand
ACACACACACACACACACACACACACACACACACACACACATTCTGAGACAGGGACAGGTAGGGCCAGGAGAAAAATATGTCATGTAGTTTAAGATTAAAGCTGTTTTTTATCTTAGCTTGTCAAAATTGCAGTCCACAGGGAGTCCAAAGTATTGGCTGTGGAGTTTTCTTTAAAATGGGTTAAACTGAAAGGCACTGAGCACTCAGTAGGAAAACAGACTGAATTCATAGTTGTAAACCTTCTCAAGGTATATTATCAAATTGACTGCATGTTCCCAACAATATTTCAGTGGGGAACATATGCTCACAAAAGATTCTTCCAGTATTTTTTTTTTTTTTTTTTTTTGTACAGCAGGTAGATCTTAATTTACTGATGGATCCGCACAGCATGGATCTGTTTTTCTTTCCTTTTCGCTTTTTCTGGTTGTTATTCAATTGCATGCGTGTGTGTGTGTGTGTGTGTGTGTGTGTGTGTGTTTGTGCACGCACATGCGTTCGTGTATGTACCTACCATCCATTTGAGTCACAGTGTCATGAGAATGAACTGGCACGGAAATCTATACTAAGGCAAGCACAATCTTGAAATTACAATCTTCCTGGGTTTCCCTCCCAAGAGCAGTGAGTAGAGTTGGGCCACCCTATCTGACTGTGTTTATTCTTTCATTTTTCTCCACTATCTCACTCCCCTTTGTCCTTTCCTTCATTGTTTCCCTTTTAATCTGGCTTTGTCTTTCCTCCCCCTGTCCACTTAAACACCTGTGACAGGAAAGAAAGGGAGTGGGGCCGGACTTATTACTCCAGGGCTTGAACACAAAGAAGAAATGATTAGTCATAAGAATTTGTTCACCTGGGCATAGTGGTGCATGCCTTTAATCCCAGAACAAGGCACTTGGGTTAACTCAGGATCTCAGGCCCACCCTGGTCTACATAGTGGGTTCTAGGATCATAAAGGTCACACAGAAAATCCCTAATTTGAAAAATCTAACGTTAAAACTTTTGATGGTTCTGTGTAATTAAGGGATAATGTAGAGAAAGTGGCTGGGTTCCTTTGCAGTTGCTTTTCCTATGTAAGGTGGGAAAGAAGTGCTACTGTCCCACGTCTACCTCAGGAAGCAAAGTGTGTGCAGGACTCCACTGACATGGGTGAGAGGCATAAACGTTAGGGGACTTTGCCTTGGAGCTCAGAGTCATCCTGGCATGAGACTCAACAGCAGGCCTAGAATGTGCTGGAGGTCACAGAGGTAGACTGTACACCTGCCTCAGAATCAGTCACAGCTTGCTCATGGGCAGGACAAGCTAGAATTTAGGTCTCTCTCCAGGAGCCATTTACTTCGTTCCTTTAAATGGTGAAACTAGGAAGGCAAGAACTGCAGGAATTTCTTACACATGCCATGCTTCTCTCTAAGGAAGCCTTTAGTTTGAGAGCGGGAAGGAAAGGTACCCTGGTCTAGGTGGTTAAAACCCCTCAGCCACAAGAGAACAATAAATGAACTTCTGCAGTGGAATAAAAGATTTAATAGCAAGGTTCCCTCAGCTGCCATAAAACTTTTCAAACTGCATTGCAGTACTACAAGGATACAGCAGAGAAACCTCCCATTTACTTACGACTTCTAAGCTGCAGTGGCTTCATGGCCTGCACTGCCGGAATAGCTCTTGGTAGTACACTGGTTATCGCCTCAACAGGGATGAAGATGAGACGGCAGACAGAGGCTGTGCTTGCCCTTTGCCATGTGCGGTCCAGATGTTGTAGTTGGTAGCCATGGCAAGGCCTGGTAGCCTGATAAATCATATTCACAATTGGGTGGCTTCCGAATTCAAGTCCCGTATGTTCATTTTAGATTCCTACATAAGGAAAATAAATATACACAGTATGGAATTGTAGCATTTTAAGTGTGAGGTGATTTAAGACTTATAAATAATACTTTAGGGGCAGGGAGTGTAGCTTAGTAGATACAGTGCTTGTTTACCAGGCATGATACCCTGGGTTTGATCCCCAGTATAGTATGAACCAGGCATGGTAATTATAGTACCAAGAGGAAGAAGGCAGGATTAGACATGTAAGGTCAGGGCTGGCAAGATGGTCTAGTGGGTGTCTTAATTGGGTTTCTAATAATGTACTAAAATACCATGAACAAGAACCAGTTGAGGAAGAATGGTTTGATTTCATCTTATACCATGTAGTCCTACCTGACTAGCACCACTCAGTAGGACACTCCATATCAATCAGTAAGCAAGAAAATGTCTCATAGGCCTGCCTACAGGCTCATGTTATAGAACTATCATAGATATGTCTAAGTTTGTGTCAAGTTGATAAAAACAAAACAAAACCAAAAGTCCAATCAGCACATTTGAGTCTATGCCAGCTTGACACATTAACACATCATCTATACACTATACCCCTCTGTCTGTCTGTGTGTCTGTCTTATCTGTCTGATTTCAAATACTTCTTAAGGTAAGAGCACTGTGGCTCCTCAAAATTGAAAAAAAAAGAAGAAAAAAAAAACCCCAAAAAACAAAAACCCGAAGGGCTGGAGAGATGGCGCAGCCATTACGTTAAAGGCTAGGCTCACAACCAAAAATATAAGAAAAGAAATGAAAAGAAAAAGGGTACATAGTTCTATTCCAAAAGAGAAGAACAGAACACTTAGAATCAAAACAAAGAAAACAAACATTTCAACAATGTCAAAAATGCAATGCTTGATGTGGGCAACCCACTCTCAATCCTCTGGGACTGCAGGGCCTCATTCCTATCTCTGGCTTTGCCTCTGCAGCAAACCTAGCTTGTCTCCTAGGTCAGACTTGCTCTACCCCATAGCTGCTACTGTCCTGTCATCTCCCAGCTGGGAAGTTTGAGGCCAGCCAGCTAGCCTGTTCCTAACAGTCACCACTCACAAAAAAAGTCAACGTAAAAAGTCACCAAACGAACAGAACAAATTCTAAATCTTCAAAATGGATATGTATACAAGGATCATCTTGAATTTCTGTTCTGACATACTCACCTATACATCCTGAGTTCTAAAATTACAGGTGTGTCCCACTGCAATCCATTTTGTTGAGTTCTGGGTATATGACGTGCTGATTTTATGCAACGGTGCAGATTGAACCCCAGGCCTCACATATGCTAGGCAAAAATATTACAAACTAAGCCACAAAGATAAGACTGGCCCATTCTTGATATTGTATGATAGCATTTATAGCAACTTTCTATCTATTTAATGGACATCGGTACTATATATTCTTCTAAAATTATTACTGGACAAAGATATATTTTCACTATTTTTTCCCTTTATTAATCTGGCATCTGTTGACTTTCCTGTGATTCTGATCTCACAATAAACTTCTAGAACATTGTACCTCCTAAAGTCATTTGACATTTTACTAAAAGTGCTAAAGGAAATGGTAGTAACAGTTTTTGCTATTTCCCTTTTCATTGTCAGATGCCTTAAATAAACCTCATATTAAGCAGTTGTTTTGCAAATCTTATGGCAATTAATGTTCAGAAAACCAGGAGAGGACTGTATATTTAAGTTTTGGATAAACCAGTTATGGATTAAAAAAATGAATAAATATTCTGACTGTGCTGAGCTGGTAGCTGAGAACATTGTAGAACATCAGCTATGAAATTTGTGGCTTTGATGAAGATTGAAGCCATGGTAGTACTAGAAAATAAAAGCCAATTCTAATTCACTGGTATTAAAAGGTAATTCAACGATTATAACCTTATGTGTAGGATGGATTGTGTACTGGCAACATACAGAGGAAATGCTTTTCTTGGTCTGATACTTCAAGTGTGATACTCTCAAACTTTACATTGATTCCTATACCTAATTGTAGGAAGAGAGCGGACCCCTACAAACTGCTCTCTAATCCTGACATGTACACTATGGTGTGCCCTCAATCTCAAAATAAATTAAAACATGGTAATTTTTTTTTTAACCAAAGAATAAGACAGCATAATATTTAGGGAAAAAATAACAAAAAACCCTGGAAAACAAAAACCCTCAAAACCAAACCCCAAACCAATAGCATTCTTCACAGGAGAGGAAGGAAAAAATCATAAAATTTGTGTAGAAGTAAAGTTAGTTTGTTGAAGAGACTTCTGGCCAGGAGGTGTTAGTGCACACCCTTAATCTCAGCGCCAAAGCAGGAAGATACTTATGAACTCAAGGCCAGCCTGATAAACAGAGTAAATTCGAGGACAGCCAAGGATATACAGTGAAATCCTGTCTCAACAAACAAACAAACAAACACACAAACAAACCATCTGCATTCTCTTGTTCATTATAAGATCATCACAGTATTAAAAACAAACAAACAAACAAACAACAAACAAACAAAATTTCCTGTTCTGACCTGGAGACATGAATCTGCTGTTAAAAACAGTAGCGGTAGCTAGGCAGTAGTGGCAGGCAGTGGTGGCGCATGCATTTGGGAGGCAGAGGCAGGTGGATTTCTGAGTTCGAGGCCAGCCTGGTCTACAGAATGAGTTCCAGGACAGCCAGGGCTACACAGAGAAACCCTGTCTCGAAAAACAAACAAATAAATAAAAAAGCCAAAAACCAACCAACCAACCAAACAAACAAATAATAGTAAAAAAAAAAAAACAATAACAACAACAAAATACCAGTAGTGGTTACTCTTCAGAAGACATTGTTTAATTCCCAACACCACATGGCAACTCACAATCATCTGTAATTCCAGTTCCAGAGACTGTGATGGACTGCTTTGGTACCAGGAATGTACATGACACAGATATACATGCATGCAAAACAAAACCAAACAAACCCAATGTGTGGTGGTTCGGGTCTATGTTTCAGCAATAGGGAGATGAATGCAGGAATATCATAAATTTAGGCTCATCCTCAAATAAAGATAGCAAGTTTGAATACATCAAAACAAACTAATGGCACAAACAAACAAAAAGAGTAGGGGAAAACAAATCTTAAGAATAAAATAAATGCTGCTGTGCAGTGGAGGGATAGAATCTCAGAAAGTGGGAGGCAGAGGCAGGGAGATATTCGAGAGCTTGAGGCCAGCCTAGTCTAGAGAGTTCCAAAATAGCCATAGACAAACCCTGTTTTGAAAAACAGAATAATAATAAGAACAACAAAAAAGCTACAGATCAAAAACATTGCAACGAAATGAAAATTGCCTTTCATAAGCTTATTAGGAGACTGAACAAAGGGAAAGAATCCCTGACAGTGAGAATAAATTAGAAATTTCCTAAGAGGCAGGACCAGTGAGATAGTTTAACAGTTAACAGCACTTGCTGCTTTATAATGTGGCCCGGAGTTTAGATTCTGCCACCTATAGTAGGTGCCTGACAAATGCTTGCACCTCCTTCTTCAAGGGAGCGGGTGCCCTTTTCTAGCTTCCCTGGATACATGCGCGCGCCCACACACACACACACAGGCACACACACACACACACACAGACTGAGAGAGAGGAGAGAGAGAAAGTGAAAGAGAGAAGAGACTGAAAGAGAAAAGAACATCACTTAACTGGGACATCCAGAGAATATATACATGTATAATGAGATCACTAGAAAGAGAGGACAAAAAAATAAATGAAATATTTGAACTACAAGGGCCTGAGATCATTTCTCAATTCATGTCAGATCCAGGAGCCTTGCAGAACTCGGCATGGTTTAAAAAAGATTCTAAATACAAAATGAAATGGTAAATAAAAACATTCATCATATCAAATTATAGAAGGCCAAAGAAAAATCTTGAAAGAATCTTGGCTGGGGAGAGGGGACACCTACAGAGGAACAAACATGACTAACATTAAGTTTCTCCTTAGCAACCATTTCAGAAAGGACAAAATGAAGATACACGCTCAAAGGTGAGAAGTGATAGGAGCAAACCGATGGGTGCAATAGTGAGCCAGCCTTTACTCATCCTGCACAGAACAACCTAAGCGTAATACCAAGGACCCATACCCAGGGTTCCCGTGTAGCCTTGGCTGTCCTGGAACTCACTGTGTAGACTAGACTGGCCTTGAGCTCACAGAGATCCATCTGTCTCTGTCTCTCTCGGATTAAAGGTGAGGCACCATGTAACACATGGCTTTAGATCTGAATGGTCATTTATATGCAGCCGGAGATCAGTTTTACTTCCCCAAAACCATAAAGTTCCTCACACTGGTTCAATTGGACAGACAGAAAGTCTGGGGGCTTGATATGTGCCCTAGGAGGAAGGAAGAATCAAAGCATTCACCAATCAACTCCAGCGTTTTGAGGTGGTACCTGATGAACATTCTTCAATGACACGTCACTCCCACTGCTAGGAGTATAATGATAAAAGCCAGATCATGAGGACAATGAAGAGAACAGGGGAGGAATGGGAGCTTTCAGCAGCCAAGGCTATACTCAGGCAGAAGCACAGATCTCAGCTGCTGGTGAAGTTTAGATGACAGTCAAGCGAGGCATAGATTGTGCCTATCTCCAGCTTATCCAGACTTAGCTCACCTGAACAACAGCTGACATGGTCTCCCAGGAGATCATTAAGATCTAAGTGTTAGGTACTGAGTTCACCAGAGAGCAGTTTTCAGTCTAGAGTGCAAAGCTTGGCAGTTAGCCAGGCTTTCAATTAATGGCCTGGCTCTCCCAAGCCAGTGTTGATCTCTGCAGACGGTGTGAAACTACACAGTGGGCAACTAACTGTCTTAGCGGCATGGTTCAGGGAGTGGGAGGCCACACATGCTTCTGAACTGCTCCATCAGATGGAAGAGAATGAGAGAAACTTGCATCATCACCATTCCAGTGCACCGACCTGGAACACTTAGAATGCTAATGTGGAATAGGCAAAAGAGACATGATTACATTTCCCCACAATGGAAAAGGTGTGAAGGGGACACACACACACACACACACACACACACACACACACACACACACACAAGCAAAGTTTGAGAAATTTCAGAAAATCTTTTAAAATTTCTCTTTTCTGTTTGCATATATGTGTGTGCACCACAATTGTATAGGTGAATGTAAAAGTCAGAAGCAACATCAAGTTACCTGACCGTGATGACAGATGGTGTGACCCACCTTGGGGGTCCTTTGTAGCTCCTATTCCTAGAAATCATTTTAAGGCTAATTGAGGATTCTTTTTTTCCGTTCCAAAACAAATCTGTAAAGATTGCAAGAGGAGGTTGCTTCTCCAAATCAATAGTTGCCCGTGTAAGGCTACAAGAAACAAAGTCAGGAAAACCAGGAAACTGTATCAGAGTCAAAAACGAAACTCCCAGCACCCTCAGAACATGAAGGTTTATGTATTACCTGTGAAGTATTCAGAATTGCCATCTAGCTTAAATAAGCTTAGTCAGCTGCAAGAAGACAAGACAGAGAAAATAATGACATCAAGAAAACAATACTTGAATCTGAGATGGGCAGCCCCCACTTGGATGACCAGTCAGACACAGTTCATAGACAATAGAATGTCTTTATTTCAGCTGGCTGGGAGCACACTCAGGCATTTGGGTCTTTGGGTCTTAAGAGAATGTCCATAGTACAGAGATTCTGAAGGCAAAGTCCACTACATAGCACCTTGCTATGCAGCTGCAGGGGGAGGGGGTACATTAGAAGCAAGCAATTTAATGGAATGTAAAATAAGCACCTATCTGGAGGGGGCTCCGTACAAACAGGCAGTTAACAGGGAAAGTTAGCTAGGGAATCTTGACCTCGGGTTCCCGGATTAGACTGGTAACTTTCCATGGAATTCTGCATAGAGGATTTTGTCTTGTCACAAATCAGTTGAAAAGTTAAAAACTCAGAACAAACTATAATGTTAACTGAACTGGAAACCTTCAACAGTAGGCTTGATCCTTCAACTTGAAGCTCAGTTGAAATTATACAGTGAGAATTAAAAAGAGAGAACAAAACCCAAGAACAACAAAACTGGAATATAGACGTAGCTCTGTGAAGACTGGAGAAAGCCTTCAGTGAAGTCCCAGGTGAGTGTGCATTGTTGCACTGAAGGTTGCCACCAGGACAGCAGATCAATGACCACAGGCTCAGCCTCATGGAAAAATGACAGAACCTTCTCCCCAGGGCCCCACTCAGAGGGACATGCTAACCCTTCCAGAGTGTGCAGAAAATGTTGAACTCTATAGAGACTGGGCCTATTCAGATTAGGAAAATGCAGCCTGGGAGTCCACAGTATCTTTGGGCTGTCAGAACACAGAATGTAGAACCTGAAGCTACAAAAGACCGCTGCTATGTATACAGTGGAACACATTTTCTTTGGGTATATGCATAGGGGCTGGGTCTTTAGGTGGAACTCTTTCCCATTTTCTGAGGAACCGCCAGATTCATTTTCCATAGTGGTTGCACAAATTTACAACCCCACCAACAATGGAGTAACGTTCCCCTTCACATCCTCGCCAGCATCTGCTGTCATTTGAGTTTTTGAGCTTAGCCATTCTGATTAGCATTTCCCTGGTGACTAAGGATGTTGAACATTTCTTTTAAGTGCTTCTCAGCCATTTGGACTTTTTCTTTCAGGAAAAAAAAACCCCAGCATTTGTTTCTTCAGTTGGTTTTGGGATATCTTGTCTGTGCAAGCTCCTCCTCTGACTTTGGAACAGTTCTAGTGAGGACTGTCTCATTGTGGCAGGGGAATCTCATGCATGGGTGAATCTGCAATGCACTCTGTAAGGTCGTCTGAGCATCTTAGGAGCCTTTTCACTGGCTGTGTTCAATGATCAAATCCCTTATGTTCAGTATTACTTATCTGCATTGGGGAGGGGAGCTCTTGGGAACCTAACACAAGAGCTGCGCTAGAAGTTCACATTCAGGTGAGCTACCTAGTGAATTTCAGAGCAGCTCAGGGTTAAAAACCAACAACAAAAATTACACAAAAATAAAACTAAAATGGTTTTATTGACAATTATATTAAATATAAATATTTGAGGGTACACATAGGCTGAGGATGAAGATAGGGACAGAAAAAGATACTTGACATAAAAGCAAGGAGATATGTTAAGTCAGTACTATCACAAGAGACGAAGAAGCCCATCAGGATATATAGAAAGTGCCTGTGCCCCCAAGAAGATGTAAACATGTCACTTTCAATAGTGGATAGGGCAGAGGCAGAAAATTAGTAAGAAAACACGACAGAACACAAGTGCAAATAAACTGAAAGCATCCAGAATATTCCACCACTAAAGGCATACCCAATGTATCAAGCCCATACAAAATCTGCTGCAGATCACATTCAAGACTATCCACAGTCTGAACAAATTTAGGAAGATTGAAGTAATTTAAAGTAATGCCTCTGACTTTAACGTGATAAAGTAAGAAATCATAACAGGAAGAAGTTTGGAAAAATTACAAATACAAGGAAATGACACAACCTACTCCTGAACAATCAGTGGGTCACAGAAGTAATCAAAAGGGAAGCAAAAACTATCTGGAGACAAATCAAAATGTAAACAACACATTTTAGGCTTTGAAACAAAGGAAAAGTAATTCTAAAAGAGAAGCTTACAGCAATAAACTCCAACATCAAAAAGAGCTGAAACAAATCGTATACCTCACAGAATTAGACAAAGGAACAAACTATGTCCAAATCTACTACTTGATGGGAAATAATAAATGGACATCATAAATAAACTATTTCCTTTTGACCACCAAAATTGTTTTCTTAACTATGACTGCAATTTGCGGTTCTTGCTACACACACACACACACACACTCACACACACACACACACACCCCACACGCGTGCAAAATACAAAATATTGTTCTTGATAAACATAATCGTCAATACAATACTTGCAAACTAAATAAAAAGAGCACAGCATAATCAATTGGTTTCATAATACAGTAAATGAAATATCACATATGTAGAATCAAGGCCAAAAAAAAAATTACATGATCATCTTAACCGATGCAGACAGTAGCTTCTTTAAGAATATTATCTCAGTATAAGTGCTATATACAAAGTAGACTCAACACAATGCTAAATGTAGTCTACCTGAAACTGTATTTTCAACAACGAAGAATGACATAAGGCTGCCCCACCATATTAGTTAGTCAATGTAGGTTTGAATTCTTAGCTACAGAAATGAGGCCCATACCATTGCCACCTGCAGCTTTTCTGTAAGCAAATATTAAACGTGATGAGAATGACATTAAGAATTTCATGCAAAAGAGATGTAAAAATATCAAACAAGTATAAATAAACATAACCAAGACCTCAGAAAGGAAAACTGTAAAGCAGAGTAATACACTAGACACGGCCCAACACTAAACATAAAATAATTCATAAATCCACATGAAAATTTGAATGACATTCATTCGATAACTAGAGTAAAATCTTGCCATTCATATTAAGAGCCAAGGCAATCTTGAGACCAGTGAGTAATACCAATATCAGACTTCAGACTACACTGCACAGACCACACAAGGATGCAGAAAACCTTTTTAAAACAATATCAGCATTATGATTGTTTTTGTTTCATGCATGTAGATGGTCTACCTACTTGTCTGTGTCTACACCATGTACGTGCATACTCCATGAAGACAAAATAGGGTGCTGAGAATCCAACCAACGGATTATGATCCTTCTTTCCAGCTAGCAACCAGAATAAATTTATTAAAACAGTCGACATAGGGCATCTGCCATGGTGAATTCAGCCTTCACCCCTGGCTCAATACTGACAAACTATTGTGCTTGTGAATTCTCATTGGGAAAGAATCCCATGCCTTGGGTCTTTAACCATAAGGCGTTTTTGGTAATAATTCTGAGATGGTGGGCCCGCTCACTGGCCCTATCAGTTTCAGATGGTTTTCCTTTGTATTTTGAATTGGGTACCACAGGTATCGATCTATCTAGTATGTTTAAAATCCATAGCTATGATTCAGCTCCCTTACCAAAGTGGAAGCTAACTTTGGCGAATCAGAATAGGAGCCAATGCCAGAAAGCTCAAATATAATCACAGAGCGTGCCTCTCCACTTTCAACAAAAGTTCCCAAAGTAAAAGGAGGATACCCACTTGGAGAATAATATCTCTGCCTTTCACGGCATAGGAATAGTGCAAATTGGATAAAAGGCCTTAAAGTCAAGCCACAAACTATACTGGCAGAGGAAAATGGAGGATACATTGAATTAAAAGCATAGGCAATAATTCCTGAGAAGGACTACAACAGCTTAAGAAATAATAGCAAAGTCTGACAAATGGAATCACATGAAAGTATAAAAACTTCTGTGCAGCAAAGGAAATGAAGAATAGAAGGTCTTCTGACAATTAATATTTGGAATGCGGGAAGAATTAAACACTAAAAGAAAAAGAAACCCACCTATGTTGGACAGCTTACAAAAGCCTATAACATCAGGTACAGGCAAAATCTGATACCTCTAGCATCTGGCCTGTATAATTACACAAACTCATACACAGAACTAAAGACAATTATACCTAAAAGCACTTATGAACTTTGCTCATAACTGTCAGAAGCAGAAAGATCCCACAAGTTAAATAACTAGAGAATGGTCCAATACCCATCAGCATGGGTAAATCTCAATTACATTTAGGAAGTGAAAGCAGCCACACAACGAATTCTGCATGATTCTATGTATTTCACTTTCTAGAAGTCAAAATATTAGCTATGTATATCGACCAAAGTAGTTGTTGCCAAGCATAGGGGTAAAAAGGGAGTTAAGAGAAAAAGACTCTCTACAGCTCAGCACTACTATGTAATTCAGGAAAAGACAAGACTACACAGACCCTCTCAAGGAAGCAAGGCCCAGCTACAAAAGCATTCTGAATGAAGATATGCAACGACATATTTTTTACAGTCTATAGAACAACACATCAGATATTAGCAGAAGGTTACAATGAGAGAATGTTATATTTCAATTTTATTAACGTCAGGCAGGAAATTATATAAGTATATTGGGACTAATTCAACGGCATCTTTCTAATGCACTAAGAAGAATTCAAATAAAAGAAACAATGAGTACGAATTCTCAAAAAAGACAAATATTAATATACAATGTAGGTTACATTTTATATAAAAAAATGGGAAAGTCCAAAATGTACAGTAATATATGACCTAAATAAATCCAGAAATGCATATTCTGTACAGATTTTATATTTCATTAATCAAAGGACATGTCACAGAAATATAATTTTTAAAATTGAAATAAAATATAGTATGATGGCAGTTATGAAATTATGCTGTACCCTTACTCAGATTTTTATAATTATTTTGTGGCTTAATTTTGAATCAAGTTTTTCAATTGTGTTTAGTCAATATGTCATATTCTTGTCAACTCAGCCTTGGTTCTCTTGCTCCTTCAGGTATTGGACTAACTTATAAGACTATAAAATTTTAAGCTGAATGAACTTGGCTGGTGAGCTGAAAGTGAGAAGAGCCGTCAGACTCACATGAAGAGAAATATCTATAATGTAAATGTATATAGTGAGTGTCCCTGTACAAAACCTCTTCCATGACAAAAACTATACTCCTTCCCGGAAGTAGCTCTTCCTTGTCTGTTGGATGTCCCACCGTGCACTTCGGAAGTATTAGGTGCATGTTAACCTTTCAAGCAACGGCAGCGCTAAGGATGTCTGGATCCTCTGTCTACTGGATACAAACTGTAATTGTTTTACTCAGTTAATTAACACTTCTTGTGCTATTCCTTGTCCTTGATTCTTTTAACTTGTATATCAGAATTCAATGAAAATCTTGTTCTGCCTTCTTTGCCAATTGAGTCAATAGAAATATCTAAAAAAAAAACCCCATCATGTAAAAGCGAGAAGACTTTGAGAAGCGGTCTATGAATACCTCACAAAAGAAAGACATCTCAATCACTCTATTTTTCTCTCACATTGCTCATATGGGAAACAATATCTCCCAAAATGTCAGCATTTGTTATTTGGCCACGGTGTTTCATAACTTCCCTCTCCATCTTCTTGGGCACCATTCCTGTCATTCTATGCAGAGAGCAACACGAGTCCCATCTGCACGCTCACTGAGTTTTCATTCGTGATGTAACTTCTCCCAGATCCAATTCTAGGCAGGAAAAGAAGAAACATTACTGAAACATCTTTGGGTTTGGCAAACGGAGGTAGGAGTTAAGGAGTCCACACAAGAAAGAGGAGGCAAGATCCAAGGTGTTCTGCGAATTCAGTGGAGAACAATTAAGTCAAGACTTTTCACACCTATGTTTTACCTTACCCATTCTACATCCCCGATTTCTAAAGGACCAGTTATGAGAACAATGATCATTAAATCTCTGTTGCAATACTGACATCAAGGATCCTATCTCCAGCAGCTGGGGCAGTAGAAAAGTATAAGGATGAAGTGTGCAATGGAGCCAGGCTGTCAGTTCCTAAGCCTTTCTTCTGCATTTTACCTTCTAAAACCCTCAATGTCTGTCATTATAAACAGCCAACAGAAATTCTCCATGGGGCAGTAAGTTGGATGTTTCCTGACCCTAGAATGGTTTCTATTAGTGGCAGTGTAACATGCTACCTTTCACTCTTCTATACTTTGTCCTAAAAGATGAATTAGAGAACAGTGACATGTGACATCTAATGAACATGTGACATCTGGAGACAGAAGTAGGATTGCTACAAGATTGGAGCCTTCTAGATCTACGTAGGGAGTTTTTAGACAGCCAAAAATCTTGTTCATATGAGTGCTTCTTAGATGAGTCTATGCCAAACCTCAAATCTTTTCATGACTACTCCAAGTTGTCTTCCTTGTAGCTCTGGCTGCTTCAGTGAAGAGATGGTTCCTTTCATAGAAAGCTATGTTCTACCAGGGTGTGCATTCTGCCCTCTGTGATGGTTTGAAGGCTCATGTATTTGAACACTCATATCCCAGTTGGTGATATCATTTGGGAATGTAATGGGACCTGCCAGGAGAACCTTAATTAAGCTATGTCAATACTGGGATTTTCTAACTTGGCTCAACTCCTGTCCTCACTCAGCTTACCAGAGGCCAGGCCTTCTCAGCCTGTTTCTATATCCTTCTAGAGCTATGAACAGCAACAAAGTTTATAAGTGGAGGTATGGGGAAAGCCATGTAAAGGAAAAAAATGAATACTAACCATACCAGCACACCCCAGATTTTAAAGATGAAGCTCCTACTAAATCGTCACAGTGGTCCAACCTAGGGAGTAACTGGTAGCAATTGTAGTAACAACAGCAGAGATGCGACAATTAAAAGCAGGCAATTCCAAAACGGGCATATAAATGCAGTATTTCATAGAAAACATTACATTAATTTCACATGGCTATTATCCTTCCCACACCCTCAGTATAGAAAAGAACTGGCTTTGGAATCCTTTTTATAAAACACAGCCGAGACACACATTATCAATTGATTGGAACGAGTTCAAAAGATAAAATATATTCACTGTCATAACTCTACACAGAACACAGGAATGAACTTTAGAAGCAGGCAGACTGTAGAGAGCTTGGATGTTGAAGGCCACCGTCAGGAACAAGCTGAGCCCATGGAGATCACAGAGCAGGCGCCCAATTAATGTCTGTTGATGATTCATTTTTTCATTCAACAAACATTTAATGAGGCCTACAATGTGCACTGTATTAGGCACTGTGAATTCAAAGTCACCATCCATGCCTTTAAGGATTTGGTCTGATAGACGAGAGCCATAGCCTCGGACAATGATAATACAACCTGCTAAGTGCTAGAACACTTAGCAGGTTGTATTATATCCATCCAAGGAGGATTTCTTCAGAGGAACACCACTCCAGGTTGCTGTTGGATCCGTGAAGTTCTCCTGGTCACCAAGGCCAGCTGTTGTTTCTTGCTCTCCTGTGTTGACTCTTGCAAGAGCTAACCAATTAAGCTAGCTATCAGTTAGAATTCAGCTTCAGGTCAGTTGTGACCCCTCCCAAACAGCCTTTTCTGTGTTTATACAAAAACATTTATTCAGCTAGAACACAAATTTTTAACAGCCTTTAACTTAGAACAAAGAAGAAAGGCAACAGATTACTCATCCAGAGCATGAACTGACTTCATATTAGTGAATCACATGAGCTGACTTCATATTAGTGAATCACTGCAAACGTCTATGATCTGCTGTCTACAACATCATTGACCATTCAAAAGGTAGAACAGTAATTGACTCTCTTCTTTTAATTTGTGGCACTGTCACCTCCATCATTAACAGCAACCATAAAACTAAGACAGCACTTAGTGGAAGCAATCGGCTAACAGGTTAGGTAATGCCAAGGCCCAAACCCCACAGTCACTGTTTGCATGCACACTTCAGAGCTTCCTTTCTCAAATCCCCCCTTGATGTCCTCCAAGCTAGCGAAACTATTTACTTAAACACAATTGTCCTCGTTATAAATGCATTATTTGAATGGTAAAGATAAATAGTATGGGTCTAAGTAGAAAACATGTTCATGGATTTTTTTGTTTGTTTCAGTCAGGGTCTTGTTAAAAAACCCAGACTAGCCTTAAAGTCAAGATGGTCTTCCTGTATAAGCACCCTGAATCCTGGGATTCTAGGCATGTGCCAACATGCCTTGTTTTATAATGCTTTGGATGAGAATGACAAGAATGAATACATATTTGATCTTTCAAAGTAAAGCAAGAAACATTTTAAGTCTCCAAATACTTCAAAAGACTTCACATGTTATTTTGAAGAACAACAAAATTCTGGAGAAAGCCTGCCAGTAAAAACATAATACTTCAAATGAGGAGTATACGGTTACAGCACTGCTGCTATCTCTGTCTCACGGACGATCAGCGTTTCCTAGTTATGGCTGTTCAAGACTGTAATGTCTTCTATTGAGAAGAAGCGAAACATACATCTAGGGAACGAGAGGATAGCAGAAATGCTTGACAGAAAAATCCTTCCCTGTAAAACTCCTCTATCTATCCCATTCCAAACCTCTTAGTGACTAACTAATCAGCCTTTAAGGTTTAACACATAGACACATCAGTTACCTGGACATCTATGATCTTTAGATTTAGGAAACAACTTATCCTCTAATTCTCTAAACCATAAAGCATTTTGTACATAAACAAACCTTCTGTAATTATGTATGTAAATGCTGATCTGTGACTAATTCAATATCCTGACTACTGAGAGGGGAGCTGAATAATAACATTAATAAATGACATGAACTGTAGAAACAGTGATCTGATCAGGAAAGAAACTATTTAAAAAGTCCCTTGTAAGCCGGGCGTTGGTGGCGCACGCCTTTAATCCCAGCACTTGGGAGGCAGAGGCAGGCGGATTTCTGAGTTCGAGGCCAGCCTGGTCTACAGAGTAAGTTCCGGGACAGCCAGGACTACACAGAGAAATCCTGTCTCGAAACCCTCCCCACAAAAAAAGTCCCTTGTAGCCCCTACAAAGGTTACTCATGAGTTAAAAGCCATTTGCTACCAGTGCTATCAATAATCTTGGGCTGGCATTTAAGATTATAGGGGAATAAGCAATTTGAAACAGAAGACTCTTAAAGTCTGTCTATCTATCTAAATTTATTCTGTTAAAACTTTAAAATCGACAGTCTATTGTAAATAGTCAATTTAGAAGATGAACAGGAGCTCCACTGTCAGGAGCCTGATTCTTATCCATACTCAACTAAACACAACCTCGCAGTGTAGCCCATTTTATGGTAGTCCTTTAGACAAGGAGCAGAAAATACCTTTAAATGAATTTAAGACCAATAAGGGATGTTTGCATACAAATTTCTCTGACAAGCTGCTACTGAAAACTTAAACCTTCAGAACCAGTGATTAAAGTTTGCAAAAATGATAAATTACCTAACATAGTAAGATTATCAGTCTTTCATTCTTTTTCTTTCCCTGTTGAGACATGGTTGGTCTGTGTAGCCCTGGCTATTCAGGAACTGGCTTTGTAGACAAGGTTGGCTTTGGATTACTTCAAGGTAGACAAAGGGAATGTATCCTTTATGCGATCTTCCTATTATGCAGATTATGCTTATAAAATACTGATTGTAATTTTCATAATCAGCTATTCCAAAAACAAAATGTGGAGGTAGAAGTGAGTAATATCCCTTTTTTTGTGCTAGGGATTAAGTCCTGTTTAAGCCACATGCTGGGAAGTGTTCCACTACTGAGCACACATCAGCAACAGCCTCCAAAATGCTCTGTCCCAGAGATCAGAGATCCTAAGCTTGTTTTCTACATACAAATTAGGTAGAAAAAAGTAGAGCATAGTCGTCCTGACACACCAAATTCTTATCATTGTGCTTTGCTGTTAGAAAACTGCCTATGAAACCTCTCTGGGATGACTCATAGGCTGTGGTGGCGATCATTAAATGGGTACATGGCAAGTAGCGAAACAAACAAAGTTTCACAGGCAAACTGAGACGACTGAAGGGTTAAAGAGTAAAGTTGATTTTCAAGGTTAGGGTGTGCTATGTAAGAACAGGACATGGTCAGCGAGCACTGTAAACTACAAAGCACCAAAGGGAGAGGAAGG
Source organism: Rhabdomys pumilio (assembly GCA_030674055.1). Lineage (NCBI taxonomy): Eukaryota > Metazoa > Chordata > Mammalia > Rodentia > Muridae > Rhabdomys > Rhabdomys pumilio. Next base: position 66,895,681 of record JANHMN010000005.1, on the reverse strand, counting down.
GGCAGCAGCGCACTATCCATTCGTGACTTGAAGACACTCAAATGGAAAATCTTCACCTTCAATTAATCATAAAAAACAATTATTGGTGAAATACGTTGTAATCCAACATATACAGGAAATACCACTCCTAATAATTCACAAATGTTATACAAAAAATTAAGGTGTCTTAGAAAAATGTTATAGTTGGATACATAATAATGGAAGTCACAAAAGGACAGTAAATGAGGAAACTTAAAAACAAAACTCAATCCATGAATGAACAATTTATGGCAAAGAAGTTAAACTCCTATATCAAAATCTACTCAGGATACTAAGGGGACACAGTTCAAGATATTGAAAATATAAACCTACAAAGTTGCAATGATAAACAAATTATTTCTGATGGGTTTTCAATAAGACAATGAGCTAATTCTCACGACACATCATACACACTACAGAAGTAGAATCAAACGATTCAGGACACTACAGAGCAATAAAACATGAAAGATAAACAGCACCAGTGAAGCTCAAAAGATCAGTATCACAGACTAATCAAGTATCTTCTCATGATTCATTCAAGTACAACGGCTTAATGGAATAACTGAAACCCATGGGCCTAGTGTATACAGACAGTTTTTTGCTTTTTGGTTATGAGAGAGTGTTTCTGTGTGTAGTTCTGGCTGTCCTAGAACTAGCTCTGTAGATGAGGCTGTCCTTGAACTCACATATCCACCTGCCTCTGCCTTTGGAGTGATGGGATTAAAGGCAGGCCACAACTTCAGTTGAACATTGATGAGTAGCAAGATAAGAAGTCAGGTGTCCTGCTTTATCACACTCAAAGGCATGATGCTCCCTTCCAGAGCAGGAAGTAGAGACAAAAAAAATGAAGATATTGAATCAAATACTCCATTCCCCAAACCAATGTCTCAAAACTAAGCTCAAAGTTCTAGGAAACCAGATATTTGGAATAATAAAGGCAGTTTCTGTTTATCAAGACACCTGGTGATTACAAAGTGACAACACACACCGCCATGCCAGCTTGGCTAAAGAAATGAGTTACCTTATCCATTTGGCTCCTAATAAAATTCCCCTCACTATCCTGAGAGGGAGACAAAATAAAAAAAGAAAAATTCCAAATGAACAAACAACTGAAGAATAAAAACAAAAACAAAAACAAAAAAAAACCAATCAGTATTAAGCATGTAATTATCAGTCTCTTGAAGTTCGTTCACTAAGCATGTGGATCTTTTAACCTGCTAAGTGTTACTAGAACTATTACATCACAGATCTGGCATTGAATATTGCTGACTGGAGCTGTGTGAGACTGTCTAAATTTCACATTTTTTTAGACTATAAATTTAACTCTTACATATCCTTAAGAGATTGCTAGTGAATACAAGCAAAACTAGCACTGTTTATCAATTAATAAAAAAGTTTGGAGGGCTGGCTCAGTGGTTAAGAGCACTGGTTGCTCTTACAGAGGTCCTGAGTTCAATTCCCAGCAAACAACATAGTGGCTCACAACCATCTGTAATGGAATCTAATGCCCTCTTCTGGTGTGTCTGAACACAGCTACAGTGTACTCATATACATAAAATCAGTAAATCTTTAAAAAAAAAATATTTTGGATTCAAAGACTAGCACCACACAAACCCACTGAGGAAACAGAAAGCATGAGCAGGATGCTGCTATCCTCTGCTTTTTATATAAAACCTAAATTTCAAAGACTTTATTAATTTATTGCAACAAATACCAGGTTAAAGTCACAGCCTCACAAACTTTTTAGAGTTCCATTGTTTCGGCAGAGAAGCTTACAAGAAGAAATTTCAATGACATAAATCCCTAATTCTCAATTTCAGCTGCCTTACAAAGTCCAGTGAAATGAGAAACCCTGGGATGTTTCTGAGCTCTTCTACTTCAGCTTTCTGTAAGGACATACTTACTGTGCAGTGAGACAGGGCATATATATTTACCAAGAACAAGAAAAGCAGTTCCACACTTACCAGAAAAGGATTTTGGTAATAACACCCCTTAAAGCACTCCAATTATTACAATTCTTTTAATGAGAGACTACTGAAAACATTTAGCTGTACATTGGAACTCAGTCTATTTAACCACGTGTTCAAAGCTTGACAGTGTGATTCAATTTATCATTAGATGACCTTACACACACAAAAAAAAGCCTAATGGGCAAAATGGAACATAGCTTATAACACAAATGAAAATTGCCTGTTGACTAAAGCAAACGATGTTGGTTTTAGTGCTATCACTAACATCTCCTTGATCATTTGTAAAAGATAAGAAGACCTTGAGAGTTATCTTTGGAGGAACTGTACTCCCCAAAGGTCAAGGACATTGCATATATCCAAGAGAATAGGATCTGACCTTCCTAGATAACAACAAATCCTCAAGATAGGCAGTGCCGCTTAGGAATTCTAAAATTTTAAGGACTGTTTTGCATTTTGTGATAAAATGATAAGGTTCTTTGCATTTTCTGGCTACTTGACCTTTGTCAAATTCTACACGCTATTGAACAATTCTGACTACTCAGTAGTTGTAATGGAAAACTATTCTCTGCCAAACAGGGCACTCACACTGAGGCAATACTCCATGTGCTAGAGTCTGAATTCAAAAATTAAGGCAGCAATTGGCCTGCCTCAGTGACCTGAATGCTGAGGGAATGTGCATGTATGATTATCCTTGTTTAATCTGTGATATGTGAGTGTAAATGCCAAGATGGGAGCCAAAGGACAACTCAGACGAATCAGTTCTCTCCTTCCTCCATACAGTGTTACTTCTGAATCTCACATCCAAACAAATCACTCCTTTCTTGAATGCTATTTATATGTAGTGATACTGGGACTTGAGTAAGTGGAATGAAAGCATTCAGGACAATAAAAAAATAGGCATATCTAAGTATCTCGTCTCCAAGGTCAAAAATGAATATTATTTGCAGCCTTTATACATGAAAGCCACTGAAAAATTTACCTTTCTTGGTAGACACAGAACACTACTACGTTCAGGCTCATTCCTTCTCATGCTGACAAGAGAGGTCTTCTTTCTTCTCTTCATTACAAGTCTTTCATTAATATTCTAGTGGTTAATGGGCACACGCTCCTCCCTGGCAACAAACCCACACTATCACATTATCATGTCCACATAGCAAGTCGAAGCTCAAACTCGGAATGCATAGTAGGACACTAACTGGAAACAGACAGGCTCAAAAAGAAACAGATAATAGCTTGGGTATTACTCTAGTGAAAACCACAGCAAAACAGAGGGACCTTCTTTAGTTTCTTAATTAGAGGAAGTTATAAAGTCATCACGACACCCAGGTTACTAATGAGTTTCATTACATATTATTTTACTCCCAAGGAACAAATATAGTACTAGTTTTGCTAGCATTAAAACTTCCTCTGAAGAAAACTGGCTTCTCTGACCAGAGAAGTATAGATCTGATATCAAGGAAACCCTTCATACAGTAAATTTTGAAGATAATATCCTTAAGTGTGGAGAGAAAGAAAGTAAGTGTTTAGTCATGTTGCTAGGCTCTGAGTGATGGCTAACAAGTATAATCCCAATATTTCACAAGTTGTCCTGTGCTTAATGAGTTCTAGAATAGTCTAGGCTTGGCTACTTTTTCTTAAAGTTGCTGAAGCAGATGGTTTCTAATGGCTGCATTTATATCTGTTGTTTAAATGTTCTATATTTTAAATATTCAGAAGGAAAAGGCATATAAATTTCAGGTCAGGCTGATTGAACTACATTGTTCCAGGACAAAAGTAAAGAAAAAAAATGTAAATTCTCAGGATCTGCTGGTAAGACATAAACGGCTCAACCTCAATAAGGCACAAACAGCTGGGGAAATGATACAGAAAACACCCCCAATACCTTGGGTTACAAAAATATTTTCATACTCATGTTAAGAGAATGTCTGAAGCCAGGTGTAGGGGAACACACCTTTAATCTCAACACTCGGGAGGCATGGCAAGGAAGAAGCTTCTGAATATGAGGACAGTCAAAGCTACAAATAGAAAACCTGGCTAAAACAAAAATCCATTTCTTTCTCCCATGGTACTCGATTGTTGTTATAGCATAGCCTTAGGCCATAAAAATGGGGGGTGGGGGTTAATGAGTGGGTTCTCTCGTAGCCATTAAATTTAGCCTTGAAATATACAGTACATATAACAAATTCCAAAATAGGACGAGCCAGAATTAGAGTGAGCTGGGGAGCAGATAAGGGATTATATTTTGCCTTGTCAGTAAACTGAAGCAGAACTGGTGTTCTTACCTACTTACAATACATTCTTCCTGGACTGTTAGCTCCTGGAAGTACTATGAAGTGTTAAAAAACAAAACAAAACAAAACAAAACAAAACAAAACAAAACAAAGAAACAAAAAAACCCCAATCAACAGGTCAGGCTGATCTACATAGGTCTAGACCAATAGGAAAGTTGTTCTTGCCTTCTTGTCCTAAACCAATACATATACCTGTATCACCCATATCCACATAACATCTCCTATTATGCTCCTAGGATTTCAATTTGCTCCTTAATAGAAGCTAAGCCATACTATTAAAGTGCTGGGGTGGGGGGGTATCCATGCAGTTTCCTTTGGTTTTTAATCAGCCCACCAGTCCACAGAAGGAAAGGAGCCTGATTAACACATATCAGTGCTCTCACACATGAAAATTAACAGGGCTTAATCAGTGAACATTTAATATAAGGATCTGTATTCCTTATCTCAAATGACTTACCCTTGTCTTAAGACTCTGGGGTTAGCAGTGAGCATAAAGGATACAGATTTTCTAAAGATGCAGCACACCCTCCAAAGAGACAGCAGGTTGCTCCCTTTGCAAATCTAATGCCAAGCAGACATTTGTACCTTGTAATTAAAGGAACCTCTTATATTCTGCTCAAGTTTTCCTGTGAGAGCACAATAAAAAGATCAAATGGCAGAGTAAAAATGATCACAAGTCTCATATTTGGAATCACTAAGGGGCCAGGGTTAATCCACGTGACTTTTGAGGCAGATTAACTTCCGTAAATTTTCATAGAGCAGTGGTTCTTAACCTTCCCAATGCTGTGACCTTTAAGACAGTTCCTCATGTTGTGGTGACCCCCAACCATAAAATTATTTTCACTGATACCTCAAGCGTGTAATTCTGCTACTGTTACAAATTTTGTAGACATTTAGGTTTCCAATGGTGGCAGGCAACTGCCAAAGTGGTCAAGACTCACATACCTCCATAGGGAAAGAGAACCGAAAATAGGTAAATGGAGATTGAACACCAAGAGCTATGGAACACTGGGCTTAGAAAAACCAGGCAATACAGGGCCTGACTGATGGCACTTGACTCATAAGAACTTTGTCGTCTTTGTAGTACTGTAATGAACCAAAAGACAATCCTGAAAAAGAAAAAGTTGGGAAGTGATCTAGCCCAAAATCAAGGAGCAAGGCAGTAACACCAGGGTCAGGGGCACTGAAGTCAGTACACAAGGTAATGGTCCTATTTTTTTTTTTAAATACTGAGATGGTAAAATTGTTCATTAGGTAAACATTCGTACTGCCCAGTTTGATCCAGTTTGGGGAGAGAACTGAGAGCTATCTACTTATCCTCTGACCACGAAGTACATGTTCCCTAACACAAACTGATAGTTCTAATACGTTAAATGTATAAGGAAACAAACTGTTCTCCAGAAATGCTTGTCTCCTTCCAATGGAGAGTTCTCTATTCGGAAGTCAATATACTAACTTGGAAAAAGCCTCATGTTAAAGGGTACAATTTTTAAGTGTGGTTGGACTGTAAGTTATTAGGAAAGACTGATCACGGGGGAAAATACCAAAACCATCAAGACTATCTATGAAGATCCAAAGAGAATACTACAAAATATGCAAAACCACTAGCACGGCAAGACACCGTATGATTAGGCTCAGAGAAAGCACTCTGAGCAAATTTTGAACCTCACTACTTGGATGACTTGTCTAGAAAGTGTAATTAAAATAATAGTAGAAATGTTTCTTTCAGCAATAGTATTGAAGTGAAGGAAGTCTGTTAATCTACCAGCAGAAAGAATGGAATTTACCTCTGGGTGCAGGCATGCCATTGTCTCCTCCCTTACAAATTAATCCAGTTGGGCTGGGTCATGTGCTTGGCCAAGGGACAATCACTCAGGAAGGTGGGCTCACCTTAAGCCACACTAAAGTGATAGGAGTAATAATTAGTCCTTTAACAAGACAGTACAATTATCTTTCCCAGAGTCTGTACCCCCTAGGGTTGTTGTCCTCATGAGGTTTTGTTGAATCTGCTTGCCTTTGTGAGGCATATTCAGGTTCTTCACTAGACAGATACTGCAGCAAACCATTACAGCACATTATAGACTTTTCCAGTCTCCTTTTACAAATATCCCTAAACGTTACAATGGACTATTATTTCTTGCTTTAACGTGACTAACAAGAATAAGATTGTCTTTTACTCCAGGATATTTGAGAGTAATGCTTCTGAGCACAACTAATAACAATTGCCAAATCAGAATAAGCTATATTAGAACTTACTTTGAAAAGGCTATAAAAATGCTGACCATAGGTCACTAACACACCATACATCACAAAAAAGTTACCATTATTATCAACCTGCTGTTTTAGAAACACTCTATCTTAAGACAATCATATTTAAACACATCAAAGATTTTCACAAGTGCTTAAGTTACAGTCTGTGAATTTTCCTGCCAATAGGATCCTAAAAATGTTTGCAAAGCTAGGAATGATGGACATTTATGTATAACCCCATCACTTAGGAAGGCTGAGGACGTAGGACACTGCAATTTTGCGAACAATATGGACCATGTACTGACTTCAATGCCAGTGTAGGTTATTCAGCAAGACTCTATTCCAAAAAATAGAAACAAGGGGCTGGAGAGATGGCTCTGTGGTTAAGAGCACTGGCTGCTCTTCCAGAGCTCCTGAGGACTCAGCCGGCTAGAACAGGAGATTTGCCATGAGTTTCAGGACAGGTTAGTTAGTTTCAATTAGGAATACATAGGAGAAAGCTAACTTGAAACAATAAAAGTACTTCTTAGAATAGCAATGTAGAAGAAATTGTACAAAGCTACGAATCGAGATCATCCTTGTCTATACTTTAAATGGAAGTAAAGAAGGTGTACATTAAGATTAGACCCTGTGGTAGAGTTCACTGTAGACGGCGTTCAGTGGTAGAGTGCTTGCCTGGCAAGCGCAAGGCCTGGGTTCGGCCCTCAGCTGGTGAGAGATTAGATTCTGTCTAAAAAATACAACAGATTATACTAATAAAATGCATAATCAAACACATATGGTAAGCCAGCTAGTTGGACGCAGATACACAAAATCGGAAGACTGAGAAGACAGTCACATACCTTTCTTACAAAAATTTTATTTTTATTTGAGTGTGTATGTCTGCTTGTCTACATGTTACCAATGCATAACTTCTAAAATATGTACTCTAATTAATTTTTTTTTAAATAACAATCACTTAGAATTCCTTTTTGCTAAAATGCCAAGGCTCTTCTCCTCACCTGGGCCTACAAGGTCACTAAACAAAGGACAAAAACCTGGAACATCTGCCTTTAGTTTCTGTTTACTTCTTTTGGATCAGAAGAATGATTCAAGGTTTAGGTATCTAAAAGCTGAGAGATGCCTAAGCTATCTTATCTTCAGGACTGAAGGCACCAAGATAAACCTAAGGAATTTCATTGTCACCTTTACAATCCACCGGGCCAGACCCCAGAGAGGAGCCAGAAAGTCTGCCTCAGGTATTTTATCCTAGGATCTAGAAGCCTCAAGACATCACGTACGCAGCAGCAACTCAATGAATCAGCAGTCTTTCCAAACATGTGACAGTTAAGCAATCCAAGGACTGATAAAGCCTTCAGATCCACCCAGCAGAACCAGAACTAAGTAAGATTAAGATCAGCAGGACCCCATATTATCCAAAGGCCTGGTAGGAATGAAGGCATCTAGAGACATTCCTTCCTTAAGACTATGAAACTATCAAGCCCAAAGAATTTAAATTTTATTATGAATCCCATGCTGCGATACCTGTGCTAGACCACTGGAAAGGATCTCACAGCAGTGACAAAATTTCAATCAACATGTGAATTTTGTAATCTTTGTTTTATCCTTTCTTTTTATGGGGGGAAAGGGTATTTTTTTTTTTTTTTTTTTTTTGAGAAGGGATCCCAGACATTAACAGTTGGCTTCCCTCGGTAAGGCAATCTGGCCCTCTTCCGCCTGACTGAATGCTGGTATTACAAACCCCAAAATTGCAGTGCTGAGGGACAGACCCCAGGGCTCTACCAAGTGAACTATTATTCTCAGCCTTTGTTTTTTTTATTCTATAAAATTGTACCAATACTACAGAATTGGGGAGAAAAAGTAGGAACTTTTTTTTTTCCTTGCTCTGGCAAAATTTTAAATACATCCATTTTCCCCTACTGGCTTCTTTCTAATTTATTTAAAGATGAAATGACTGATCAAAAGCAAAACCAATAAATGCGTGAAAAATCATACGATAAAACCAATATTTTATATGTCAATTAGACAAATCTAATATTAAAAGGATGAGGCAGCTTCTTGGCTTTAGGAATTTAAGTGTTGTCTAGTAAGTTTAGTCAAAACTGATTACATGACACACATTCTTTTGATGTCAGAATTTAAATATAGGCAGAAATTTCAATAAAACCTCAATTTTTACTTCCTTGAATGTCCAGTTTTATTAAATTCCTTTCCATGCTATTTTTTTGGGGAGAGTTAGTGAGGCTAGGGAGAGGTGGGTTGGGAGAATGGCAGCCTTTGAGAAGGTAGGACCGTAGTAGTCAGGCCTCTACCCTAGAACTCAGTTTACATTTTCACTCTTCTAACCATTTTATTAATACAGTAGTATTAAAATATATGTGGCCAGCTGGTGATGGAGCAAGATAAAGGCACGTGGCTCTCTGTGAGTTCAAGGCTGGTCTGGTCTATAGAGCTTCTAGGATAGCCCCTAAAAATACATAAAGAAACCCTGTCTTGAAAAAAATAAGGGGCTGGAGAGATGGCTCGGAGATTAAGAGCACTAAATGCTCTTCCAAAGGTCCTGAGTTCAATTCCCAGCAACCACATGGTGGCTCACAACCATCTGTAAAGGGATCTGTAAAGGGTGTGTCTGAGGACAGCAATGATATACTCATATACCTAAATAAATAAATAATTCTTTAACAAAAAAAAAAAAAAAAGAAAGAAAGAAGAAAAGAAAAAAAGAAAAGTAAACCAAAACCCCAAAATATTTGTTATACAACCATTCTGCAGAATGGTTTCCAATTTGTAAACCTGGCCGACACTCCACATCCAGTAACAACTTACCACTCCTCCCCCCCTGAGCCTGTGTCAAATAATATTCTGCTAGCGTTTCTGAGCTGTGGTCACCTACCTCTTCTATGTAATTTCCCCAAATATCAAATGTTTTCGAAAGTCAACACACTTTTAATGAATTGTGAGGTAGGTGACTAAGTTAAAGATTCCATATATAAAATTAGCACCATCGCATGTAGGTTTAGGTTACTTATCACACACACAGACACACAGACACACAGACACACAGACACAGACACAGACACACACAGACACAGACACACACAGACACACACACACACACACACACACACGAAGGTGACCTCTTCCCTCCCTCACCGCCCCCTGCTCATTTTTTTTTTGGGGGGAAACAAGGTCTCTCTACTGAAGCCCAGGCTAGCCACAAACTCAGATAGTGCCTGCCTCTGCCTGCTGAGTACTGGGATTAAAGGCATGCGCCACTATGTCCATCTTTTCAAAAACAAACGGAGCAAACAAACAGACAAACAAACCAACAACTTATTTTAAAAATGTCCTACCCAGTAATAAGCCACAGAAGGCATTTCTTTCAGCACAAACGCAAAAGAAAACTCAGAATGGGCATCTCATCTAACCTTAAGTGATGTTTGTCTAAGCAGAAATCAGGGAGGAAAATGAAGAGTTTTTGGGTTTTGCGTTTTTCATCCCCAGGAAACAAAAGCCAAGTAGGAAAGTTTTCTTAAAGTAAAGGGTATAAGTCAAATTGCTTAGAAGCAAAAACTAGGCAAAACCATTAGAATAAGGTAGAAAAAAAGAGAAAAAGAGAAGCTAGGACCCGAGTGCTTGCTAAGATCTAAAGATTCTTATCCAGAACAGTAAAATCCTAGCCGATAGACGTTTGTGGTTGAGACAGGACAAAAAGGAAAAGTCAAGGGGCACAAGAAGGCAAAGAAGACTCACTCTGGGCTCTCAACAGCCTCTACAGCTGACTGAGGATAAAGGACTTCAACACAGTCAATAAATACATCTCATACAAGGACTTTACAAACAAGAAAAAGGGGAAAGAATGTTTGTAACTGAGTTTTACCTCATAGAAACGCATAATTTCTCATAAAATTCTCAAAGATATAAAATAAGTAAAGCAGCTCAAATACTTTTGTTGAAATTTTTAACATGAAAACTCAAGCTTTGATAAACCAATTCTTGTAAGTAATCCTTTGTAACATATAGTTTAAAAAGCCAGGGGCCTATCTATGCAGACATTGTGCATACATTTAACCTTAGCTCTCAGGAAGCCTTGACATTGTGTACTGTCCCTGGCCTTTTCCCACTTCTCTGAGTTTGAATACTTAACAAGCTTACTAACTTTGCTCACCCTGAATTTCAAGAATCCTGCTTTACTGGCATAGCATTCACTAAGTGGACAGAGATCACACGGTTATGTCTCTCTGCTGCCAGCCACTGGGACAACTTTAGCTGCCACATAAGGGCGAGACAATCAACTACTGACATTCAGAGGGATGCAGCCAGAGAAATACCCTTTCAGAGTTAATTACAAAGACAAATCAGGACTTGGATATATAATTAAAGAAAAATTAGACACCAAATAATGTGAAAAGCTCAGGGTAAAATGTAGTTAAAACAGTTTAAGATCACTGCCTGAAGACTTCAACACCACGGTAACTTAGAAGTCTATCAGAGACACCAACCCGAAATCAATGGCTGCATACAATGGACTTAGTTATAAAGGAGAAAGATTTTTGATGGAGGGTAAAAAATTGATGAACTTCTCAAACTTCCCTATCCTTTACTATCTGTGAGACAACTGATGATCAACTTCTAATTAAACTCTTCTAAAATAGCATGCATTTAAAATTACTGAATTGATCCAGCCTCGGCAAACCTATAATCCTATCCTTTTGAATATAGAGACATCAGAATTGTGTTCTACGCCAGTCTGAGCCTGTCTCAACAAAAAGGACTGGCAAGTGGACTGATAGTGTAGGCCCATAATTCCAGCTACTCATATGGCTGACGCAGGAGCATAAAAGCCACCAAGGAAAACTTAAAAGGCCTGGCTCCAAGATAGAGCACTTACCTAGAATGTTCAATTCCCAGTAGTCCTCAATGCATGTATCTCAGTCAATAGTAAATGTTTTTGCATATGGTCCTGAATTCCATTCCCAGCATGAGAGGAGACGAAAACACCCCAAAACCCAAACAAAATTGGGTCCCAGTAACATGGCTCAGCAGGTAAATGCACCAGCCACAATGCTGACAACTGGACATAGATGGGAGACAGAACAGACTCTAGATGTCCTATGATCTCCATGAGCCTGCTGCAGCCCTTCCATACATGCACACAAAGAAAAAGCATTCTCCCATGTCCACTTTCTTATCTCACACTTCATCTGCATCGGCTCTATCCTTTTCTCTCTTCTAGTAAATAAACGGAGAGCGATGGCAACTTGAGGCTGAATAGATGGCTCAGTGTGCTAAGTATTTGATGGTAAACTTTAAGAAGCCAGGTTAGGATCCCCAACACAAGCTGAATGCCAGTGACAGCTCATTTCAATCCCAGTGCTTAAAAGCTGGAAACAGAGATTCCTCAGAGGAAGTTGTCTCACTGAGAGACTCTGCTTCAATATATAAGTTGGTATGTATCTGAGAAAGATAACTGGTAATCAATAAACACAGGAAAAGAAATACATACATGCATCACACACACACACACACACACACACACACACACACACAAGCATGCGTGCGCCAAAGAAAAAGTTAAAAGCCCTAAGTAGCTGGGTAAGTAACATAAAAAGTAAAACAGCTTAGTATCCAAGTGGTAAAGTCTAAATGTCCTTTTAAATGGCCCTGCTATGGCTTGGACTCAGTGGAAACAGCCTGTAAGATGTATCTTTTCTTGCTTACCCCTTATCCCTCATTGTGTTAGATTGACCCAAGGAAAAATAGAGTGGCCAAATACTCTATTAATTGAAAAATTCCTGTCGGGCTGGAGAGATGGCTCAGTGGTTAAGAGCACCACTGACTGTTCCTCCAGGTCCTGAGTTCAATTCCCAGCAACCACATGGTGGCTCATGACCATTTGTAAAGGGATCTGATGCCCTTTTCTGGTATGTCTGAAGACAGCTACAGTATATGCATATAAATAAAATAAATCTTTAAAAAAATTCCTCTCTCAAAATTTAGACCTACTGACTGATATTTCAGAAGAACATTAAAAAACAAAAGCAAAGATTTTGCCAGGCATGATGGCAAATGCTTATAATCCCAACTAGCTGAGCTTAGACAAGCACCCCATCCCCAAACAAACAGCATTTCTTCTTTGCTACTGTTTCTATTTTTCTTTCTTTCTCTCTTTCTCTCTCTCTCTCTCTCTCTCTCTCTCTCTCTCTCTCTCTCTCTCTTTCTTTTGGTGTTTCAAGACAGGGTTTCTCTGTAAAACCCATGGCTGTCCTGGAACTCACTATGTAGATCAGGCTGGCCTCAAACTCAGAAATCCGCCTGCCTCTGCCTCCCAAGTGCTGGGATTAAAGGCATGCACCACCACTGCCCGGCTCTCTGTTGTTCTTTATGTATAAAAACCCAGTTTTTCCTGGATTATTTCATCCTAACTTACACAGTGGTATCCAGTTTGTGGTCCAGTTCTAGCCTCTGCCCAAAGAAAGTGCCAGGGCTCAGCTGAGGGGAACAGGAAGTGTGCCACACACCTTTTGTTAACAGTATAAGAATACAGTTGACATCACAATAACACAATTACAAATAGACAGAGACTGTAAGATTATTAAAACATTTATGAACATATTCTTGCATTGTTCTGAGGCATGAAAAGCAAACACCTTGAAGCTACTCGAGTTTCCCTTGCAGTGAACCAGAAGTCCTGGCATCCTGGGTCCACCTTTTCAGACAATTAGCATCAGCCAAGTACTACCCTTTCTTTCTCTTTAGATGCATTTTGCACATTAAATTGGTCAGAGTCTCAAATATTCTCCTATCCTCTTAGATCCACCACTTGTCCCTTGGCATCCGGTAATCTCTATGATAAATTAAAGAACAACAAAGGAAAAATACCACAAAACACAGCTTTTCACGAGAAAGAGAGAGAATACCAGGAACCATCTCACACATGTACCCCATCTGGATCTTGCAGGCATTTGCAACTGAAACCCCTGAAACAGAGGATGGAAGAAGTCAGTTCTTAACTGTACATTAGAAACCATAAGAAATAAGCAGAGTAAAAGCAATGGCAGCATCATCTTAACCAAAAAGCATAACACCAAGATGTATATAAACTGTTCTCGCTAACCTGGAACAGGACAGGTTAGCAATGAGTTCTCAGTTATTGGAGTTGGGTTATTCATAGGAATCAGTAAAGGAAGGTAAAGGAGAAAGATACATGGAAAGCCAACACGCCACACAAAGATGAGGCTAGGACGGCTGAAAGCAATAGGAAGGATAAGCAAGCAAAACTAAAGCAAAAGATGAAGCGATACAAAAGTTATCAAATATATGAACTAGAAAAAGCCCAAAGCTGGTACCTAACAGAAGCCATAAAGGACAAACACTAAGCACAGACACAAGCTAGCTCGCTAGGCAATATATGAATGGCACAGGACATAGCATCAACATTCCACTCCTCCATTTCCTAGAGAGTCTCTAGTGCAAATTACCATTCCTAAGTGATGCTACAATATCCAGCTCCCCTTATGCCTGGAACTACATGTTATCTCAGTCACCATTACCTTCTTATGGCAGGAGGGCCAAGACCATATATTTTATATTATTATATTATATTATTGAGGTTGTTATAGGAATCCATCACAAGAATAACAGAGCTCATAGTGGCTCATGTCTGTACTCCCAACACTCAGGAGAACGAAGCAGCTGGATTATCCTGAGTTTCAGATCAGCCTGAGTTATATAGAATAAGACTCAAACTTCAATAAAACAAAGCAAAACTAAACTAAACAAAGTTCAACAGCCTCCCAGTGAGAACATGGTTTAAAAATTGAAATAATCCTTTTTTTTTGGACACTTTGGTAAGCCATAGCCATGCAGGTTTGTATGGTGGCATGCATCTATAATCCCAACCCCCAGAAAGCAGGGTCAGAGAATGATTGGGAGGTGGACACCAGCAGGAGTTAGGGAGTGAGTCTGAGGACAGACGGGGACATGCACTGAGGCCTTAAAAAAGAGAAATAGAAAACAAGATGAAAAGGAAAGAAAACAGGGAAGAGGGAAAGCAAAGCAAAACACAAGCCCTCTCAAACATTCCGCTCCTGCTTTTTGCCACCCCTAACCGCAACAGTGGTGGATTAATTAGAGGTTTTCACCGATACCAGGCAAGTTGAGCTACCGTCCTTCTCAGTGGAAAAGTATGACTCATTTTCTGATATTTCTGAAGAACATTTAAAGAAAACAAAAAAAACAAAAAACAAAAACAAAAAACCACTCGAGATTTTGCTAGGGGAGATGGGAGGAACAGGAACCGAGCAAGAAAACGGGGAGAGCATAGGTTATTGGTAGCCCAGAGATGACTACTCATAGAGTTTATAGTCAACTGGAAGTCTGCATTTTCAATCGCTAGGTCTATAACCAAGTATTTGGGCACCCAGGAACAGTGAGTGTCTAGAGGACAAGGTTTTTGATGGCAGAAAACCATATCCTGGCATTTTAGTTGGCAGTTGGGATGGGGTGGGGGAAAATCACTTTAACCTAACAGTCACTAAGATAAGCAGTTACCTGGAGGGTGTTCTGCATTTTCTGGCAGTTTAAGAGAAACTGAGATAAGCTGTTAGCTGGAAGGGAGCCTGCACAAACAGGCAATTTACCAGAAGTTAAGATAAGTTAGCTAGGACATTCTGACCTTGGGTTCCAAGAAATTTCCATAGGATTCTCTACTGTGGAGAAGAAATTCTAGCTAAACACAAAATGGCCTCAGCAAGAGTCTAAACTGGAGGAAGCTCTGCACGGTCTTCCTCTGTAACACATGGGAGGGAGCACGTGTCTAAAACAGCAGCATCCCAGCACTCAGGAGACCACGGCTATCTAGGGCTAGAGATGAATGTAAGACTAGCCTAGGGAAAACAATTATATTCCAAACAAAACAAACAGCAACTTCTGCTGACTAGAAAATAAATCTTTGAGAGACTTGCAAGTTGGAGTTGCAACATGAAGTTTCAAATCATTCTATCCTATCAGATTTAAATATATTTAAAATTCAAAAAATAATCTGTGCTCCCCAAGTCCAATCTAAGGAAACTTGAAAATCCATCAAACAAGTATTCTTGGGTCTAACTATACGTCCTCCAAAGCCAGGATCATATTCCCCTACCCCCCTGACCACCACCACCACCACCACCAAAAAAAGGGGTCAGATTCAAGGACATGTATCCATAAGCTGGTCAAGAGCCTAAGACTTGTCATGCCACAAAAGTTTTCCTCAAACAAGTACAAAGGGGTAAAATTGTATAAAACTTAAAATTTAAAAAAACAAGGACTTAAAATACAGCTCACTGGTAGAACACTTGTCTACTGTATGTGAGACCGTAGGTCCAATCCCCAGCACCTATTAAATAAATACAAATTAGATTTGGTGGTGTATACTCATATTTGGGAGGCAGAGATATCATGATTAGAAATGGAAGACTAGTCTCAGGTACCATAGCAACTTTGAAGCCAGCTATAGGATGCTATGCTTAAAACTAAAGTAGAATAAAAACCAAATAACAAACAACAACAAAACAAAGAAGCAAAAATTGGCTAATGGGGTAAATGGCAATATAAAAGAAAACACTAAAGTCCATAGAACAAATCGAAAGAGCTAAAAATCAAGTCGTGAAATAGTGTGCAAAGGAATGACTCAAGATCTGTGACTAAGCAGAATCCGTTCATCCACAGTAGGTAAACAGCATGAGGAAGTCTGTTAGCAGCAGGGAGAAAGCAAGATAATCTAAGAAAATGAAGTTTCAGAATTATCTGTGTGATGGTCAAGGTTCAAAGATAGTCAGAACAATACGACTCCAAGGTGGGTTGCCTTTAGTGTTTTAAAGTAATTAAATAATACTGATTATATTTACATTAGCCTGATTGTTTTGGGCTGAAGCAATTGATTTATACATAAAGAGAAAATCCATTAACGAGCAATAGTAGAAAATGTCCTAGGACCTGCCAAATAGGATCTGCCATACCTACGTTCTCAGGAATGTAACACCCCAAGAGGAATGAGATTTAACAACTAACTGGATGCTGGAGAGCAATGAGAGCTGCAGCACAATCCATATAGAGAAAGATGCAGGTAGCAAGAAGGCCATGCCCACGGAACACAAAAGCTCAAGGGAGCAGTGAATAAAAAGACTTAAGTCAATAGGAGGTAAAGGTTACATTATGAGGACACCTGTGTCCAGCAGAAGCAAGGTAACATGCACAGAGAAGCAGATAGAAGCTGAAGCAGTCATGACAGTACACTAGAGACAAGCTTCAGAAACTTAAGCTTATTCCTACAATGAAATACGGCGAGAAGAATACCCTCTTCAAATAGTGTGACAGCTAATTTTGCTTTTATCATACCTGGGAAGGCGGAACCTTAATTGAAGCATTGTCTTCATTATATTGACCTGTTTTTTGGGCCACTTCTTGGCAGGAGGGCCTGGGCTGTATGACAAAGATAGCTGAGCAATGCAGGGGAACAAGCCAGTTAGCAGGGGTTCTTCCTCTCTTCATTTCCTAGCTCCAGGTTCCTGCCCTGGCTTCCCTCTGTGACATATAAGTTAGACAAACTCCTTCCTTCCCCTTTGTTCAGTGTTTATCACTGTAAGATAGGACAAAAGGAAGGCAGCTACTTGGAATTATACTAATGTAACAAATCACTTTCTTAGCCCAGCATGGGAGCTAATGAAAGAGGAATCGGTTAGGTTAGCCAATATATTTGTACTTTGAGGAAACAAAATAAAAACCTGTTATGGAAACAGGTCATAAAAAAAAAAAAACTGGAGTGCACCAACTCAATAGATAAAATCATTCCAGTTGAGTGTGGTAGCGCCTGTAATTCTGCTGGAGTCATTCTGCTGGAGTCATGAGAATCACTGAAGGTTGGAAGTCAAACTGAGCTAAGTAGTGAGTTCCAGGCCTGGGCTACAGAGCCTTAAAAAAAAAAACAAAAACAAACAAAAAAAACTTCCAGCAATTTACAAAGGAGGGATTGGAGAGATGGCTCAGCAGCTATGAGCACTTCCTGTTCTTAGCGACGACCCAGGTTCTGTAACTACAATTCTAGGTGTCTAACACTCCCATCTTCTAACATCTGTCAATGTGGAATGCACTGACATACACACAGGCAAAGCACTCATACAGAGAAAATAAATGAACCTTCTAAAAAGATTATAGCAGACGATCAGACGTACGAACATTTGAAAGATAAATACGAAAGAGATAAGAATAAAATGTAATAAAGCAGGTACTGGACACAAATATAGCTCACTAACTTTTCAGCAAATGATTTTCTGGGAACACAAATGCACTCATTTCTATGTATTGCCTATATTTGTTTATATGCTACAACAGCCGTATTATCCGGCCCATGACACCTAAACTACTGGCATACCCAGTATGAAAACTTAAAAGTCCCTATAAGAACATGAAGCCAGTGTTAGCAAAGCTGAGCGAAAAGAAAGAGGGACTTTCTTTTATGTCATGATAGAAGTGAACACTGGAAACTCAGTTCTAAGAGATCTTCACAAATCCTCTTAGCACAGTCCCCAGGCCTGAATGTGCTGGCATCAACACACTAACTACAGTGGGGTGTAGAGATGGCTCAGTGGGGAAGGGCACTGGCAAGCGTAGGCGACCCCCAGCACCCCATGGAGGCTCACAACTGTCTGTAGTTCTGGTTCCAAGGAATCCAATACCCTTGTCAGATCTTCATAGGTACCAGGCATACAAGAGGTAAACGCACATACATATGTAGGCAAACCACTCACACATATAAAATAAATCTATATATATGTATACATATACATACACATAGTATACAAGAAATAAGTCACAAATCATGGCACACATTTATAATTGCAGGCATTGGCGTGTGGAACTAGAGTCCAAATCAGGAGGATCACAAGTTCAAGCCTGAATGAGCTATAGAGTAGTGAGTTTAAACACTGCCTGGGCAACTCAGTGAGATCTAAAAATAAAATGTTAAAAAATTGAGAAGGAAATTATATAGCTCACTGGTAGACTGCTACTTACTTTGGTAGCCTGTACAAGCCCAGTGTCCACAGAAGACAAGTTATGATAAAAAAGAAAAATTGTAATGTCTAGATATATACCTAAGTTGGTAGCGTGTTTGCCTAGTATACACTGAGGCTGTTGATAAAAAAGATCATTAAAAATATTAAAAAACAAATTACCATCTAATAAGTGTATTATAAACTATGGGAAATGATACTAATATTCATCTCATGAGAAGTAAGTACAAATTGGGCATATTGGTGACACATGTCTATAATCCTAGTCCCTGGAGGTTATGATAAAGCAGGATTCTGAATTTGAGGCTGCACTTAACTATATCACAAAACATTGTGTCCAAAAAAAAAAAAAAAAAAAAAAAAAGAAAAGAAACAAACAAAAATACTAAGTGTCCCAAAGAAAAGAATGCTTAAGCTGCATAAATATTTGTAGGACAGGCCAGACAAAATATCTGAAACATGAGATAATAAAAGCCAGTAGGGCCAAGCCTAGTTAATGGTTCAAGCCTTCATCCTAAAGTAAAAGAACTGCTGAGTTTGTGACCACCTCAGCCAGGAATATCTGATGAGATCCAAGACATCCTAGGCTATGACATCCTGTCTCAACAAACAACCAAAGAAACCAAATGGAAACAATTATCTGGCAAAATGATCTCTTCCATCCATTAAACCCCAATACAAGTCAAACTCACAAAAGTACATCAGCCATTTCATCTCAGGATATGAACTCTGGTTGCCTTCTACTTGAGACCACACACTGCAAAGGAGGTAAAGAAAGGCCAGAGAGATGGCTCAGCAGGTAAATGGGCTAACCATGTGAAAAGATGGATTTGGTGGGAGCCACCTATAACTCCAGCACCCCTAACAGACTTGCCTAGAAGCTCCTAGGCAAACTAGCCTCCAGTGCACAGAGGAAAAATGAGGACTAGCAAGCTTGGAGTAGAAACACTGTAGCTGGAGAAACAAGAGCAACTGTCAATGAGACAGAAGGAGAAAATCAACTCTTGAAAGATATCCTCTGCTATCTACACACACGTGAACACTTGCACTCAGTCATTCAGACACAATTACTATTTGTAAAAAATCAAATGGAGGAAAACTCAAAATAAAGAGCCAAGAAACACTTTTACCTGCTGTATGTAATTAGGAAACAAGGAAACACCAAGTAAAAACACTAAAGGAGATTAGGTTCTGCTTTCACAACTAGTAAAATAATGTTTCTCTTTCCTGGTTTTTGCATTTGGGACCATAGGAACCGATACTGTAGTATGCTATAGCCTCCATCTTATACCAATATTCATTCCATCCTCAGCCTCCCGAATGCTGGGATTACAGATAGGAGCCCTTACATTCAGCTTACGATTGGGGACTGTTTAAAAAAAATCTTAATACAGTATCCTGGTATCAATATGGAAATATGGCTACTCTCAGATTTACTAGACAGGCTTATATACTTCCTCCAAGTTTAAGAAATAATTACTAGAGCTGGCTTTATGTAAATACAATTAAGAGCAGTTTGGAGTGGGGGTGCAGCTTGTAACAGTCCTGAATTCTATCTCCAGCACAGGAGAAAAAAAAGTAGAAGGGAGAATATTAACTATGATGAGTCTAAATAGAAATGTAAATTAATGCCCAATAATCATATAGTGGGATACTGTGTATCAGTTGTAAAATAATATTTAACAGCATAACATATGTTTGAGAGCTCCTTAGTTTGTAACAGGCAAAAACCATTAATGATTCCATCCAAAATTACAAACAAACACTATCAACCATTCCCCACTGAAATTCAATTTGAACCTAGAACTAAAACACTAATGAATTAAACGAAAACCAAACAAATTTAAAAAGGCAGCAAATTTAACAAATTCAGAATCCATGGAAAGTAGGGAATTTTTCTGGAAACGAAAGGCTAGCACAGTCTTAGAAAAGCTACGGAGTGTAAAAAGTACCACACAACAAGCAAAAGGAAAAAAGATAAGTTTTCTCTCCCTTTCGTTTTTTTGGTGAGAAGTCTTGCTATGCAGTCCTGCCTGGATCCTCCTGGCTCAGCCTCAAGGGGTGGCATTACAGGAATGAACCACTACACCAGTAATACATTCCTTCCAGAGTCAATAATCACTTACCTATGGGAGTGAGATACCTGCTGCTTTGTCTCCTTCTGAGATATTCACAGAAACATTAACTCAGAATCCTGAAAGTCAAACGGAAAGACTGACATAGCAAACCATCCAAATTTAACTACTGGGACAGTGCTATAAACAAAAAAAACCTCATGATTTGGTGGGAGTCCATGAATCTATGCCTATGGAATCTTTGAGCTTACCTGGCAGAGGTGGGTTACAGAGGAAGACCTTGGAAGTTAATAACCGAGCCTTACTGCTTGTTCAATTTCTGCCTAAGAGACAAGATATCGTATCAGAAAGTGCCCATAGAAGCGGAGCAGGCACTAACTCTTCCCCATCACAATGGACTGTATTTTCTGAAACTAAGCAAAATAAATCCTTACATGCGTTGGCAAGCTTGGAACTCATATAGTGAAAGGAGAAAACCAACTCGTGCATTTGCACCATGGCATGTGCATGCTCACATTTAAAATAAATACATAAATAACAATATAAAAAGCCTCCTCCTTAAACTGTTTCTTTTTGGTTTTATTATCGAAGGAGTAAAACAAAATTGTGAGGCAGGGAGGGGTGGAAATATAGCTCAGTGGTAGAGGGCTTATCTAGTATGGGCAAGACCCTAAGTTGAATTTCCAGCGTTTAAGACAAAGAAATCACTTGCAAAGCGGTGCTAATGATTAACCAGGGCAAAACCTCATCTAAACCTGAAGGCCAGCCTGGGCTACTGGCCAGCCTACTGTCTCAAAAACAAAAAGAAACATGGGTCTGGGAATGTGGTCATGGATTTAATCCCTAGTACCAAGAGTGTGGAATGGGGTCAGAAGAAAAAAATCTTATCTTTACAGTAAAATTACGCAAATAGATTCAGGACTAGAAAACTGGCTTAGCAGTTAAAACCACTTGCTAGTCTATAGGACCCAGTTTAGAATCTCAACACTCACATGGCAGCCACCAAATGTCTGCAAATAGAGTTCAGGAGATCTAAGGTGATCTTCAGGGCTCAGCAGACATTGCACACATGTGGTACACAGGTAATACATGCAGGCAAAACACCCATAAACATAAAGTCAAAAGAAAGAAAAGAAAAGGAAGGAAGGAAGGGAGGGAGGGAGGGAGGGAGGAAGGAAGGAAGGAAGGAAGGAAGGAAGGAAGGAAGGAAGGAAGGAAG
>JANHMN010000005.1:66839039-66873509 GCA_030674055.1 Rhabdomys pumilio | reverse complement strand
ACACACACACACACACACACACACACACACACACACACACACACACAGCAACAGAAACCGAGAAATAAAGGCATGAATTGCCAAGAAAGCTGGGGTGGGTAGGATGCATGTGAAGGCTTAAGGGGAGGACAGGAAGATGGAAATAATGTAATTATAAAATAAAAAAATTTTAATTATTTTTTAAAAAGAAAAATAAAGGGGAAAAATAAGCATACTGGTGCACACCTAGCCATTATTAATATCACTGAGGATACGACAGGGATATCTGAAATTTACAAACATCATAGGCTACATATAAGATGCTACCAGAAAATCAAACAAATCAACCATAACAACATGGGAGCTTACCAATGACTCACTGGTTAAGAGCTCTGGATTTTCTTCCAAGGGATCATGGTCCGATTCACAGCGCCTCCAACCATCTGTAACTCTGTAATTTTGCTTTCCGTGAGCATCATGAATGCACAAGGTACACATCCATATATGCATGCAAAACAACAACAACAAAACCAGTAACAAATAAGCTGGGCATTACAGAAAATAGGCGTGTCTTTAATTCTCACACTGGGGAGATGAAGGCCTGAGGATGAGGAGGTAAAGCCAGCCGAAGATATACAGTTAAGACACTGACTTAAAAAAAATACAAATAAAAAAGAAAGGGGCTTAATGTCGGTCTGGTGACATTATATAGCTACATCATGTCTCAAGGAAACCAAAAAGGGGAGGATCTCAGAGAATGCAAGGACTCTCACTTCATTACATTTTCTTGAGGCAAGATATAGTTCTACGTATCTATGTATCCTAGACTTGCCTTGACTACAAGGCCCTGACTGTACTCTTTCAGTTGAAAAAGCCAACGTTGAGTATTATCCCCAATGTTAAGGATAATGCAATCAAGGAAGCTATTTGGGGCTAGAGAGATGGCTCAGCGGTTAAGAGCACTGACTACTCTTCCAGAGGTCCTGAGTTCAATTCCCAGCAACCACATGGTGGCTCACAACCATCTGTATTGGGATCTGATGCCCTCTTCTGGTGTGTCTGAATATAGTGAAAGTGAACTCTTATACATAAAATACATTTTTAAAAAAAGTAAGCTATGTAAGCCTAGCACCTAGCATGGTGGCTCAAACCTATAATCCCAGCAACTAGAAAGCTGAGCCAGAAAGATCACAACAGAGTTAGGGAGATGGCTTAGTGGGTTAAAGGACGTGCTAGGCAAGCTTGAGGACCTAAGTCTGAATCCCTAGAATGCAAGTAAAAACTGTGTACATCTATCTGTAAACCAGTGCCTCCTATGAGGAGATGGAGGTACAGACAGAAGCATCCCTGGAAGCTGAAGGGCCAGCTAGCTTGGTGTATACAGTGGTAAATAAAAAGAGATCTTGTCTCAAACAAAGTAGAAGGCAAAGACAACACTTCAGATTGATTTGTGACCTCCGTGTGCACACATGGACACACAGAGAGGCACATACATACCTGCACACAGAAAACTTAACCAACAGTGAGGGAAACTCAATTCTGCAGATGGAGTGAAAAGAGAGGATTTAAAAAGAACCATTTTCTATCAAAAGGCTGAGACAATATAGGTGGTGAGCTTGAGGCCAACCTGATCAACAGTGAAACCCTGTTTCTAACCAAGCAACAAAAACAAACGCACAACTGAAAAGTTGTACAAAGACTCAGATAGCTAACTTTATCCAAATAACGCCAAGTAGTCTTGGAAATTCTTCCAGTGCCAGCTCTCTTAAACCAATGAGGTATTCTTCTTTTACAAGGCCTGTTTATAACTCATTCTTTGGTAGAAGGCCACTCTTCATTTTAAAATTTTATTTTCTTGTATATGTGGATGTCCCATGTGCTACAGTGCAGGTGAAAGGCAAAGGATTACTTGTGGGGGTGGACTCTCTCCTTCTGTTGGGTAGCTTTCAGTGGCTTGAACCCAGCTCGTAAGTTTGTTGAGTGACAAGCACCTTTACCCACTGACCCACTTTATGGCAGGCAATTCCATTTTAAGATCCTGCTATAGAGAAAATAGTCACATCTACTATAAGGGCACAATAGCTTCTACCCTTAAACTGACCTACTTTTAGCAAAAATTCCTCTCTCTTTGGCTATTTTTAAGACAAGGTCTTGCTTTGGCTCTCTAGCTGGCCTGGAAATTGCTAAACCAGACTCAAGTCCAGAGCTCCATCTGTCTCTGCTCTCTGATACAAGGTCTAAAGGCTTGCGTCACCATGCCTACCCAATTATGAGTATTTCTCAGTTCTCGCCTGGCACTCACTCTCACCTCACTTACAAACTGTCCAAGGCATGTACCTGTAGACCTGGTTAAATGGAAGACCAAAGCAGTAGGATTGCTTCAGGCCAACGATTCAAGGCTAAACTATGCAATAAACCTACATCCAAAAGAAAAGAAACAAAATCTAAAATCTGAACAGAAATTTTAAAATTTCCTACGATGCCCCAGAATCCTAGTGCTAGTAGTAGCTATTAAAACAAAACACAAAATAGGGTAAGGGGGAAATATTCCTAATCTGCTGTTTGTGCATAAATACTTATTTCTACATAAAGCTATTCCCTGTCTTGAAAAGATTAGGACAGGGGTCTGGATACTGCTTTTCCCGAGAACCTAGGTTCAAATCGTCAGACCTATGTGCCTGCTTAGAACTGTCTCAAGTCCAGTTTCAGGGGATTTGACATCCTCTTTTAACCTCCATGGAAATCAGGCACATGCATAGTACACATGCCGACATGCAGGCAAAAGCACCCATGCACATAAACGTAAATAAATGTCTTTGGAAAGAGAAAAGATAAAGAGAGGAAGTGTTAGAAAGAAAGCGTGTGCACAGCTGCCCTTGACAGAAGGTAGTATCGATGAGAAACCGCTATGAATGGTGTTAGCTAGAACATCACCAGGTTCCTCTTTTGCTCACTGAGTCGGGAGAAGGGATAGTCATTCCTACAGGAAGACAGACAGCATGATATGCCTGGGAAGAACAACGAACAAAGGTAGGGATACAGGAACATATCAAAACTACCTTTCTGATTCCAGTTAGCAGCTGTGGATTTTTGAATAATTTAATTATAATATGCTATTCTATGCTCATTAGACGGCTAATTTATATATTTGTGAATACACACACACACACACACACACACGTGTGTATATATATATATATATATATATATATATACACACATACATACATATACACACATACATGTACGCATATGCATACATGGAATATTCATGTAGAGGCCAGAGGACCAAGAGTCCTACTCCATTACTCTATCCTTGTGACACAAGTTCTCTTACTGAACGTGGAGCTAGACTTACTGGCAGCAAGCCCCAATGCTGCTCATGTCTCTGTTAGCCACAGCACTGGGATTACATGCACTTGTGACCAAGCCTGGCTTTTTTAAAAAGGGTTTTACTTTGTGTGTAAATGTGTATGTGAGTCCATGGAGGCCAGAAGGGTATTGGATCCCCTGGAGCTGGAATTGTAGGGAACTTGACATGGATATTAGGACAGAATTCTTTTTTGTTGTTGTTTTTTCGAGACAGGATTTCTCTGTATAACCCTGGCTGTCCTGGAATTCACTCTGTAGACCAGGCTGGCCTCAAACTCAGAAATTGACTGCCTCTGCCTCCCAAGTGCTGGGATTAAAGGCGTGCGCCACCACTGCCAGGTTTGGGACAGAATTCTTACCAACTGCAAGAGCAGCAAGCCCTTTTTAATTGGCTGAGCCATCTTTCTACCTTCAATAGCTAGCTTTTTATATAGGTGTTGAGAGTTGAAACTGAGGTCTTCATGTCTGCATAGCAAGTGCTCTTACCCACTAAGCCATCTCCTCAGCTTCCAAATTCTAAGATTTTAAAATGTAAAAATAGGGCTGGTATCCAGTATTAGACTGATTGCCTAAGTCCCCACGCCAGCAATTTCAACAAGAAAATAAAAAATGTCAAGATGTCAAGCCTGGTGACAAAGGCTTGTAATTGCCTTTAATTTCAGCAGCTTGGGAGGCTGAGCCAGGAAAAGCAAAAGTTTAAGTTTGTTGTCATCTTCATCTTCTTCTCCTCCTTCTCCTTCTCCCTCCTCCTTGTTCAGAGTGAATTCTCTTCCTTCGCCTCCTCCTTCCTCTTCTCCTTTTCGTCCTTTTCCTTGTCCTCTTCCTAATCTTCCTTCTCCTCCTCTTTCTTCTTCTTCCTCTTCCTCTTCTCCTTCTCCCTCTCCTCCCTCTCCTTCTCCTCCCTCTCCTTTTTCGTGACCACCACCGTGTGGTTACTTGAACTCAGAACCTCTGAAGACCAGTCAGGCTGGGCAGTGGTGGCACACGCCTTTAATCCCAGCACTTGGGAGGCAGAGGCAGGCGGATTTCTGAGTTCGAGGCCAGCCTGGTCTACAGACTGAGTTCCAGGACAGCCAGGGCTACACAGAGAAACCCTGTCTCGAAAAACCAAAAAAAAAAAAAAAAAAAAACAACAACAACAACAAAAAAAGACCAGTCAGGATTCTTCTTAATCCCTGAGCCATCTTTCCAGCCCCACTCTAAAACTTTTTCAAATACTTAAATGAAAAATGTGGTGGGGTGGGGTGGGGGGTCCTGAAAAAATGTCTCAGTGGTTAAGAATACTGGCTTGTTCTTCCTGGGGACTTTTCTCGTCTTCTGGACTCTAGTATCCATGTATGTGGTGCACACATACATATAGGCAAAATACACATACACATAAAATTAACAATTTAAAAATGTTTTTAAAGAAAATGAGAAGGCTGTGGGTAGAGCTCACTGGTAAAGCAAGCACATGGACATACATCTATCTGACCATTCTGGGGTGGTAGAGTGGGCTTTGAAGTAAGTTCAGTGATAGACTGTTTGCCTAGCACGTGTATGACACCGTAGGTTCAATTTCTAGAACTGCAGGGACGAAAGCGTCTGTGGAAATAGGTCAGTGATGAGAGCCAGCTGCTTACCAGGAGTCCCTGTGTCAAATAAGCATGGGGGTGAAAGGAAGAAAGAAAACGGCAATTTGAATTATGCTATTAACGTCTAATTTTACCCCTAATTAGAAACCTGACTGTGGCTAGTAACCTTACTGTCTCAATGACAAAATACCAGAGACAAACAGCATAAAAGGAGGAAAAGTTTCTTTTGACTCACACACAGTTCCAAAAGTTTCAGTCCATGGTCAACAGACTCTGCTCCTTTCTACCTATGGCAAGAAAGAAATCATCATGGCAAAGAGAACAAGGCAGAGGGCTTGCTCATGAAGAAAACAGGGGCCAGGGGGTCACAGCCACAGTGCCCCCTTCAAGGCTACATCTTCAACTTCTTTGGGGAAAAAAAAAAGGGAAAAAAGCCACCTCCAAAGGATCTCGTCCCTGTCACCGCAGGAAACAAAGCCTCAAAAAAACAAAAACAAAACAAAACAAAAACCACTTCAAAGGACACTTTAAAAAATCCAATCCTGGGCTGGAGAGATGGCTCAGAGGTTAAGAGCACCGGCTCCTCTTCCAGAGGTTCTGAGTTCAATTCCCAGCAACCACATGTTGGGTCACAACCATCTGTAATGGGATCCAATGCTCTCTTCTGGTGTGTCTGAAGACAAGGACAGTGTACTCACATACATAAAATAAGTAAATAAAACTTTAAAAAAAAAATCCAATCCTAACTTGGGCACTGTGGTATACCACTTTACTTCTAGCCCTCAAGAGGCATAGGCAGGCAGAACTCTGTGAATTCCACACTAGCCTATTCTACACAGTGAGGTCCAAGACAGGGAGGACTAGAGAGAAATCCTCTCTCTCTCTCTCTCAAAAAAAAAAAAAAAAAAAAAAAAAAAACCAACAATAAAAACTCCAACCCTATTATTCCAGCGTTGTGCACTCACTATACGTAGTCCTAGTGTAAGTAAAGCCACAATCACTGGAACTCAGGAATTTAAGACTAGTGTGGTCAACACAGCACAATACCATTGGAGGATAAAAACAAGAGAAAAAAAGAAAGAAAGAAAAAGAAAATTCAAACTTTTTTTGTTTTTGTTTTTTCGAGACAGGGTTTCTCTGTGTAGTCCTGGCTGTCCTGGAACTCACTCTGTAAACCAGGCTGGCCTTGAACTCAGAAATCCGCCTGCCTCTGCCTCCCAAGTGCTGGGATTAAAGGTGTGCGCCACCACAGCCCGGTGAAAATCCATTATAGCAGTGGTTTGGGGTAAAGTTATATATGTTTGAAAAGCTCATTTTGGAGATGGAAATGGCAACTCTTCCAGGTTTGGTAAAATTTCAGAAAAGAATCTGTCTAAGTCTCATAGTAGATGCTCAATAAAAGCAATCAAGTAATAAAAAGCTCAGCGATCACATCACATGCACACGGACATGCGTTACAATAATTTCTTCCTTTTTTGAAAGGCTGGGTGTGTCGGCGCACACCTGTAGTCCTGGCACTCAGGAGGCAAGATGGAGGAGAATCTCCGACTAGACAGTGTACACAGCAAGTTCCAGCTAGCGAAAGCTATGGAGTCTCAGACCAAAAGCAAACAAACAAGAACTGGATTTTAAAAGGAAGGCATCTGTAAGAACAAAAAAAAAATGGGGAGAGCCATTTTTTCAGATCAGTTGGCTACTATGAGGCATATATCTGCATTCACATCTGAAAATGCTTTTGTAGTTTTTCAGATGGCTCTCATGTTAGTGAGGCTGGCCTTGTTCTGCTCTTCCTGAAGTTCGTCCCCAAATGCTGAGTTCATAGGAGGGCACCACCATAGCCCGCTGTGTCAATGTACACACACCCCTCTTTTTTTTAAAAAAAGATTTATTTTATACACAGCATTCTGCCATCATTTATGCCAGCAGGTCAGAAGAGGGCATCAGATCTCACTGTAGTCACCATGCGGTTGCTGGGAATTGAACTCAGGACTTCTGGAAGAAGAGCCAGTGGTTTTTTTTGTTTTGTTTTTTTGTTTTTTTAAGATTTATTTATTTAATATAGAGAAGTACACTGTAGCTGTCTTCAGACACACCAGAAGAGGGCATCAAATCCCATTTGAGATGGCTGTGAGCCACCACGTGGTTCCTGGGAATTGAACTCAGGACCTCTGGAAGAGCAGTCAGTGCTCTTAACCACTGAGCCATCCCTCTAGGCCCCAATGTACATTCTTGATCTTAATTTTCCTGGGAAGAAATTCAGAAGCAAACTGATTTCAATTTGTAGGATCGTTGTAAAGGCAAGTACCATAGAAATGAAATGGGAAGAGGATTCAACTTACACTGGCAATGGCCAAACTTCCTAAAAAAGCCAAGTGATATTATTTCAGCCTCTACAGAGCACATAGCCGGTACTTAACTATGCAGTAGCACAAAAGACCACAAGCAATAATAAATGAAAATGACCATGCTGCCACAAACCCTTCATCAAGCAGGAGCTTGGGGACTCGTGACATAACTCAGTGGCCGAGCACATATATGAGCATTAGGTACATGCTCAACACAAAACCAAAGCAGGAGCTTGTGGCTGCCCCAGCTTCCCTGACAAAGTGAGCTCAATGTTAGCTTTTATTGCCCTACTTACCTGGCTCACTGTGTTACTTTTGTCACTGAGGAGTCCCCTCTTCTCTTTTGAGGTCACTCACTCACAGCAAACTCTAAACCATTTTTCAAAACTATCTTTCCTAGAGCCAGAGATAGAGTTCAATGGCAGAGCAATTGTTTAGTATGTCCAAAACCCCATGGAGCATCAAAAGGGGAAAAAAGCCATTTATACTCTCGACAAAAAGATGGCCTGCACCACCTATGATCTTCCCACTCACCTAGGTCAGCCATCATTTCGAGAAGAGGCAAAGGCAGCTGTTAACATTGGCAGAGATAGGCAGGTTCGTGCACACATATAGTCCCAGTACTCAGGAGGTGGTAGCAGGAAATTATCAACTTTCAGGCCGTGCTGGGTTAAAGCTCCAGACTACAGTGACCCTGAGTTTAAAAACTAAACCAGAAAAAAACAAAAACAAAAACAAAACAAAACAAAAAACCCTAAAAAACAGTACAAAGAGGAAAACAGAAGACACTGCTTCAGTTATTAACTCAGGGATTTGCTGCTGCTGTTTTGAGACAGGAGATTGCCATGTAGTCTATAATAGCCTAAACTGGTTATCTTCCTACTTCAATCCTACTTGAATTACAGGCTTGAGCCACTATGCTTGGCTAACTTTATTCAATGTAATTTTTTGTATCACAAAGGGAAAAACACAATATAACACATATAATACACTAGACATTTAGTATTTATCTCTTTTTTACCTCACAAAAAGGAAAGTCCTATAAGGGCAAGGCAGGTTTTTATTTTCTTTTTTTAAAGATTTATTTCTTTATCTTATGTATATGAGTACTCTGTCTGCACATACATCTGTGTCAGAAGAGGTCATCAGATCTCATTACAGATGGTTGTGAGCTACATATGGTTGCTGGGAATTGAACTCAGGACCTCTGGAAGAGCAGTCAGTGCTCTTAACCACTGAGCCATCTCTCCAGCCCCATGGGCAGGGCTTTCTTAACACCTAAAATAATCTCAGGCAAGCACACGGTGTCTATTGAAGAAGGCTGGAAATGCCACATGTGACCACTTTCTTTTTGATACAAAATGAGAAGCCACACCCAAATGTATTGACAGCTTACCCCGGCTTTCCACTGCCTCCCACAGTTGTCCATGGAAACAATGATTCATCCTGGTGCATTGCTGAATCGGAGCAGAAAACCTCAGTATAAGTAAGTGACAGATTTGACAAATGACAACATTCTGACTTCCCAGCAATCTGTTAGAGTTAATGAGCATCTCAGATGACTTTTTATGTAATAAATAATATTTTATGTTATGTAATAAATAATATTTTATATCACGGTAATTACCATCATCAGGAAAGTATGATCCATTATACTCCAAGAGTGGTGGCTCATGCTTCTACCACAGATATGCAGACTGAGGTAGAAGGACTGCTGTGTCTTAGTCTAGCCTGTGCTACACAGAGATCCTAACAGACACACAAGTAATAATAATAATCTTTAAGCAGGGAATACATCATTTCTAGATTGAATTCAAATCTATCTTCTACTAGAACTATCATCTTAGACAATTTTGATTTCATTGCCTATAAACATGTAACATGAGAAAGGAGGTTAGGGCATTTCAATCTGTTTCCAGACAATGGGGAACCCTGGATGCTGGGTAAGGTCACCTTTCTGGTCTGTTCTCATTAACAGAGCAAGCCAAGTAGAGTCACTGAGTCACTTACCAAGATTATACCATGATTCGAAAACTATATTCTTAATAACCTCACAGAATCAAAAGGGCTCAGTTTATCTCTTCATAAGCAGCATAATTTTGGACAGTATCATCTGGAGCTAGGGAAGAAAGAAACATATTCAGAAGAAATAGTCAAGGTTGAGATACAACATTACTTCCTTTGGCATCTAGGCATCTAAATCAATCACAGATTTCCCACTTTTACTAGCTCTTTTGGCCGGGCGGTCCTGGAACTCACTCTGTAGACCAAGCTGGCCTCGAACTCAGAAATCCACCTGCCTCTGCCTCCCAAGTGCTGAGATTAAAGGCATGTGCCACCACTGCCTGGCAAAATCCATATTCCTGACGACACAGCCCACCAGAACAGAACACGTAAAGGTATATACATATATACGTCTTAATCACATAGAAGGCTGAGGCAAAAGGACTGAAAGTTTAAAGCCAGCGTTTGCAACCCTATCTCAGAAACAAAAAGAGAGTCCCTACAAGGTAACCAAACGTTCGTTTAGTTATCATTAGATAGTATGTGATTCACAAAACTGGGTTCTGGACCAAGCACTACCATTCACAATTTCATCACCTTGGCAGTTATATAGCAAGTGATAACATGCTGCTGTTATCAACTGTGGCTAGTATCCTACCCTCAAGATGGAATAACTGGAAGGTGAGACGTCACAGGAAAAGCCAAAGAACCCAGAGTGTACCCATGGTTCTAAGAAGGCATCATATTGCTTGTATATTTGCAGCTTTTCAGCTGCTTAACATAAAAAGTAACCCAAAACCCCAGCAATTCAGCAATGACCCATACCCCAGGCTATTAATCTGTTACTAGCTGTTTGTGACACCAGCTACAACTGCTAGGTTTCCTGTTTCTCCATGAGAGTAAAGCTTTTCTCACCTTAAACCTCTGGAGGCCAAGAAGCAGATTCTCAGGGCTTAAGTTGCATTCTGTCATCCACCACCCACCATCTACCCCACATTATCTGTTCTCTAATCAACTAGTGGGCACCAAAGCTCAAGTCAAAGCTCTCTCACTATAGGTAAAGAAAGTCTGCTGCCTCACTGATGGGAAACTAAAGCTGTTATTTATAAGAGCAAGATCTATGTAGCCACAAGCAGCTGCTGTTACTCCTGACAATACCATGTTTAATCTGGAGAGCCAAGAGGGAGAGAAAGACTGTGGACATGACCTAACAGGGCACTGTCCGTTAAGTATAAACTGGAGTCTGTAAAATGCCCGTACTTGCCTACTCTGAAAGAGATGAGCTTGTTTCATCGCTCCCTTCTGTCATGCTCCAAGCCAGCTCTTCTCCAAACAAACTTCGCCAGCTCCTGAGTTCTGCGACTACCGCTATTTACTCCACTTCTGTTGAGGTCTCTGCATTGAAGAGTAAGAGCCTTAAGTCAGATGCAAGAATGCTAAAGTCTGAAGCACTGCCTCATGGTACAGATTCATATACTTGAGTCCCCTGGAGTGCAGAACATTGAGTTAATAAGATACCTAATACCACACTACCAACTCATAATAAAACCTCATCGCAGCGGGAGTATAGTCTATGTATTGAAGATGAGTCCGTTCCTGATTATGCTGCCTCCACTTCCCCGGTGCTAGGATTACAGGCATGGGTCACCATTCTCTGATTGAACCTTATTTATTTTGTTATAGAAATAACACCCCTTTTCTCAGTGAGAGATCACTTCATACACTTTGAGATTAATAAGGGAAAAGCTCTTTAATACCACTTGTCTGGCTCTCGCTAATGCTCAAAAAAGAGGGGAGTGAAAGGAAAAACATATATACACCTTAGGCTTGTACATTCAACATATCCTTACGCCTTTTTTATGTCCCGGAGCTCAGGTTACACTTTGAACAGAGACTGGAAATTTAGTCTGGCCACTTCAACAGATAGGAGATTTACACAGCAAAGATAGTGCCAGAATTATTTCTCGTTGTTTGTTTTTTCCTTCTTTTGGTTTCCTTCAGGCTGACCTCAAACTCAAGAGATGCACCTGCCTTTGCCTCTGCAGTTCTGGGATTAAAGGCGTGTACCACCATGACCAGGCTAGCCAGAACTATTTAAGCACACCAATGGTTTTCCCTTCAAATAGTTGTTACCTAGGGTGATCTTCCCATCTGGCAGAATTATGCTCCTGCTCCCTCCAAAGAAAACCCAGGAACTTTATAGCAAGCCAGGACTTAACATTGGTTGCGATCCTGTACTGCCCCCTTGGAGTTGCTAGAGGAATCCTTCCTGGGAATGGGCTTATTGGCTGGTTTTTTAAGCCCAGGTTGCCTCCTTTTGTTATGTGAATGGCCCTAAATGGGGTCAATACTGGTGGATAAACATTTACACCCTAGTATCCTAAATGCCTTTTTTTTTTTTTTTTTTTTTTTTTTTTGGTTTTTCGAGACAGGGTTTCTCTGGCTGTCCTGGAACTCACTCTGTAGACCAGGCTGGCAGCAAACTCAGAAATCCGCCTGCCTCTGCCTCCCAAGTGCTGGGATTAAAGGTGTGCGCCACCACCACCCGGCCTTAATGCTTATTTTTAAAAGGCCCGGTTATCTATCTATGTATCTTTGCGGAGCTTTCGAAGTGGGACCTCCATTTGCTAATTCTCCTTTTTGTGATTCCATGCCTCCTAAGCCAATCTAATAGTAAATCCTTTATAACATTATCGTTATTACTTTTTGCATTTCTTCTACATTATTTATTTTTGAGACCGGGTCTCACTAATGTAGTCTTGGCTACTCTGGATCTTGCTACATAGACCACACTGGTCTTGAACTTCTAAAGATCTACCTGCTTCTGTCTCCTGAGTGTTGGGAATATTTTTATTTTCAGAGGCTTTGTTATTGTGCATGAATACACCAACCTTTATTTAACAGACTTCCTACTCGGGAATATTTTTATTTTCAGAGGCTTTGTTATTATTCATGAATACACCATGTTTTATTTAACAGACTTCCTACTCGTGAACAGATTTTTCCATTATTTACTGCTATCAAAACTGTGAACATGCCGGGCGGTGGTGGCGCACACCTTTAATCCCAGCACTTGGGAGGCAGAGGCAGGTGGATTTCTGAGTTTGAGGCCAGCCTGGTCTACAGAGTGAGTTCCAGGACAGCCAGGGCTACACAGAGAAACCCTGTCTTGAAAAAACAAAAAAACAAAACAAAAAAAAAAAAAAAAAAAAAAAAAAACCAAAAAACCAAAAAAGCAAAAAACTGTGAACATGCTCATCCTTAAACCTTTTTATATATATCCCTAAATGCATACTTGGGCATATATACTCGGCAACGAATATAAATCTTTATTACTAAGGGAAATAAAAAGGGGGCTACGACATGGTTTCTGCCCTTCCACTTAAATTAAGGTAACACAGAGGTAACCAGAGTTCAAGTTAAAAATAAACTGGTCTTGCTTGTGTTTTGTTTTGTTTGTTGTTTTTCAAAGCAGGGCTTCTTTGTGTAGCCCCAAGCCATTCTCTCTATAGCCATTCTCTCTATACCCCGTGGTGACCCCCTACCAGGGTATAAAGAAGCCAACACCCAGATTTTGTCCTCTTTTCTAACTTACCCACTAAAGGAAAACTACTAGCAGTGTGAATTTAAAAAGCCATTACTAGAAATTCAAAGTTATGCTAATACTAATTCTACCATCATTGGCATTTCAATGTTTCTTTTTGTTGTAGACACTTACCCAGCACAAAGTACTAGAGGCAGAGAGGGGATGCAGCCTGCCTAGTACAAAGTACTAGGCTTGGCTTGAGGCCTCCCCTTCCTCTTACAATTTTCAGCAATGAGCAGAAGCCATTTTTTCAAAAGCTAAGTGGTTGTTTACCACTATTCCTTCCTTGGTGAATTTGCTAATATATTTAGTTAGGCGGTGCTAATTGATATTCATCTCAGCATGGAAAATATAAGAATCAAAAGAAGTTGTTTTTCTGCATCCTGATAAATCAGATACAAATGAGATTAAAATAAACTTTTTAAAAAATGTCTAATAATCAAGAATGAATAAGATAAAGCAAATACAGTAAAAATTTCCCTAAGAATCTAAGAATTCGTAATTCTATGTGGGTACTTGAAAGTAGTTTGAAGTACTTGAAAACTGTGAGGCCTACCCTACCATTTTACCTCCAGAATTACATAAGCAAGGCTAAGCAATGTTCCCCCATTTTGGGTTTCTTTTGGTGCAGGGAATGAGATTGAGCAATCCCTTATAGCCCTTAAGCTAACACTGGCCCAGATCTTCACTCTCAACCCCCATTAGGGTGGGGTTTTGTTGTTTTTAATGCTTGCTTTGGTGATATCAGCAGGCAAACTCCAGGCCTTGGACCCTCACAAAGCTGGACCCTGAGCTAGAGTTTGTTTTATGTTATTTCACTTTTTTCTTTAACCTTTCTGGCATCTGACTTATGGCTCTTTTACTTTTCAGTGTAACAAAATGAATCACAACAAACTCTTAGGCAGACTACCAAAACAGTGCTTTTGCTCTTGGATCAGGGGTGGGCTCTAAACTTTTATTCCAGTTGGCTAGCAGAATAAATCTGAATAAGTGAGTAACTTTTACATTCCTGCTTTCTCTTGCTAAAAATTAGAAACTTAGATCAGGTCTTCTCCTAGCATACCGCTCGGCTCTCTTCTGTCTCCAAACTGCTGCCTCCACTCTGAGTGGACACCAACTGCTCCGGCAGATGAATCCTGTTCTTGCATCAGCTCCTGCAAGAAGAGTTGCTGTTGGAAGTGTGCCCAGGGGTACCTACAGAGAAGCTTCGGACAACAGCAGCTCATGCATCTGAAGTGGGGACATCTCTACAACCAAGTACAGAGACTAGAAAAACAAAAACTAGCCGGGCGGTGGTGGCGCACGCCTTTTAATCCCAGCACTTGGGAGGCAGAGGCAGGCGGATTCCTGAGTTCGAGGCCAGCCTGGTCTACAGAGTGAGTTCCAGGACAGCCAGGGCTACTCAGAGAAACCCTGTCTCAAAAAACAAAACAAAACAAAACAAAAAAAAGAAAAACAAAAACTAAAACAACTAGATTTTGAGGGTTTTTGTTTTTTAATTACAACCCTGACTCCATTCTCCATAATCATTTCTAAAGCGTGCAGCTGCTAACAAGTACTGATTTGATTTAAAAAGAAATTAGTGCATTTTAAAAATTTAGGGGCAGGCGGGCAGTGATAGCAAACGCCTTTAATCTCAGTACTTCGGAGGCAGAAGCAGACAGGTCTGTGAGTTTGAGGCCAGCCTGGTCTACAGATCCAGTTCCAGAACAGCCAGAGCTACATAGAGAAACCTTGTCACAAAAACAAAACAAAACAAAACAGTTAGGGGCTGGAGAGAAGGCTTTGGCCATTTAGAGCTGTGGCTGCTCTTCCCAGCACCCCACATGGTGGCTCACAACCTACTGTAATTCCAGTTCCAGGGGATTCAGGTATATTTTTCTGGTGTCATCGGACACTTCTCGAACATGGTATACACACACCTATACACAAAACACATAAAAAAGTTAAAAAACAAAATTATTAGTAATTAATTGCCAGGTCCAGTAGCCCATGCCTGCAATCCTAGCACTTTGGAGGCTGGGACAGGAAGGAAGATCAGGAGTTCAAAGGCAGACTGGCCTACATCGGATCCTAGCTCACAAAAGTAAATTCATTTGTAAAAGGGAGTAGGGAGTGATAACGTATTTCAGTTGGTAAAATGTTCATTTAACATCCAGGAAGTACTAGATAAACTGCATCAGCAGCATAGGACTGATCTAAAGAGAATGCTGTGTGCAGTGAGGCAAGAGGAAAGACATCTAGGTTTTGCCACGTCCACAGGCTTCAACTTACTATTAAGGATTTTTTTTAACTGGGGAAGCATGCCATCCTCTTGCAGTGCATTCAATAAACTAGTCTTCCTGAAAGAAAACAAAAGAAAAATAAATGTCTAGAGTTAGTGCTCAAAACTAAATCCTGAAGGACAACCTAGTATCTCTCTATCTACAGGACCCTCAGGAGAATCTCCTAGCATATCTTTTTTTTTTGGTTTTTCGAGACAGGGTTTCTCTGTGTAGCCCTGGCTGTCCTGGAACTCACTCTGTAGACCAGGCTGGCCTCGAACTCAGAAATCCGCCTCTCTCTGCCTCCCAAGTGCTGGGATTAAAGGCGTATGCCACCACTGACTGGCTCCTAGCATATTTTAAAACAAAACAAAAACCTTGCAAAATAAAGAGTTTCTTTCTTTTTCAGTTTGGATGGGGGTGAGAGGTGTGGATAGAGGATTTGCTCTATGTATCCCAGGGTAGCTCTCAAACCCATGGTGATCCTCCTGCCTTAACTTTCCAGTGCTATGATTACCACATGCTGCTTAATGGTGAAAGGATCCCTGATGAATGAAGTGAGTGAATGCAAAAGCTTTGCTAAAGCAGCCGGAGACAACTCGGAACAAAAATAGAGGTGCCTGGGGCTACATGGCTTTATATATTTAAAGGGTGGCTCCTGAAGTGGTGGCGGTGGCAGGGGTGTGGGGTTGTTGAATGAGAAATGAAAACAACGCAAAAAAAAAAAAAAAAAAAAAAAAAAAAAAAAAAGAGCCATTTGGCAAACACTGGGCCACTGGGTCTTAGATCTGGCATCCAGGCCCCATCAATAAAGTAAATGTGTGGCGTACAGCACGAGCCAGTGGGAGCTCCAAGAGTATCGTGAAGCATGGCCAGGCGAGGCAAGCAGGGCGGCAGGTAGGTAGGTACCAAGGCCTAGTTGCGCTGGCCTACAGTTCCCCGTGGACTGCGGTCACCGATTGCAGCGCATGGGCAATTACGCGGAGTGCGTGGGCACGGAGGCGCCCATGTACCTGGCAGCCGTGGGGAGTACCTGCCGGCCGAGACTGAGATCTTGGAGCTAGCAGGCAACGCGGCGTGAGAAAAAATGGGCACCATCCTGTGCCACCTGCAGCTGCCCATCCACATCAAGGAGGAGCTCAAGAAGATGCTGGGCGTGTCTCCAACCAATAATATCCGTGAAAAGTTTTTTTTTAAAAAAAAAAAAAAGAAAAAAAAGAAGAAAGCGAATGTTAGCCGTATCAACAATGGAAACGTGCAAATACCAAGGCCAGAACACAAAAACAGAACTGTCTCTTGAAAATCCCAAATAACTAGAAAGAAATGTAAAGTAGCCATTTTGAATAGACACTTGATAGTCAAGAACCTATAGAGGTGACTTTTCCAGGCACACAGATGCTTGCTGATGGAGTAATTAATTACTCGCCCAATAAAGATTTACTGAGGCCTACTAATATTCCAGAATGAGCTTCGGAAATGAAACTTCCCCTGCCCTCATAGGAAAGCAGCTATGTATCCAGACAGAATACATTCTGACTAAATGCAGGTTGTAGTGTACTGGCTGATGTAAAATTTCTTCCCGGCCTGTAACAACTGGAGAAAGGAAAAATAAACGGTTGGATGCTTTAAAAAAATTCTTTTGGTCATTTCAAATAATTCCAAATTTCCCTTAATTCCGGATCCTAGTTATATTGTAGAAGCAGATTCTGGCATGGGGTGGACAAGCACGGAGCACCGAAAAGAATGTTTTCCATCAACCTTCTGAGCCCACCCTAACTTCTCAGTATATCTGACCCACTACATACAAGCCTTATTTAATACTATCTGCAGCTAGAAAAATACTGAAAAACAAGAAGTTACAACTAACTACGTTAAAGTCAGTGTAACGATGTAGTTGAAACCAGTTAAGTTCACCTGGCACCTTTAAACTCCCTACCCCTCAACCCCCCAAATCTACAGCCTACTCTGATTTTTAAAAAGTTCCATTTGCTTTGGTCTATAATCCTAGTATGCGGGGCTCTGAGGCCGACGGATCCCCACAACTGGAAGCAAGCCTGCATTAACTAGGGAGCGTCAGACCAGCCTGAGCCAGGTTAAGTGAGACCTTTTCAGAAAGAAATATGTAAAAATAGAAAAAACAAACAAACAAACAAACAGACGTAGCATTGCCACCCACAATCCCAGCACTGGAGAAGTAGAGGCAGTAGGACCAGACATTCAACGGTCATGTTACACACACACACACACACACACACACACACACACAGAGAGAGAGAGAGAGAGAGAGAGAGAGAGAGAGAGAGAGAGAGAGAGAGAGAGAGAGAGAGAGACACGGATGGACGTAATGCGGGCGCTTACAGGAAAAGAATAAGAAATGCAAAATAGATGAAACATACAAAATACGGAGCAAAAATAAATTAGACCACCGTATCTAATAAACCTAACTAAGCAAAGCGTATATGGATCAGGAGCAACTAGATTCAGGAATCAAAGAATACTGGCCACCCTTCCCACAAAGTCTGAGAACATTTGATTCACTTGTATTTTAAAAACCAGAATGAACACTTGTATTTTAAAAACCAGACAACACATTTTCACTCCTTTTTCAAAACTGGGCAACGGTAATAGTCTCTTTAAAGACAGATTACCACAATAAAAACTTATTTTGGAGTCCCAACATCTGGCACAACCACAGCAGCGTGTGCTGCATGCAAGGAGCGCCCCAGCTCCGGGGGGGCCCCCCTTTTCCAAGTCCTGGCCTTACCGCGGTGCGTCACTTCCTTCTCTGCCACCCGAGCTCGCTCGCGACGCGCGGGAAAAGAAGCTTCCTCCGGACGGCGGTGGCGGGGGGGGGGGGGGGGGGGGGAGGGGGGGGGGGGAGGCGGTGCTGACTCAGCCCGTGCACTACCTTGAGACTACATTTCCCAAGGGGCCGTAGTGGCAGCGGCCGTAGATGCGATGTCACCCGGAAATGGATCCTAGCCCTTACACACGCGTGTGCAGCGAGCCGGCTGGAGCCAACAAAATGGTTGAGCACCCCACCAGGGAGGGATCTATAGGGCCAATCAGAGTTTGCTAACAGAGCATGTTTCCGACTTTAAACCAAAATCAGATGAGCGCAGCATTTAGGACGTGAAGACCTTAAGATCAAGCTTTGTCCTTCTAGCGTGCATAGAAGATGGAAGTCAGCCCCAGAGACTTCAGAAGCCCCACCCGCATAACCTCAAAAAGGAGCGCGGGGGGGGGTGTGGGGGGGGAGGGCGGGATGCCAGAGAACAAAGCGTTACTTTCACGTGGTCAGTACTGACCCGCAGAACTCTGTCTTTGGAGAAGGGACTTTAAACTTGAAATAATCCAGAATAACTAGTGACAGCATCTGACATGTATTTCCTGACCAAATTTGTGTATTTTAATGTAAACAAGTCGTGGATAGTGTTTAAGCATTTTGAAAGATCAGCAGTGCCTAGTATTGCACACCCGTAGTTATGCACGGCTTTTAAAAAAAACAATGCTCCTAACCCAGAGGATCCATCAGCAAAAGATGTATCAGCTAGACTTTTGCACAACTTTTAAAGCAATGGCCGTCTGCTTTTATTGATTTTACTAACTTTGCCTATCGTGATTTAAGGATAAAACATTGTCAATAAAGGCAGTTGTCAGGGATAATGGGTCCTCTGCTTTGGGATTTTTTTGTTGTTGTTGAGGGAAAATGTACTTTTTAAATCGTTTGGCCTGCTTTCTTCCCTTTATGGTGCTCTAGTTGTATGTTTTAAAAGCGTTTCACCAGTTCTTTACACTATTCTCTTCTAGGCAGCTCTAAGTATTTATAGTATTGCAGATTAGAACCAAGTTTGACTGAACTCAAACTGGAACATCACAGCCCTTACAGTCAAAACAAAAATCTGATAATGATTCTGGACAACTTGTCTGAAACAGCAAATCTTTTGTAGTAATTTTTTTGTTAATCTGAAAAAAACCAAAAAAAAAAAAAGTTCCTTAGTTTGTTTAGATGGTTTTACAAAGACGAGATGGAAATTTTCTGTGTCCCATAGAGAGTTTTTTTGGGGGTGTTTTTGCTATGTAACCTACTCACAGCAACCAACTTGCCTCATTCTCTAGAGTGCTAGGATTATAGGCATGTGCCACCAGGCTTGTCTTCAACGCTATTTTTCTTTTAAGGAAGGGGTGCATGTACTTCAGGTTAGACTTAAATGAACTGTGTAGCTAATGTTGGTCTTGAACTCCTAATCCTTATGTTTACTTCCTGAGTGATAGGACTACAAACATAGTAGTACCATATCAGATTTTATGCTATGCTGGGGACTGAACCCATAGCTTTGTTCAGTCTAGGCAAGGACCCTACCAATTGAGCTAGCTGTCTTCCCACCCTTCCATACCGCTTTTTAAATAAGATGGCCTAGGGTTTTTGTTATTTTTTTTTCCCCAGAGCTGAGGACCGAACCCAGGGCCTAGCAAGCGCTCTACCACTGAGCTAAATCCCCAACCCTGCCTAGGGTTTTTATCACCAGTATTGCATTTATTTGTGTGCATGTTGGTAGGTGCATGTGGAAGTCAGAATTTCAGGAGTTGGCTCTCATCCAACCATCTCATCCAACTTGAACTCAAGTGATCAGGCTTTAGCTACTAAGCTGAAGCTCTAGGCTTGTTCCAACAAATGACAATAATATATTATTGGCAGCTACAAACCCGGGTTTGGGGACCCACTCCATGTATAAGTTCATTATTTTAAGACAAGAACTGGAACTAGTGGTATGCGTCTGTAATAAAGGAGGGAGGCATGGGCATCAGTAGTTTATATCATCACCCACACTATCCATTTTGATGCCACCCGGTATATGTAAGACCCTGTCTCCAAACAAAATACAGACATCTTTTTCCAAAATAACTTTTATATATCATTCTTTTACATATTAAGTGAGAAAAGAAAAAACTTAAGTACTTAAATGACTAGGTACAAAGTATGACATAATTTTCTGGAAAGCAATTATGACCAATATTTATTGCAATGTTTAATGAGTAATTCTAATTTTGGACCTTGATGAAGAGAAAAAAAGAAAAA
Organism: Rhabdomys pumilio; assembly: GCA_030674055.1. Taxonomy (NCBI): domain Eukaryota; kingdom Metazoa; phylum Chordata; class Mammalia; order Rodentia; family Muridae; genus Rhabdomys; species Rhabdomys pumilio. The sequence goes on along the minus strand of JANHMN010000005.1, from coordinate 66,853,305 downwards.
AAAAACAGGGCTAACTTAGCAGGCAAAGGTGCCTGCCACCCAGGCCTAGTGACCAACCTGAGTTCAGTTCCTGAAACTCATGTAATGATATAAGACACCAACTTCAAAGTTGACATCTGACCTCCACATACCATGGCACATATACCTCCTACCCCGCAATAATAATAGGTTTTTAAAAAAAGAAACAGAAACAAAAAATGAATAAAAACTAAGACTTTCATTAAATAATTTACTAAAAAATTGCATAAAATACACATATGAAACCATTGAATGACAAATGTGGAAATATATACATAATGTTAAACAGAAAACAATATGAAATATCAACTGTACAGAGGAATACAAAAAGAAAGAAAACTAATGAACAATCTAGTTAACACTGTTTCTGGGTGATATTGGCTTTTCCTCTGAATGGTTATCCATAGACAGACAAAGCCACAGTGAGTACTTAATTTGTTTGGAGAGCTACTCAAATGTGAAGAATGGAAAGAAAAAAAAATCTGACCACATGGCATCAAATCTATATTACCCCTAAATTTAAAAATATGATGTCAAATAATAACACAGTTATTTATCCATGATCTGAGTAGTAGAACACTAAGGAGGCAATAAACAGTAAAAGTTTATATTTCAACAGATATGAAATATCACATGAATATAAATAAAACTGAGAAACATAAGGAAAAAAATTAATTTCACCAATTAAAAACAAAGAAAAAAGGATGCTTTTTTTTTTTTTAAACCAATTTATCTAAAGCCATCAGGCAGTCCTTCTGAGTGAACAGTGGCACAACCTTTTGGGGAAGAATTTGGCGATTATTTCATCAAGTGATAAAATGTTCATACCACTTGATATAATAATGCCATGTAAATGGATCTAAATAATTTTAACTAGTCTTTTTTTCTTTCTTATATTACCAACAAAAGCCAATCTTTACTATTAGATGAGTCAACATAAGACCTTATCAGTAAAAAGTTTAAAAAAAAAAATCTGTCTGCAGCAAGTGTGATTGCCTTAAAGTCTTGGACCATATCACAAATCAAGCAAAAACAAGAGCGTGTCCAGCATCCTGCAGTCGGCCATTTTATACCCTCTGCAGAACAAAAAATACAGAAGATAACTGTACATTAAGGAGAGCTACCCCACAGGTTCCACATCAGCACATCAGCAATTCACTTTTTATCTCCCACTGGGTAACTAAATACTTACAAGGCACTAAGGTAAAGACAGTAAACAATCTCCTTTCTTAATGCTTTGGTTAAGGTTTACGGTTTCAGACAAAAATTGAAATAACTCTCTTAACTGTATCCCCTCAATATAAGGGATAAGGCATGTTTAAGAACACAGAATTATGGAGCAATAAAACCTGGAGAAATATCCAGCCTAGGCCATTCAATTGATTATAAAACCTTAAGACAAATTAATCTGCGTTCCTCAAAATTCTCATCTGTAATAAAATGAGTTATACTTTAGCTATTCCACAGGATTGTGGAGACTACGAAATAAGTTAATGTTAGCGCATTATGTAAAACCTTTTACTGGTCTCTTGTGCTAGTAAGTACTATAGAGCTGTACAGGAATTATTTGGTAAATGGGCCCAGAGACTGAAACTAGAACAGGAAAAGACTGGCAGGATTAATAGAAAAGATATTAAACGTCTGCACCCTTTCCTATATCTAAATGCTAAATTACTAATTGTAAGCAATTAACTATAGGTTTTCACTACTAATCCTCAAAAGTACAACAGTTCTGCAGCCAAACGAAACCACACAACCAATTTCCAATCTCCCAGCTTTAGCAGACCAAATCATGCAGAAAGTTCTACAGAAGAGAAAGGGGAAGGTGGGGGTGGGGGGGCAACACAGCCCCAGACACTTTCATATTACCACTGCCTTTACTTTTCAGTGTAATGATACTGGCGTGACTCTGCATGTCAGAGTTTCAGGGAGGTGGTTTGCTCAGATCTTAGGTTTCAACCAATGTAATAAGCACTTAAGAAACACAGCGAAATCCTCTCTCCTATGTCCTGTAGGGGAGAAAACCCAAGGGTTTGGGGCAGACGTACAGTGGTAACGTACTTCACTGTGGTCACTGCGTTCTGCTACTCGTGGGGCGAGTCTGTGGAGAGCCAAGATCGGCCAGGTCTGAATGTGGTTGGGCTATAAGCGCAACATGCTGCGGAAGCAATCTTTCACAGCCTCACTAGCTCCTTTGCGTTTTAAAATTCTCATCATCAGACTGACCAGGGAGAGACTAAGATTCTGGAGTGATTTTTTTTTTTTCAGTGGGTTTGGTCACATCCTCCACTCAGACAAATCCTTTCAACATCTAGAATGGTAGAATTGCCTCTCTACAGGTCCTCCCAGCCTAAAATGGCGATTTGGGAGAAAGACAACAACTTACCGAACCCCTCGCTATTTCGCAACCATAATTACCAGAACGTTCTGCGCCTCCCTCCCCAGCCAGCCCAAGCCACTGGTAACACGCACGCGCAGTTCTCGATCCCTAGTGTTAAGCTCACTCAACCGGGAAGCATGCTCGCATTTACGCATGCGCACTTTCATTCCCGCGCAGGAAGACTTTTGCTTGCAGTGAGCATGCGTGATTTCACCTTCTCGCCTCTCTGCCCCACCCTCGCCTAAGGGGTCACGATCTCCCGTGCCGGCGCAGCTCTACCCCTCATGTCAGGCTTTCTCAAGAGTGCTTGAGCGCCACCATCTGGTGCTATGGTTACTCTTGGGATCCACACAACGCGCCGATCTTTACTATTTTCTCCCTTCTCTTTCCGTCTCTCTCTCTCTCTCTCTCTCTCTCTCTCTCTCTCTCTCTCTCACACACACACACACACACACACACACACACGTCTTTGTGGTTACTGCGTTCTGCTACTCTGGTGGAGAATATATATATATATATTTACAGACATATATATTCATGCCGGGTGAGTCTGCACGTGTTTCTCGCCAAAGTTGTGCCTCAGTATCTAAACCATATCATTAACAACATTTCTTAAAAGGATTAACTGTGATAAACTAAGTTACATATGGGATTTAAAAAGACGTCGTAGGTGATAAATCCAGATGGAATCCATCAGCAACCTAAGGGAGAGGCTACGTGGTACATGCAAGGATTCCTTAATACAGTTAAAAACGCTCCAACCTTAAACCAGTAGTAAATCAGAGCCCGGCGTGGTGATTTACGCCTATAATCCCAGCTTTAGTAGAATGGCCGCGAGTTCGAGGCCTGCTGCCGTCACTCTCAAACTACATTCACGCACTCCCAAAGAAAACAAAAAGCGGATGAAGCCTAATCCTAAAGACTCATCCTTTTGATTCACCCCTGGCAAATGAAGAACGCGAAAGTTTTTTGTTTTGTTTTGTTTTGTTTTAAATGGATGTCAAATAAAACAGTGATGCTCAGGTGCCTTAAACCTGCTTAGAGAGTCTAAAAATCTTTCATAATATTAAGTAGTGCTCAACATCCTTTCAGAGGGCTAGGGGTTCGTATTGGCCTCCAGCTCTCCCTCTCGTCAAAAAAGAAAACGTAAAAATTAAGGATCTCCCTGACCCAAGCTCCCTCCTCCGCCCTCCATGTTACATTTTTGCCCTTCGTCGTTCCTTTACCTCCTGCCGAAGCGAGTGTCGTAGCAAAAATTCTTACTGCTGGCATTGCCGAGACGATGGAGGGAGCGGCGGGATAGAGAGCAGTGCCTGGGTGGCAGCAGTGATGACTTAACGGCGACGAATACCAGGTACGAAACCTGCTATACTTGCGGCCGCGGCGCGGATGCCACGAACCCACAGCCTCTCCAGGAGCGCTGCACTGTGCTGCAACGCATGCGCCGCGCTCCTCCCTCTCCTCAGATCGCCCCTCTACAGCAGCCCACTGAGCCTTCGCCGTTTGCCCAGGACTCAGGTCCCTAGCCCACCCTTCTTCTCCTACCTCTGCTCACACCGGTGTCCATCACCCATCCCTTCCTCAGCCCCTTCTGTCATCAATACGTCCTCATCCTTCTTAATTTACCATTATTAAGTCTCACTACTGTTATTATTCTCTTTCTGGTCCACCCTACTATTCTTGGCCTTCTCTGACTCTTTGGAGCTCTGCTAGGCCCCTTCGTGTTCCCTGTTGTACCTAATATTCCAACTGTTTTGAAAACAAACAAAAAACCTCAAAAAAACAAAAAAACAAACCACCCACTAGCATGCTAATGAGTGCCTGTAATTCCAGAGATTTATAGACAACCTCTCTTACATGATAAATCCTAAGCCAACTTGGGCCACAAAAGATCCTGAAGGGGGAAAAAAAAGCCTCCACCTCTGGGGGGGGGGGGGAAGGGAAATATATGTATGTAGACTTAATTGTGGGCCCAAGTTACAGAGACCGAGGAATAAGTTTTATTCTGATACCTGAAACCAGAGCTCTTGGGACAGGCTATTTTCACTTCCAGCACGTTGTTTCCTGTAAGGAATCTTGATTTGTAAGGGTCTCCTTAAGAACCACTCCCCCTTCTTATTCATCCCTGGATCTTGAGAGATCATCTGACTGGCGCCTGTCGATCTATCACAACATTGAAATGTGGATTTTCACGTAGAGCACCAGAGCACCAGAAGCATACAAGTAAAAAGGATCGGGGTGGGGGAGGAGAAGAAGGAGGAGGAGGAGGAGGAGGAGGAGGAGGAGGAGGAAGAGGAAGAGGAAGAAAGAGGAGAAGGAGGAGGAGGAGGAAGAGGAGGAAAGGAAAAGCAGTCGCATGCCTGCATCTGAAACAAATATCATGAGCAGAATAGAAGTAGAAGGCAGGGTCATCAAATATATTGCACCACCTAGTGAACAGATAGGTAATATGCATAAAACCCTCTGATGTTTTAGCTCTAGTAAGACACCCTCACTTTGACAATTCCCTCCCTTGCTTTTGAAAGAGCTTTTTCTTTGAGGGGAAGGGGAGTGTAATGGAAAAGATCTTTTCAGCCAAATTTGAGCATTAGAAGAAGCCTTTAAGCTAAGTTTACCTGAAATCCACTGCAAAAGTGTTAGGTAGCATCTCAGAACAAACGTTGTACGCATACAGAATTAACAGACTGTACTTACATAGTTCAAACTATGACTAGAGAGATGGCTCAGCTTGTTAGGAGCACTGACTGCTCTTCCAGAAGTCCTGAGTTCAAATCCCAGTAACTACATGGTGGCTCACAACCATTTGTAATGGGATCTGATGCCCTCTTCTGGTGTGTGTCTGAAGGCAGTTACAGTGTTCTCATATAAAAATAAATAAAATTAAAAAGAAAATTCAAACTAAATTTTTCCTGTAAAACTAGATTAATTCTGTTTGAAGACTACATTTAAGAGAAATTTTTCTTGATTGCCATCAGGGGAAACAACATGTTTTTACATCCGACAAACTGTAACATAAATAGAAATGTTAGAAATAATCTCTATATTGCCAAGATATCTCTTTCCTAAAATTAATTTCTCTGATATTTTTAATTATAAGGGATATGAACAATTGAATTCTAGGGTTTTAGGATGTGGCCGTTGGGAGAGTATTTTCCTAGCCTGGACATAGCTCTGACTTCAGATCCTTAGCACAATTTAAACCTATATGGTGCACACCCTTGTAATGTCAGCATTGAGGGAATAGAGAATGATCATAATTCAAGGTCATCTTCAGCTACATAGAAAGTTCAAGGCCAGCCTGGGAATGTAACACTGTGACCAGAAAAAGAAAAAGGGAAACAAAGGAAGAAAAAAAAAGAAGGAAGGAAGAAAGGAAGGGAAACAAATGCACAAAAGACAGCTTTGGGACTGAGGATGTAGCACTGAAGCTCAGAGGCTGAAGGCCTGTTTGTGTTTGTGACCCTGTAATCCCAGCACTTGGGAAATGAGGCCAAAGTATCAATGATTTGAAGTCAACTTAGGCTAAACAGTAAATTTCATGCCAGCCTGAGCTATAGAATGAAACCCTGTTTCAAAAAGGAAAAAAGAAGAAGAAGAAGCCATGTGTGGTGTCACTGCATGCCTTTAATCCCAGCACTCAGGAGGCAGAGGCAGGTGATCTCTGTGAGTTTGAGGCCAGTCTGGTCAACAGAGTGAGTTCCAGGACAGCCAGGGCTACATAGTGAGACTTTGTCTCAAAAACAAAGAAACAAACAAACAAGAGAGGAAGAAAGGGAGGAAGGGAGGAAGGGAAGAAGGAAGGAAGGAAGGAAGGAAGGAAGAAAGGAAGGAAGAAAGGAAGGAAGGAAAGAAAGAAAGTTTTAAAAAGTTAATGTTTACACATTTGAAATTTACAGATTATCAACATTTTTGACCAATTAATACCACACTAATATCTGTACTTCAGACAAATTGTGGCCACTATGCATGAACAAAAGTACATTCATTAAAATTATAATAGATCTTGGATGAGAAAAGCATAAGAGTTTTGTTTCCAACTTTTTAAGGTTTTCAGCTAACAGATTACCCTTTCTTTATTGTTTCTGGTGAAGGTCATCAAATGCAGGGCCTTGTGTACAATAAACAAGTGTTCTACCACTGAGGTACACTCCTAACCCCAGCAAACTTATTTAAATTATAATTTGTGTGTATATATGTGTATATAGTTGTGTGTGTATGGTTACATGCATTCATGTGTACATGTGTGTGTGTTTGTGTGTGTTGTGTATAGAGGCCAGACTTTGATTTTAGATGTATCTCTCAACAACTTTTCACTTTTTTTTTTCAGACAGGGTCACTGAACCTAAAGTTCATGGATTTGGCTAAACTGGCTATTTAGTGTGGAACGAGAAACTACTTGTCTTAGGCCCAGTCCTCTGCCAACAGTGGGATCACAGGCATTTTCTTCTGTGCCTCCTTGGCTTTCTTTCTTTCTTTCTTTCTTTCTTTCTTTCTTCCTTCTTTCCTTCCTTCCTTCCTTTCTTCCTTCCTTCTTTATTTCTTTTCTTTCTTTCTAGCAAATAATTTTTTTTTAAAAAAAATTAATGGTTCCAAGTGCTATAATTAATTCCTTTGAATAAGATACAATAACCAAGTCAAAAGAATAAATGCTTGTTAATTATTAGAAAAGTCTGGCCATCTGGTGTTCTGATAGACCTCAGAGAACAATTTTTATAACTCTAACACAACAGGCCCCTTCCTCTCCAGGCTAAGTCATTAGGAGGGTACAATCTGACATGTTATGTAGGTCTCATCTTTCTCTCTGCTGCTGACATTTGTCTTTTCTTAACAACAATAACACACAGAGAGACACACAAAACCATGAATAGGTTCGTCTCTGTTTTATTTTTATTTATTTATTTATTTATTTATTTTTAGTATAGAATGGTGTTTATTCAGGGCATGGGGAGGGGAGTTATGAGGGTAGTAGAGGCAGAGAAAAGCAGAGAGAGAGAGAGAGAGAAAGAGAGAGAGAGAGAGAGAGAGAGAGAGAGAAAGTAGAAGACTAGAGGCCGGCTATGAGCACATGGAGAGAGAGGGGGGAAGGGAACAGGGAGAGGGGGGAAGGGGCAAGAGGACGGGGACAGAGCGGTAGCAAGAAGGGAAGGGCAGGAGACCAAGAGGGCAAGAGCTCATCTCTGTTTTATATCCTGGCTATTTTCAAGTTTACCAAGCAAGCCTAGCTGTTAGCAATTTGTTTGCACTCTAAAGTTTTAGTTGGGAAGATGGTGCTTACATTAGCAAAAATTGGGGGAGGGTAGCTGACTTAAGCAGGCTCCAATCGCTAGGGGCTCAGAGTTTCCTGTTCCTCTCTAGTTCTACCAAAGCTGACTGTCTTGAAAAGTTATTCTGAAAATCAACCATCAGATATTATTTCTTACACATACATGCATGCATACATACATGTATACATACAGACAATAAAGAATATCAAGAAAGTAGTGTGCCATGTATTCTAGCCCTTGGAGAGGCTATGGCAGAAAGATCATTTAAACCTAGCCCTAGCTACACACTCTAGTAAAATACAGTTAAAACAAAGGAGAGAGACTGTCAGGCTGGGGATATAGCCTCATGGTTTCGTGCTTTCCTAACGTGTGTAAGACCTAGTTAGGCCTCCAGTCTCTCTCTCTGTCTCAGTCTCTCTCTCTGTCTCAGTCTCTCTCTCTCTCTCTCTCTCTCTCTCTCTCTCTCTCTCTCTCTCACACACACACACACACACACACACAGAGACACATTCGCATAAAGGTGAGTGTGGTATCACATGCCTGTAACCCGGCACTAGGAGGCAGCAGTGAGAGGATAAAGTTAAAAGGTCACCTTAGGCTACATGAAACCCTGACTCAAGAAACAACCAACTGAGATAATGGCTCAGTGGTTAAGAGCACTGACTGCTCTTCCACAGGTCCCGAGTTCAATTCCCAGTGGCTACATGGTGACTCATGGCCATCTGTAATGGGATTTGGTATTCTTATCTGCTGTGCTGTCTGAAGACAGCTATGTGTATTTATGTAAGTAAAAATAAATAAGTCTTTTAAAAGAGAACAACAACAAAAAAAAAACCAACAAAAGAAAAAAAATAGAAGAATGCTAATTTCTTAGCCCTAATCCTTCTATATTTGTTTAAATGTACATGCCCATATATAAGGTATAAAAAGTCTAGAAAACACCTATGAGGAAAGAAATGCAATATTTGAATGTATTTATATTTTGTTTTGGTTGGGATCAAACCCATGGCCTAAACAAATAGGTGAGCTGTATCCCAATTCCTTTTAATTGCATATATTTTCCCAAGCAATAACATTGGTTTTATATTGAATGCTAAAATTTTTTTCTATACTAACCTAAATAGTGCTTTTATGTTGAAAGTTATGATTACAAGTTAGGCATGGCAGAAGCATCAGATGTTCATCCGCAGTTACTTGTAGACAAGCTGGGCTATTTGAAAAGACCTCATTCCCACAAAAATGGAAAGTTAGGTTTGTAGCAATAAAATACTAACAAAGTGTGTTAAACGGTGAGCAAATTTCACTGTAGAAATTTTTAGAAAATATATATCTTTTTGATGTGTTGTTTCAGCTCTGGAGGTGGAATATAAGAAGTGTGGCATATTCCTTATTTTTATGAACATATCTTATTTAAGAAAAAACACCAGTTATCAAAGCTGGATATGGCATACTTCACTCAGCTCAGCACTCAAGAGGTTAAGGCCTGAAGAATCCTTCAAGTTTGAGACCAGCCTATGGTACATAATCCCAGTTTAGACAGGGCTACACAGCAAGACCCTGTCTCGAATTAATTAATTAAGCTAACATAAAAAGTATGCAAAGGGCTTTCTTTGTGATCCAGGAAGGATTCACATTTTCTTGTTATATACTCAACGTTGATGTTGTACAGGCCTCCTGAGCCTGGGATTACAGGCCTGTGCCACCACATCTAAAGAGACTAACTAAATTAGGAAACATTCTACAGGTCAGAATTTCTGAACAAAAAGAGAGTCAAACGCAAATTTAATAACTCAAGTGTTGAAAACCAACCAAAAAAGGTAGGCCTGTTTAGTGGTACATATATGTAGACCCAGCATTCGTGAGATCCCAGCAAAAGGATCTTGAGTTCAAGAAGCTGGAATAGGTAGTAAGATGATGTCGGGATGTATGGGAAAGCTAAAACTGAACCAACCTAAAATAAAACAAAATTAAAAAAAAAAAAGCCTGTCACGTGCCCTTTGAGGCCGTGTGCAAAACTCATACAGCACAACGTCACAGAGGCCTGCCAGGAAAAGCTGCCATTTCCATCTAAGCCATCCTTGGGGGGAGGGGGGTAGCCTCGGGGCTCCGTGGCAGCGGTGTGAGTGGGCCTGCTCACCGGAAGATCTCACCGTACCCATGAGCGGTAAAAGTTGCTTCAAGTGTGGACGCTCTGGCCACTGGGCCCGGGATTGTCCTAAGGGAGGAAGTCGAGGGCGAATAGCAAGAGGTCGTACCAAAGGTTCCCAGTGCAGCAGCTCTGCCAGCCAGTCCGATGTTTGTTATCGCTGTGGTGAAACTGGTCACTATGCCAAGGACTGCGATCTTCTCCAGGACACCTGCTACAACTGCGGGAGAAGAGGCCACATAGCTAAGGACTGTACCCAGGCTAAACGAGAGAGGGAGCAGTGCTGCTACATCTGTAGCCGACCTGGTCACCTGGCTCGGGACTGCGACCGACAAGAAGAACAGAAATGCTACACTTGTGGTGAATTTGGGCACATCCAGAAAGACTGTACCCAAATCAAGTGCTACAGGTGTGGTGAGAACGGCCACATGGCGGTGAACTGCAGCAAGGCAAGCGAAATCAGCTGCTACCGCTGTGGCGAGTCTGGACATCTAGCCCGGGAATGCCCCATTGAGGCTACTGCTTAGTACCCTCCCTTAAACCCTCTCCTTTAGTACGTAGTTAAGCTGTTTTAAACATTTCTTTATTAATCAAAAGGGTGATAGATGGAAACTACGCCTATGCTACTATAATTATCAACTTAACACAGAAAAAGACTTGGGGGGAGGGGGAAACCCGTCAAAAATGCGCTGTTTGGTTGCCATGAGGAAATTCAGATAGGGCACAGCCATTTTGAATGGGACACAACTGGTGGGTCTTTTGAATATGTTTCTCTTTGACACACTAAATTAGAAATTGATAGTGAAAAACAGAACAAGGTTGGAACATCGCCTTTGAATTTACTAACAAATAATATCTATATGTGTGTCCGATAGAAATAAACGGCCTTGAAGCAAAAGAATACCGACTAAAACGATAAGAAGAGAAACTACTTCCTTGGTGGTGGGGGCAAAGAACATTTTGAGGAAGTAACATTTCTTCAGAGACTTTTAGAGCAAATAAAAGTGTTTCTGAAACTATTGATGACTTTGATAAGGTTTTATATTTAGTTTTATTATATTGATAACTTTTGCATTATTTAATTTTTGTTAACTTTTTTTGGTTGGTTGGTTTTATTTTAAGTTTTTATTATTATTATTTTTTTTATTAAGAGCTCATGCTATCCCAAATTTGAACCCCAAACATACATCTCTCCTTCTGTCTTAGCTTCCCAAGTGCTCTGATTACAGCTGTGAACCACCACACTCAACTCTGATCTTGTTAACTTTTAAACAATATTGAAACACATCTCTTAGGCCAGTGAAAGGAAACTGGCCCTGCTCAGCAGGGAAAGGTGCTTGTTACCTGATGGTGCGAGCTTGACCACTTGTTTGCTTCTTGAAACCTACAAAAAGGAGGAAGTAAAGAACCAATTCCACAAAATTGTCTTCTTACAGGCACATACGTGCACCACATACAAACTATTAATAATAGAAAATAATACTAATAATAAGAACCAAAATTTTTTCCTTTTGTGTTTTTGAGACAGGGCTTTTCTATGTAACCCTGACTGTCATGGAATTTGCCACATAGACCAGACTGAACTTGAACTCAGTGATCCTCCTGCTTCGGCCTCCTGACTGCGGGGATTAGAGATATGTGCTATCATGCCTATCAGGAACTTTTTAAAGATTTATTTATTTTGTGTATATTAGTACACTGTAGCTCATCTTCAGACTGTAGCTATCAGACACACCAGAAGAGGGCATTGTATCCCATTATAGATGGTTTACACGGCTGTGAGCCACCATGTGGTTGCTGAGAATTGAACTCAGGACCTCTGGAAGGGCAGTCAGTGCTCTTAACTGCTGAGACATCTCACCAGCCATCTTCTTCCTCTTCCTCTTTTTCCTCTTCCCCTTCCTCTTCCTCCTTTTCCTCCTTCTGTTCCTCCTCTTCCTCTTCCTTTACTTCTTCCTTTTCTTCGTCTACTCACTTTTAAGTGTAACGTTTCCTTCACTTCTCTTTTTAAAGCATGCTTTTCTTAACAGTGTCCTGACATGAGTTGGTGTCTTCATCTCTGCCTTATGGCTGCTTGTGTACCTTTATTCGGATCTCCAGTGGCTCCTCCTCTCCATTCTCCAGGAACCTGCTGAGGTTTTACACCTTGCCTGCCCTGAGGTGTTTTACTGTTGTTGCTTGATCCCTCCCTCTAATAAAATTGTGCCTGTGATTCCAAAACATATACTTCAGAGATGAAAATAATATTTATAATTAGGAGTTTTCTGAAAAAAAAACACACTTTTTAAAAATTTTATTTATTTATTTTATGTATATGTATAGCTGTCTTCAGACACACCAGAAGAGGGCATCAGATTGCATTGAAGATGGTTGTGAGCCACCATGTGGTTGCTGGGAATTGAACTCAAGACCTCTGGAAGAGCAGTCAGTGCTCTTAACTGCTGAGCCATCTCTCCATCCCTAAAAAACACACTTTCACAGACATAAAAACATGTAATTTGAGGGTGGGGGTGTAGCTCAATGGTGGAGTTCTTTCCTAGCATGTGCAAGGTACTGTACATCCTCAGCACTAGAAAACAAACAACAGCAATAATAACATCCCCCCCAATGGACAACAGGAAGGGGATGTTGTAACAGGAACTGGTCAGAAAACAATGAAGGCAATACCTTATGACAAACCTTGACTATGACTGAGTGTATAAGCTTTTGTAAGTTTTTTTTTTGTTCTGTAAACCTAAGTGCTCAAGAAATGCAACTCATTTTTACACTGGAAACCACATTCTTTTTCGAACCATCCAAAGACATACATGTGATCATTGTCATCTGAAAGGCCTTTTCAACTTCTGTGACCCTCTTGCCTTCTAGAATTGATTTTGTCCCTTTGAGTTTTCTCAATAAGATAAATCCAGGCACAGTGACATAGTCTTTCCCCCAGAGAAGACAACCTCAGTCCAATCTACAAAACCACATAATTCCTACATCAGACAGCACAAATTGCTCTAGTTGCCTCACTTGGCTTGACTGTTTATCTAGGAAAAGAAGAAAAGAGGAGTGTGTTTCCCCAATCCCTAACCCAAGCACTGGGTATCAAATCATCTTCTTGCATCCCTTCAAATGGTCTGGAATTTTATTTCTCCTTTGCTCAGGAGTGTCAGAGTTGAACAGGAAAAACAGATCTCACCCTTTATCAAGACACATTCAAGATTACACTCCTTTATTTCTTCACTTAGGTAATTCTTTCTACTCAGAGAAAGAACACCCTTATTTGTCTCATCAGTATTCCTAAGCTGGAAGACAGAGACACGGGCTCAGAAGCATGTTATTTAACCTGCACATTGCTTTACAGTGTTTGTGAATTAGATGCCAACATTTACAAAGGGAAGAGCTGAGGAGGCAGCCTGGTGGAGAGTGCTGCCTTAGTATCCTGGGGCCCTGGGTTTAGACCCAAGGTTTTAACATTCCTAAGGCCATGGGGGAAGGGGGACATGGGGCTACAGGACAGTAATCTCAATTATTTGAATGGGAAATCAGTAAAAGCAGAAGGACTAGGAATTTCAGGGCAACCTGAGCTACACAGTGAGCTGTAGGTCAGTCTGGGCTACATGTGGCCCTGCCACAAATGAACAAACAAAACAGGAGAACATTTTTCATAAACTACGTATTCTTAATCTCTCTGGAAAGAAGAGTAAGAAGCTACAAGCACAAGCTCCTCTGGAGAAGCATGCCGCTGCAGGAGTGAACTACTGTACTTTTATTTTAAATCACATGCATTTTGATCATATCCAGCCTCCAGGACCTTCCAACCAGTCTCCCAAATTCATGTTTTCTTTTTCTTATTAATAATCCCTTGTGTTCAATAAATGCATGGCTGTGGGAGCATTCACTAGGGCATGGGTAACCTACCAGCCATAACTCCGAAGAAAAACGACTCTCCTTCTCTCAACAGTGAATCAACTAATCAGCTGCCAGCAGCTACTCCTCTACAGATGGGTTAGTAACAGCCTCTCCTTCCCTGATGGAATTTTGGTTGGTTTGATCTTGTACAGGCAACCACAGCTGCCTTGGGATTATGTATGCAATAGTCATTGATGAATATTTATTTTGAGAAGGGGGGAAGAGGTGGGGAGGAAGAGAGAGGGAGGGAGGGAGGGAGGGAAGGAAGGGAAGGGGAGAGGAGGGGAGGGGAGGGAAGGGAAGGGAAGGGAAGAAGGGAAGGGAAGAAGGGAAGGGAAGAAGGGAAGGGAAGAAGGGAAGGGAAGGGAAGGGAAGGGAAGGGAGGGAGGGAGGGAGGGAAGGAAGGGAAGGGGAGGGGAGGGGAGGGAAGGGAAGGGAAGAAGGGAAGGGAAGAAGGGAGGGAGGGAGGGGAGGGGAGGGGAGAGGGAAGAGGAAGGGAAGGGAAGGGAAGGGAAGGGAAGGGAAGGGAAGGGAAGGGAAGGGAAGGGAAGGGAAGGGAAGGGA
>JANHMN010000005.1:66828626-66839029 GCA_030674055.1 Rhabdomys pumilio | reverse complement strand
GAAGGGAAGGGAAGGGAAGGGAAGGGAAGGGAAGGGAAGGGAAGGGAGAAACAGGGAGCATGTTCGCACCATAACACTCCAGTGGAGGCTAGATGAATCTAGTGGGAGTTGTTCCTCCTACCGACCATGTAGGTCCTGGGAATCAAACTCACATCATCAGTCTTGGTGGCAAGCACCTTTACCTAGTAAACAATCTGGTCATATGCTCTCAATATTCTTTTAAACATTTACTTTATTTGCCTAGCTCCTGCCTAGCCTGGAGATTGTTATCTATTACCATCATTGTAATAGGTGAAAACACAGGCCGGGGATATATCTTCATTGACATAACATGCTATCAAAGGCCCCCCTTTTTGGTGGTGTTGTGTATGAATACCAGGGCCTCATACAAGTTAGGAAGCACCTCATCACTGGCCCTTTCATGCAGGGCTTTACAGGCCCTCTCTTTTCACATTGTAAATCATTGTGCTACATACACAACCTTAGATGTAAACGGTTAAACACAATTAAGACAATTTAGAAAATAACAACAATTTTGCCCACCAGTACTTCTAGAATCCATCCAAAACTGGTGGGTGGTATGGGGTGGGGTGAAGGGTCTGGAGGCTATAGAAAGGAGAATGTAAAAGAGCAAAAGCTGCCAGGATGGCACTTCAAGAATCACTAGTACTTGAGAAGTGGAGGCAGGAGGACAGTTTGTCATCCTGTTCTGGGCTAAGTGAGACTAACCCCCAACTCAGCCTCGAACAAAAAGCTAACAACAAAACAAAGCAGTGAATTAGTTGGAGCCTAAATGCAGGGAAGAAACAGGATATGCAGCTGCTGATCTGAGCTTAGGCAGTTAGCAAATGTGCGCCCCAGTAGGGAAACAGGGCCTCTATACTCCAGGTGAGAGACACTAAGGAGACTGGGGAGCTTACTTTGAAGTCAGGACCTGTTTCTTAAGTAATGAAGGCATTTGCCCAGGCATACCTCCCTAAGCCTTTACCCATGGTCTTCTGCTGTAGAGCCCAGGCAGTGCTCTGTGGACAAGGGCCATCTCTATTTCTTGTTGATTAGTTGCTCCCCCCTCCCAAATTAATGTGTCTATTCTAAACGAAATGTATGCTGCTTTGGAGGTTCAGGAAAGCAGCCACTGGAAACACAACACCACACCACACACACACACACACACACACACACACACACACACACACACACCCCTATATGTATGCTGGCCAAGCATAGGGCTAGGGGTGTTGGGTCTGACGTAAATTCTGAAAGTATAGATGCTCTTTTACCGGCCCCTTTGTTTTTACTATTGATCTACTGATTCTCTCTCCCTCTCCCTCTCCCTCTCCCTCTCCCTCTCCCTCTCCCTCTCCCTCTCCCTCTCCCTCTCCCTCTCCCTCTCCCTCTTTCCTCCCATCTCTGTGTGTGTGTGTGTCTGTGTTCGTGGAGAGGTGGCAGGGGGAGACAAAGGTCCCCTGTCCCACTCTAGACTTCCTTCTGTGGCAAATATGTGCCTGCCTACCAGAAAGATCTGATGGTTTGGGGAAAGAAAGCGGTGGTATGGGGACAAGCAGACCCTACTTCCTGTTCCTGGGGATCCAAGTCCCGAGAAACTCAAGGACTGTGGACTGTGGGCTATAGGCAGCATTGGACATTTCCAGCTCCTGCTCTATAAACACCTGGAGGTGGGCTTCACTGACTCCTGCTTGCTTGTCTTGGGATTAGGTGTTACTGGATCCCCACTGGACTTCTTATGGGTCCAGGCCAAGTCTTCCTGAGGCTGGGAAGAAGCCACAGAACAGGAGGGATAATAAGTGAGCTGCAACTACACTCATGGCTCCTTTGGGCAGTTTTCATCATGTTTCCCCCCCACACACACTTAAATCTGCATTTTTTTTAAAAAAAGATTTATGTCTTTATTTTGCTTATATGAGTACACTGTAGCTGTCCTCAGACACACCAGAAGAGGGCGTCAGATACCACTACAGAGGTTGTGAGTCACCAAGTGGTTGCTGGGAATTGACCTCAGGACCTCTGGGAGAGCAGTCAGTGCTCTTAATAGCTGAGTTATCTCTCCAGCCCCCAAATCTGCAGTTTAATTTGACTATCTCTGAGAACTTTTGGGAGAAAACCCGCCTATCATAGTTGTTCACAGAAGGGCTCTCTCTACCCCTATATTCACATGGGCAGAGCCCCCTTTCCCAAACCAGAAGCAGGGAGGGGTAGCAACTGATCAACAACTCTTGGAGTGGAGATGGGCTCTGATCCACAGGGGAGTTGCCTGGGCTCAAAGGCTCCTGAATAGGAGGCAGCTGTACAGAGAGATCCTAAGCCTGCTACTAAGGCTATCACAAGGTCCAAAGCTCTCGGTTCCATAGGTTGTTTATAATTGTTGCCTGCTTCACTATACTTGGTAAGGCAGGCAATAGTTATAGCTAAAATGGAAATAATAATTATATGTGAGTAAAAGTTTCCCTGTGCCTCTGCAGGGCCTGGCCTAGCATTTTGAATGAGCATGACAGCTTTTGTATATAAGTGACTAAAGATTATACCTAGGGAGTGAGATGAAAGCCATTCCTTTTTTGCCTCCTAAACGTTCTACTTTATCTGCAGACTCCAGGCCTGGGTTTTGGAAGGCCTTGTAAAGTGCAATATTTTGATTATTTTGACAAGAAATGTCAGTTAAGAAAACCAAACCCTTCTCCGTTTGTTTTCTGGTCATTAATTCTAAAATCCAGGGCTGTTTTAGACTGTCAATATGATCTTAGCTCATCCGGATTCTGTAGAGGAGAGTGGGAGGGGAGGGAGGGAGAGACTCACCATGTATGAGTTTTCTAAACATTTATTCATAAGCTTTCATACTAGTAGAACAAATAATTAAAAACGCTTTGTACTAAAAAGGACTAAATTCTTCACCTGGACTTCTCTGCCTTATTATATTAAAAATCTACCTGGTTTCTTTCAGACACCCGTTAAGAAGCACGTTAATCATTTGAAGCCTGTTGGAAAAGTGGTAAATCCCTAACCTACTCATTCCACTTCAAGGCTGAAGGCACAAAGGTTAGATTGATATACTATCAGCTTTTACCATGGTCTGTTCCAGGTTCTCTAAAATGCAAGTCCTGTGAAAGTCACCACTCATTGTCCTAAACCTGCAATCGCCTTGGATTCCAGGAAGAGCACAGATCACTCTATGATTAAATCATCCCCTAACAAAAGCAATCATTTCAAAGAAATTACATTGTCCCTAAAATAATAGGAAGATAAGGACTTCTCCATGGCCACCTGGCAGAATCTGGACTAATGTAATGATCAACCAGACCACAGTGTGACCAAATCACAAATGTCCCATGTCCCAGTGCTTAATTTCTGTCTTGCCAAAATAGCTATTTTAATTAAAATTCTGCCCTCACTTTTTTACATACATACACACACACACACACACACACACACACACACACACACACACACATACACACACACACACTTTGGAGCAGGTGTTTAGACCTGACCTGTTAGAAACCCCAAAAAGCAGCCTCTGTCCTAAGACTCCACTGCTAGTGCATCCAGGAAAGGCTATTTCAAATTCTGTTCCTCTCATATTGTTTTGTCAATTTCTTTTCACGATTTTCTGAAAAATCTAGGTGGCAGAGATGGACTCTGGTTTTTGGCTCATATCCATGGCATGTTAAGACCTATGTTGAGTGGAATATGACTTCATAGTTCATTATCACGTATTGATTTCCAACAGCTACCCATTAGGAATAGGTGGATTTATCGGACCCAACTTATTATAAGGAGTTATGTTCAAACAAATGTAGTCAAAAGGGATTAGATAATTAAAAATACTTGCCCAATTTATCTTGTGCCCTTTTAAAATGTGAAATGGAATCAATGTTGTAGTTTTGTCTTACTGTTTCTTTGTCTTGTTTTGTTTTTGCCACAGAGTCTTGCTGGGTACCTCTCACTGGCCTGGAACTCCTATATAGTCCAGGCTGGCCTCCAACTCAAAAGCAATCCTCTTGTCTCAACGTCACTTTTATGGTTGGTACTGTAGGTGATAGATCAGGCCCTTACACAGGCTAGTCAAGTTCTGTAACACCTCTTTCTTCATCTGTTTCCTCACCTAAATGTGTAGTTTAATCTGACCATTTCCCACGATGTTGAGAAAGGAGACCTGCCTGTCGTTTGTATATATTTGGTTTTTATTTATTTGCTTTGTTTTTCTGTTTTTGTTTATTTAGTTTTTTGTTTTGTGTTTTTTTGTTTTGTTTTGTTTTATTTTGGTTTTGTTTTTTGTTTTTTAGTTTTTGGAGGCATAGTTTCTCCGTGTAGCTTTGGCTGTCCTGGAACTCATTCTTAAGACCAGACTGGCCTCAAATTCAGAACTCCATCTGTTTCTGCCTCCCAAGTGCTGGGCTACCACATCCAGAGATCTCTATCTCTTTCTCTGTCTCTGTCTCCGTCTCTTTCTTTCTCATCTCTATCACTATATTTGTTTGTCTTGTTTTTGCTTTTTGTTTTGTTTTCTTGAGGATCTCTTGTAGCCCAAGATTGCCTGGAACTGGAAAGCTAGCTGAGCTTGGACTTGAACTTGTGATCGTCCTGGCTCAGATCGCAGGCATATGTTACCATCCCCAGCTTCCTTTTATATATTTACATCATTTATAGGTTACTTCTAATAACTAGTACATTGTAAATTCTATGTAAATGTTTTACTATATTGTTTAGGAACAGTTACAATTTTTTTAAGTATCTATGATCAATCCAAATGCAAGTTTTGTTCAAATGTTTTTAATTTGGTTGAGTCTCTGGGTGCAAAAACTAAGAATATAGAAGGCCAATTGCATGTGTTCATGAGATGTGATGAACCTAAAATCCTAGTCTAATCGTGTAAAAAGCACCAATTCTGACAGACAACTTGGAACAGTGGTTCTCAACCTGTGGGGAGCAGGGAGCGACTCCTGCAACAAACCTCTATCTCCAAAAATACTTACATTACTACTCACAAAGTAAAATTACAGTTATAAAGTAGCAATGAAAGTAATTTTATGGTTCGGGGTTCAAAACCAAACCATCAAAACAAACAAACAAACAAACAAATGTAACCATATATTGCCTAGGTTACTAGAGCAGAAAAGGGCCTGGTGAATCATGACTTTAATCCCAGCACCCAGGAGACAGAGGCAGGTGGATCTCAGTGAGTCTGAGGCCAGCCTGGCCCATATAGTGAGTTCTGGGACATCTAGGGCTATACATTGAGACTCTGTCTCAAAAAAAAAAAAAAAAAAAAAAAAACCCAAAACAAAACAGGAAAGCACGCGCGCGCGCGCACACACACACACACACACACACACACACACACACACACACACACACAACCTTGAGCTTCTTTGTTTGTTTTATTGTATAATTTGCATTTTCTTTCTTTTCTTTGAATAGATGTTTTCTTTATTTACATTTCAAATGTTATCCCCTTTCCTGGTTTCACCTCTACAACCCCCTATCCCATCCCCTCCCCCAGCCTTGAGCTTTAATACATGAAGGTTCATTAGTTGTAACAAATGCACCTTAGTAGTAGAAATACTTAAAAATGATAGAAAGAGTGAAAAGTGGATGGGAAAACTTCCTATTCCATCTCTCATTTGTTTGGTAAATCAAAATCATATAACTAGGCATTGCAGAGCATACCTGCGATTCCAGCACGTGGGTTTTGGGGTTAGAGGTCAGCCTGGACTATAAAGCAGGACCCTGTCTCAACAAGCCAACAAATAATGAAGTGGAGTTTTAAAATTACAACCGAGGGTGTAGCTCAGCAGCAGAGAATGTTCAGCATCAGGCCCTAGGTTCAATTTTCCTTTCTTTCTTTCTCCCTTTCTTTCTTTTAAAAGAAAATCTAATGGGTCCCAAGAGAAACTGATAAGAAACAGGGCCCTGTAGATTCCTTCTCCCTAACCTTTCTTTCTTCCTTCCTTCCTTCCTTTCTTTCTTTCTTTCTTCCTTCCTTCCTTCCTTCCTTCCTTCCTTCCTTCCTTCTTTCCTTCCTTTCATTTGTTGATGTTGGTTTTTGTTTTCTTTTTGAGACAGGGTTTCTCTCTTAGCCCTGGCTGTCTTAGAACTTGATTTGTAGACCAGGCTGGTCTAGAACTCACAGATATCTGCCTGCCTCTGCCTCCAGAGTGCTGGAATTAAAGCCTGCTTCCTGGGGTGAGTTTCCAGAAGACAGACAGACAGACAGACAGACAGACAGACAGACAGACAATAAAGTTGATTCAGTTGAGGAGCATTGAGGCTTATACCCAGTCCAGTCCATAGTTCTCACATGCTAAACAGGTGATTTACCATTGAGCTACACCCATAGGCCCCCTTTAAAAGGTTTTTATTTTGTGATGAATTCTCACTAAATTGTCCATACTGGCTGTAAAATTGAGGTGCTGCCTTAGTTTTCCAAATAGCATGGCTCATCTGCTTGCCTGGCCTTACACTAGTACAGCTTAAAATGAGTAAAAGGACATTTTAAACTGGTCACTAACTTTTTATCTAACCTACGTTTGCGACCGGTCTCAACAAAGCTTTGCAACTTTGAGTTGTTAGAAGGAAAGGAATTCTTGCCATTGTTTGATGGATACGAGGCTGATAAGTTGAGGAGGCAGAGGTGCGGCCCTGATAGGGTTCCATAGTATTTCTTAATTGCAGCTGTCCCTTGGTTCTTTATTCTGGTCTTACCTGATTGAATACACTGCTAGATCTTGTTTATTAGTTCTTCTTCTTGGATAAGTTGAGGTTCTGTCTGTGACCATCAAATTGTCCCCACTTATGTAGCAGTTCATTACAGGATAAGGGGACAGATGTGATGCTGGAAAAACTAGCCATGAGTTATCCTTAGCAGCCTGGGCTATGTGACACCTTGTTTGTTTTTTGTTTTTGTTTTCATTTTTGTTTTTTTTTTTTAGATTTATTTTATTTTATGTATGTGACTACAATGTAGCTGTCATCAGACACACCAGAAGATCCCATTACAGGTGGTTATGAGCCACCATGTGGTTGCTGGGAATTGAACTCAGGACCTCTGGAAGAGCAGTCAGTGCTCTTAACTACTGAGCTATTTCTTCAGCCTAACACTTTGTTTTAGAAAGAAAGAAAGAGAGAGAGAGAGAGAGAGAGAGAGAGAGAGAGAGACAGAGAGAGAGAGAGAGAGAGAGAGAAAGGAAGGAAGGAAGGAAGAAAAAGAGAAAGAAAAATTAGAAAAGGAAAAAGACTATGTAACATTGAAAAGATATTCATCATCTGGACATGGTGGTCCATGCTTGTAATCTCGACAGTTTGTGTGTGTGTGTGTGTGTGTGTGTGTGTGTGTGTGTGTGTGTGAGCAGCTGAGGGGAAGGGATATATGTGTGTGCAGGTGGTAAGGAGCTCAGGCTTGGGCCATATCATGAGTTCAAACAAGTTAGCCAAGAATGCACAGTGAGATCTTGTTTCAGGAAAAGCAAAAATCACTCCAACAACAAAACAAAACAACAGCAGCAAATAAATAAATAAATAAATAAATAAATAAATAAATAAATAAAAAACAAAAAGCAAACATAAAAAAAACCTGGGCCTGGTAGGACAGACCTGTAATCTCAGCTACTTGGGAAGGTGAGGCAGGAAGATCATAAATTCAAAGCTTGCTTGGACTACAGAGTACATTAAAGTCCAGCCTGGGCAACTTTAGTGAGACACTGTCTTGAAATAAAAAGTAAACTGAGGCCTGGAGACATGATCAATGGTGGAGTGTCTTCCCTTTGACCCCACCATCACACTGCATTTCAAATGAAAATAAAATAAAAAGTTCAACCTTACTCTGAACCAGAAGAAAATAGGTTAAAAGATACCATTTGTCCTTTCTTCCCAATTTCCCCTTTTCTCTTCGTTTTTTTCTTCTTTTAAACGCAGTCTATTGGGCTCACATCAGCAGTGGTCGGGCTTGAGACATACGTGAACTTTCTGATTTTCTTCTCCACACTCTTTTCTGCCTGTTTCTGTAGCCCTGCCAGCTGCTGTATCCAGTAGTGGATCTGAGCCGTCTTCCTCTTCTCCAGGGTGACCCTCAGCACCTGGTTTTTCCAGCTGACCTCATGAGCCAGGCGCTGTAGGTAAGCGAACTTTCTAGTAGGCTTCAGCACACAGCCTTGGGGCATTGTGGGGTATCCACCAGAGAAGATTGATTGGACATGAGATTAAGGCAACAGAAAGTCTTTGTTAGCTAACTAGCAACTACTCTGTGTGTTCAAGATCCCAGTGTGTAGCACCAACCTTGCTTGGAGTGAGCTTTTAAAACCCCAAAACAATGTCCTGCGTTGATATACTTCAGTTAACATGAACCATTAGCCAGAAGCCAAACTACCAAAGTCCCAAGGCTAGTGCATTTACAGGCTTGTCCAGAACTATGGATTTTGATGGATTAGGACTTTGGTTTTTTTGGAGGGGGGGCAGGGTAGGTGATGCTGTCTGCATGCAGAGCTTTGCATTCTGAGTGCCATTTCCATTGTAGAGTCGATTGTGTTAAGGCTGGGGGGGGGGTGCGGGCGGCGCATCTACTAAGATATGGGGCATTACAAAGCATGGCTGGTCAGCTTTTTTTGTGTCGTGGAATAAATAATTCCATCAAACACCTTGAAGTAGTCCAGGGCAGCCTGGCTTCAATTGCCCAGGTAGCATGCCTGGCACAGTGAACTAAAAGACATGGCTGAGTTCTGAAAGCGATAAGGGTCACTGGAAGGGATGGCGTTCATGTGCTTTGGAAGGTCAGGTACTTTAACTTGTTTCTGTAGAAGTTTCCAGAAATGTTGATGTCCTCCTGCCCAGCAGTTACTCCCAGTATTGTTGGACCACAATGACTGTTCGGCCTCTCAGGAGATGGCCCAAAGAAGCAGAAACACAAGAATCTGCCATCTACCGCCTGGGAAACCACACACATATCCTTTTCATTACTGGGGATTAAACCTAGGGCTTTGAGCATACAAAGCAGGTGCTCTATCACTGAGTTATACCCATAGCCCTAAGATACTGTCTTTCAACTATCAAACTGTCAAAGATGAATACGAATGACACATTCAATGTTGTCCACGGCAATGACAAATGTGAATATCATATGACATTCCCAGAAGGCAATTTGGCATCATTGATGAAAGTTCTTTAGAAAGTGCTTATCTTTTGAAACAGCAATTACATGTTGGAAATTTATCCTATGGAAATGTTCATGTATATGTACTCAAAACATAATTAGAATCATGTTCGTTCCTGTATTACTCATTGCAGTAACAAATGAGAAGTGTTTATTTGTCAGTCAGTAGGAAATTATTTAAATTATAACACATCTATTCGGGCATGGTGACTGGTAATTGTAGCACTGAGGATGGAGGGCAGAATCAGGGGGATTGCCACAGAACTGAGGCCAGCTTGGACTACAGAGTGAGACCCTGGCTCAAAGACAAAAGAAACACAAAACCTTAAATAAGACAAAACAGTTGGTTGCCAGTAGAAACCAGTCCCAACAGATTTTTTTCTTTTTTCTTTTTTTGTCAGAGAGATCTGGTCAAATCACCAAGGTGGCCACCAACATCTGGTCCCTCTACTGGTTCTTGGAGCCTCCTTCACAGTCCTTCACAGTTCTCAAGAAGTCAGTCAATGCTGTCAGTGAAGCTTTCTTTTCCTTTATTCCTTTTTTCTCCCCTCCCCTCCCCTCTCCTTTCCCCTTCCCTTCTCTCCTTTCCTCTCCTCCTCCCTCCCCTCCTCTCTTGTTCTCTCCCCTCCCCTCCTCTCTTCTTCTCTCCCCTCCCCTCCTCTCTTCTTCTCTCCCCTCTCCTCCTCTCTTCTTCTCTCCCCTTCTCTCTCTCCCCTCTTTCCTCTCCTCTTCCCTCCCCTCCTCTCCCTTCCCCTTCCCTTTTCTCCTCTCCTCTCCCCTCCTCTCTTCTTTCCTCTCCTCTCTCCTCCCCTCCCCCTGCACTTCCCCATTCCCTCTCCTCTCTAGTTTCCTCTCCTGGCCTGCCCTTTTCTATTTTTCCTTCCCTTTCTTTTTCCTTTCCTTTTCTTTCTTGAGACAGGGTCTGTCTGCATAGCTCCAGCGGTCCTGGAACTCACTATGTGGACCAGGCTGGCCTGGAACTAACAGATATCCTCCTGCCTCTGCTTCCCAAGTGTTTTGACTCCAAGTGTGCACCACTATATCTAGCTTGAGACTTCCCACCAACCTTTGCCTCCTGAGTGCTGTAACTGAAGGCATGAGCCACCATGGCCAGCTCAACATTATATCTTACCCTTACCAGAGAGACTGAAAATACGTATATTTATGAGAAATGTTCCACTTCTTCAATGTTGACACCTGACTCACAAATATCATTAAGCAATGTGGAGATCAAAAGAGATGCATT
>JANHMN010000005.1:66808885-66822142 GCA_030674055.1 Rhabdomys pumilio | reverse complement strand
GAGAGAGAGAGAGAGAGAGAGAGAGAGAGAGAGAGAGAGAGAGAGAGGAGACAGACAGAGGAGAGAGACAGACAGACAGACAGAGGGGAGAGACAGAGAGAGGAGAGAGAGCAGACAGACAGAGAGAGGAGAGAGACAGAGAGATAGACAGACAGAAGAGAGAGACAGAGAGAGGAGAGACAGACAGAGAGACAGAGAGAGTAGAGAGACAGAGAGACAGAGAGGAGAGAGACAGACAGAGACAGAGAGAGAAGAGGCCTGCTAGGAACACATGGAGGGGGGAATGGGGAGAGAAGGAACAGAGACAGTAAGAAAGTAAGAGAGAATGAGGAGGAGGGGGCAAACAGCCCCTTTAGTGAGTCAGGCATACCCGGATGTGGAGTGGAGCCTAGAAGGAATGTTACCATCTGTAAGGGATGCTCATTTTATGGTGACCAAAAGCCCAAGTCTTTATTCTGGCTACCAGGCTGTATACAAGCTGACTCACTGCAACTGTCTGCTGTTATCTTCTAACATTCTTGAAATGCTCGTGCGGATCTTTAAAATCCACTAAGAATTGCTTTGGAGTTTGGCATAGCTTAGTAATATAGCATGCACTAGGCTTTGGGGATGATCTTGCAGCACCATGCTGTGCCTTGTTTTCTTGGAAGAAGTGTTCTATGGGTCCTGGTTCTCCATAATAATAAAGAAGGGTCTGGATTCTGTCAAGAAAAACCAGAGTTTGACATTGGAGTGATAAAGATAAATTTTGTTAAGAAATTTGCTGTAGAACAAAAGAGGCCTCGGTATGGAACTGGGCTCAATGACAAACACAGGAAAGACACTCAGGAATTTACAGCTAAGGAGCCATGTATAAGGAAGGGCTGGGAGGCCAGGGCGGTGGTGACATTGAATGAATGGAATGTTACTAGAGAGTACAACAAATGTGGGGGAGAGTCTTACTCAACTGACCAGATAGATTTTCTTCTTTCTTTCTTTTTGTGATTTTTTTTTCAAGGAAAGGTTTCTTTGTATAGCCCTAGTTTCGTGGAACCCACTCTGTTAGACCCAACTGGCCTTGGACTAAGAAACTGACCTCTGCTTCTGCCTCTCAAGTGCTGGTATTAAAAATTTGTGCCAGGACTCCTCAGCCAGATAGAATTCTTGCTGACAACCACACCTAAGTTAGTGATCGATATCAAGGGTAGGAAAATAGGGATTAGATTAGCTATTAAGTGATCGGTTACCAAAGGTGGAAAGTTCTCCCTAAGTTAACATAGCAGGGTTCTTGCTAAAACTGAACCAAAGTCGGGGCCAAAATTCTTTGTTTGGTTAATCTTTAATCAAGTTCCTGAACCTTCTCCTAAACCTGTTTACTTCCTTGTGCAATCTTCTAGGTCAGTTTAGCAAGGCTACCCACCCCAACACAATTGCTGTCTGAGCACATTCCTTTGGAAGCTCACTGTGGTGGTTTCTCCCTGATTCTCAGGTCAGTTTAACTAGAGCCTCCTGAGCCCTGGTGGATGACTCCATTTAGCGACTTTCTATCATTTGGTGACTCTCATTTGATTTCTTGTCTGTGAATTCCAAGTTGTCCATGCTTCGTTTGCAGTTGATCCCCAACCTTTCATCACCACATTTTAGTAATTCCTAAATCTAAAATAAAGTATCTCTTTGTCAAGAGGCACTGCATAGTTTTGTTTTGTTTTATTTTTTTCTTCAATACTGTTTATGGCAAAAATGTCAGGATGACTGTAAGAAACCACTGCATAAGTGCAGCCAAGATCAAAGCAGTTGTGTATTTGTTGCCAAAGTCATATTAAATTCTGTAGCAGCTGGGCCTGGTGGTACATTTCTTTAATCCCAGCACTCAGGAAGCAGAGGCTGGTGAAGCTGAGTTTTAAGGCCAGCCTGGTCTACAGAGAGAGAGAGAGAGAGAGAGGGGGGGGAGGGAGAGAGGGAGGGAGGGAGGGGGAAAGAGAGAGGGAGGGAAGGGGAGGGAGGGAAGGAGGGAGAGGGAGAGAGGAAGAGAAAGAGGGAGAGAGAGATATCCAGAACAGCCAGGGCTATACAGAGAAACCTTGTAACCTTGTCTCGAAAAACAAACAGACAGACAGAAAACAAAACCAAAATTAGACAAAATTAGCTATACTCAGCTTCAGTTACATTTTGATGGGGTCTCAATTAATGGGGGGGGCTCTGAAATTTGAAGTTTCCTGAAGATTAAAATTTTTTAAAAATTTTTTTCTGGTTTGTTTTTATTTTAATTTAAACTGATTTTTGGAGTACAATGCCATGGAACAGTGAGCTTGGCAATAACTAGAATACTGTGGTGTGTGTGTGTGCACGCACGTGTGCGCACAAGCCCATCCACATACCATGACAACCTATGTGGAGGTCAGAGGACAATTTTCAGGAGCCAGTTCTCTCCTTCCATCTTGCTGAAACAGGATCTTTCTTCTTCTGTCTCACACAGTGTACTGCAGGCTAGCTGGCTTCTGGGTGATTTTACTGTCTTTGCCTTTCAATTCAATATAGGGGTGCTGGGATTACAGATGTGTGCCACTATATCTTTTCATTGTTGTTCTTTATTTTAGTTATTTTATATTTATTTTATATGTATAAATATTTTGCCCACGATGACCATCTTTTGCCAGCTGAGCCATCTCAAAGTATCCTCTCCCTCTCTCTCTTTCCTCGTCCTCCTCTTTTTCTTCTTTCCTCCTCCTCTTCCTTCTTCTCCTCTTTTATTTCTGTATGAAATTTCATGGAATATAACCTGGCCTGAAACCTGTTGTGTTACCAAAGACGACCTTGAATTCCTGAACCTCCTGCCTTCCTCTTACAATTGCTAGGATTACAGACAAGTGCCACAGTGCTGGGTACTGTTCTTGTTGTTTTGCTTTGTTTTTCTAGTATTTTAATTGTCCTGCCATCATGTGGCCTTCTCTATTTTTCTAATAGTTTAAGAACAGCATTTTCACAATGACATAAATTCAGATTTATTTGCATTTTGGCACTTATTTTGGCTGGTGTGGTGTATGCCTGTAACTCACCACTTTCAGAGATTGAGGCAAGAAAATTTTGAGTTCTCTGACAATTTAGGATCTAGGCTGCATAGTAATATCTTATCCTCACCCCCCCTCCCCACCCCCCACCCCCGCTCAAAGGCTCAAAAGGTATAAATTTTTTGTAATGTGTGACAGAGTTTCAGTTAAATGTTATTTTCTGTTTGCTTTTTTATCATTTGGGGATTGTTTTTTGTTGTTGTTGTTGTTGTTTTTTGAGACAGGGTTTCTCTGTGTAGTCCTGGCTGTCCTGGAACTCGCTCTGTAGACCAGGCTGGTCTCAAACTCAGAAATCTGCCTGCCTCTGCCTCCCAAGTGCTGGGATTAAAGGCGTGCACCACCACCGCCTGGCTTGGGGATTGTTTTTAAAGTTCTGAAGTTTGTGGCACAAGCAGAGGCTGTTTTGGAAGTCATTTCAAGGCCTGAAAAGTATTTCTCCATGGCAACAATAGACGGTGATAATTAGCAACTTTCAGCCCCTTGTTGCTACAGTTCTAAACTCATGACAATTCAAGCTGAGATCTATCCAAGAGGTTAAGCTCTGTGTGCGTGTGCGTGTGCGTGTACGTGCGCGTGCGCGCTAGTGGGGGACACAGTGTAGGGACGTTGGATGGAAAACTACTAAAAGAAGACATCAAAGGTAGAGAGAATCTACCTACACTGATAAAAATAAGATTAGAATCCACCTAAATTGATAAAATAAGATGGTTACCAAAAGCAGGGTGTCACAGAGCTCAGTGAATACAGAATCTATAGGACAAGCATTCTTTCAGGAGAGCCTGAAGGAACAAAACACATTATGCCAGGCACTTGTGTGGCTGTATTTTGTCTGCTTGTCTGTCTGTGCACCAAGTGATGTATTTCTTGTGCCTAGGGAGATCAGAAGAGGGTTTCGGACACTCTAGAACTGGAGTCAGAAGTACTTGTAAGCTTCATGTGGGTGTGGGGACTTGAATCTAGGTCCTGTAGAAAAGCAGCCAGTGCCTCTCTAGCCCCTCAGCAACATCTCTCTAGCCCCTGGACACATGCATGTTAATTGTAAAGGTCAATAAAAGTCAAATCCAGACATAGGTTGGAGGAAGGAAACATTTGAGCCTCAATTCAGCAGAATGAGAAAACAGCCTTTTCATAACCACTGAACTTCTGCCATATCTCTAATCAATCAATCAATCAAATTAATCTACTCTTATTTTTTTAAATGTGTATACGTGTTTTGCCTTCATGTATGTCTGTGTACCACATGAGTGCCTGCAGAGGCCAGAAGACGGCTTCAGAGCCTCTGAACCTGTAATTACAAATAGTTGTATGGGGGAAGGATTGTGGGAGGAGGTGACCTGGAGCAGGACAGTGTGCGGGATGTAAAGTGAATAAGTAGAAATAAATTTTATATATATATATATATATATATATATATATAATATTATATATAATAAATATAAAATTATATATATAATTATATATAATAAATTATATATATGGAGTATAATATGGTTTAGTTAAAAAATATGTGTTTTTCTAGTTAACAAACAAAAAAGTAAATAGTTGTATCCTGTGTGGATGTTGGGAATAGAACCTAGACCCTCTTGAAGAGTAGCAAGTACTTTTCTAACTTCTGAGCTGTCTAAACAGACCCAACTTCTGCCATGTTTACAGGCTCCTATAACCAGAGACAGAGAGAAAGCGGGGTGGGGGGGAGTTGACTTTACGTTTCATATGCTTCTGGAGCAGGGAGTGTGGTCAGTGGTAGAACACTAGTCTAGCAGGCAGAAGACCCTAGAGTGCATGCAGAACCACAAGAAGAGCGGGGAGGAGAGGAGGAGAGGGGACAGGAGGAGAGGGGAGGCAAGGAAAGGAGGGGAGAGGAGAGGGGAGGAGAGGAGAATAGAGAGGAGAAAAGAGAGAGAAGGTGTTACTTCTTATTGCAAAACCCACAGAAACCTCAACAGTGACCTTAGAGGGCCTAAACCTGCTACTTGAAAAGGTGCTGGCCCAAACATGGAGATAGTCATCTTGTCCCTAAAACCCAAAAACAGCCCAGTTCTCATAGACCTGACAGTCTCTGAAGGTCACCCACACCCCTGGCTTCTCTTCTGTCCCCAAAGACTGGCTTGTAATTGCAGTCCATCTCTCTCTCATTCTGCAAACACCTTCCTAATGTCTCTGGGGTGCTTGCTAGAGTGGGGTCACAGACACTCAGGAGTCAAGTCCTCATACTTAGTTGTCAAGCTTCAGGGGAGACTGAGGCACATGTACTCAAGGAAGGACAAATGGCTGCAAGGAGAGAGATGGGCCCGGCATGAGGTCAGAGGTCAGAGGTCAGAGGAAGGGGCACTATGCTGACCTTTGACATCTGCTAGGGAAGACCCAGACAGACCTAGGGATAATTAGGGTAGAAGTCTTCCTCATGTGTTTTTCTTTTTTTAAAAAAAGATTTATTTATTTATATGAATATGAGGTGTCTTCAGACACATACCAGAAGAGTGCATCGAATCACATTGCAGATGGTTGTGAGCCACCATGTGGTTGCTGGGAATTGAACTCAGGAACTCTGGTAGAGCAGTCAGAGCTCTTAACCACTGAGCCATCTCCCCAGCCCCCTCATGTGTTTTTCAAGGGTTTCCTTTAAGGCTGACATAAGTTAACCCAACTCTAGCATTCTGTCAGGGGGACATCCAATTGTTCACCTCACTGCTTTGACTCTCAGTGCCATCTTGGAACTTAGGACCCAACATGGCCCTAAGTAGCACAAGGCATAGCTCCCACAGGTTTCTGGAGGAGCCTTGTGGACCAGTGGTTCCTGTCACTCAGTGTATTCTGAAGAACACACTTATGGAAGAGTGTGTGCACTGTGGAAATTCCCCACAGGTGACTACCCTGTGCTGGAACCTTCTCAGAGGGCATGAGGCAGGCAGTTCTTTTTCTTCACCCATCTCTTTCTCTCTCTCTTTTTTATTTTTTTTTAAATTTTAAAAAATATTTATTTATTTATTTATTTATTTATTTATTTATTTATTTATTTTTCAAGACAGGGTTTCTCTGTGTAGCCCTGGCTGTCCTGGAACTTACTCGGTAGACCAGGCTGGCCTCGAACTCAGAAATCCGCCTGCCTCTGCCTCCCAAGTGCTGGGATTAAAGGCATGCACCACCACTGCCCGGCTCTTTTTTTTTTTTTTTTAAAAAGATTTATTTATTTATTTCATGTATGTGAGTACACTGGCACTGTCTTCAGACACACCAGAAGAGGACATTAGATCCCTGTTACAGATGGTTGTGAGCCACCATGTGGTTGCTGGGAATTGAACTTAGGACCTTTGGAAGAGCAGTCAGTGCTCTTAACCGCTGAGCCATTTCTCCAGCCTTCTCTTTTTCTCTTGAGAGAATCTTTCTATTATATAGCCCTGGCTATATAATATAATATAATATAATATAATATAATATAATATAATATAATAATAATATATATAATATATATAATATATGACACATGACATGTGACATGTGACATGTGACATATAACATATAATATATAATATAATAGAACATATTGGCCTTGAGCTCACAGAAATCAATCTGCCTCTGCCTCCCAAGTGGTGGGATCAAAGGTGCATGCCGCCAAACCTACCTGTGCAACCTTTTCTTGGTGTTGCTTGGGCAAGGATGCAGAATCTTCTAGTGCTACCCACCAGAAAACACACACGAGCGCATTTTATGACACAGATGAGCCTTCAGGCATCTGACACTCAGGATTTGATGATGTGTTAGGATAGCACTCATCCTAGGCCTTATCATGACAGCAAGGCTGAGTGATGAGAGTTCTTGTCCTTCTGGATTGCATCCTGAAATTCCTAGGGATCCACTGCTGAGATGAATGTCAAGGGTCTGACCATCTCTAAGGCTGGGTGACATGTACAGGAGCACTCACCACAATGTTCTTGTGATTATTAGGTTTGGTGCTTTCCATAACAGCTGGCTTTACATGTGGAATACAGGAAGTTCTCAAGGAAGGTGTCTACCCAAGCGTGGTTTACATGGCCTCCTTGGGAAGGCATTTGGTGTGGCAAATAACCTCCACACAGGTGACAGAAGCCTTCTATGTGTCACTCTCTGTGCACTAGCAGCACTGTGGGTGTGAGACAGCAGCTTGTGCCTGGAAACAGCTAGCATGCCCCTTACTTCAGCCCCCTTATTCTGGTGGCAGCCATGCTGCTGCCCCTCAGCCTGTGGAGGCAGACTTGTGTACTGGGCAGTGGAAGAGAGAGGCCAAAGCCCATTCCTTGGGAGAAATGGAGGGAAAGAAGAAAAGAAGTCACTCAGAGGCAGGAATGCACTTCTGAGTTGAACCTGGGGGAAGAGATGGCTGTGAGTTTCCTGATGTGAGTTTCTGTGCTTTCTTTTCTGTAGTTACTACCAGGACCCTTTCTATTCCTTGGGGAGCCATCAACTGCTGTTTCTGTCAAGAGGTGCCCATTATCACAACAGAATCAAGTTCTGGAAAGGCCTCTCCTGGTGCTCCTGAACTCTTAACTATTTAAAGATTCTGGGAAAGTTGGCCAGGTAGTAATTCTCCCTAGGTGACCACTACAGAGTGGTCCTAGAACTATCTTAGAAAGCTGGAGGCAGGGGCTTCTTCAAGGTTGAGCATCCCGTTCTTTGCTGTCACACGAGGGAGGGAGCACAGCCTCTGATAGTGCCCACTGGCCTAACAGTGAAGCTGATCACGTTGGTTGGTTCTGTGTTGTGGCCTTTCTTCAGGTATGTATGCCTAAGATACTCCAGAATTTCAGTTTGTGTACTTTTAGGAGTGATTTATCTTATGTTGTCCCTAGTCTCCTTCAACCTCAGTGTTTTGTGGTTATCCTGCATGTACCTGCCCCAGGTGGGAGTGCCCCTGCATGTTACCCAGGGTAACAGGTTCCCACTCCCATCCAGTCAGCCAACAAGAGTCCTACAACAGCCAACTAGCAAGTTCATTCCACATCAGGTTATGTGATTTATAGCTACAGCCACCTCATCATCACGAGTTGTATCCTTGCTGTCCTGGGAAAATTGACTCAAAGGGGCCCCAGGCTGGCTGGTCGATGTTGGGTAAGGTCATTCAGCTGCTCCAGCGATCAGCCTTTTAATGCTCAGTATGTGAGAGAAGTATTGAGGATGTAGCATCTGGTGAC
This sequence comes from Rhabdomys pumilio, assembly GCA_030674055.1. Classification (NCBI taxonomy): domain Eukaryota; kingdom Metazoa; phylum Chordata; class Mammalia; order Rodentia; family Muridae; genus Rhabdomys; species Rhabdomys pumilio. Next base: position 66,813,927 of record JANHMN010000005.1, on the reverse strand, counting down.
TGAGCAAGAGCAGGGCCCAGACAGCCCCCACTTTTGACATCATCCTTTGTGGTTCCTGGTTTCTAGGAGCAGGCACTTCTGCTGCTAAGCAACAGGAGCCCAGTGGATTAAAATCAATTTTCTGAGCTCCCTGGGGGAGGGCAGGAAAGAAGATAGAATGTAAATATCTTGGGGAAGATTTTTGCTGTCTGGAAGCCTTGCTGGAAGACGCAGGAGGGTAACTGCACTAGGCTGGCACCCAGTACAGAGGCCTAGGAAGATACCAGCAATTAAGGTGTTGATTAGAGGATTAATGATGGTTACTGCTGGTCCTCTGTGAACCCCTAGGGAAGGCCACCACTCCCTCAGGTCTTTCTGAATCACCTACCCATTCCACAGGGCCTGTGCTCCAAAGATAGGATCAGAGCATTTTGGAACCCATCTATATATTTATCCGGATAACCTATGCAGTGACAGGATGGTTGTTCACGTCCTTCTAAAGCAGGCCTGTCTGTAGCTTACCCTTAAAGCATGCTTTCCCCTATTCCACTCAACTCCATTTCCATGTAGTGCCTGTGTAATGAAGGCTGGCAATCTAATCTGTCCCACGGCTGATGGGTATCTCCTTTTTGAGCTCCACTCTCCATCTCTAGGAACCTCAGGGGACATGCTTGAAGACAGGAGGAACATGGCAGCCCCGTGATTGGATTAGAGATTAGCAAAATGTTTTACTCACTTCTTTTCCAGCTTTGTTGACTTCTCTCTATTAGGCTGGCCCCACACCTGGTCTGGAGCATTCCTTGGCAGGTATCCCCTGGCTCTGGCATCCCCAACATACTGGGATCTCTAAGACAATCCAGAGGTGTGTAGGGACACCTCTGACACATGCTGTGCCTCAGTGGACTTCCTCAGCCATGGAGGGAGATTCCACAACCCCTTTCTTGTATCCCTAACTCTAAAGCCAGAACCTCATCGCTGAAGCTGCCAAGTTTTGCTACTTGATGGGGCTGGAACTTGGTCCCCTCACATCACATCTGAATCAGCTTTCTGTTGTCACTGGTTTCCGGCACTGCTCAAGCTTTTCTTTAATTCCTTTTCACAAGTTGGAAGCTCAGCTGGGTGGGGTCTTTCGCCGAGATCACCACTCCTTTTATTCCATTTAACATCAGGCTTTTCTTTAAACTTTTAGGTCTTTGAGCACAGGACTGAACTCCATTCCACTTCCTGTGCTCCCTTTCTCCTTGAACAGCACATTTTGTAGCTCTTTGTACAACTTACTCCTTTTTATTATACATAGGCATAAGAGTGATTATTAATAACCACATGACATAGTCAATACTAGGCTGTCTTGGAACCTCTGCAAATGGCATTAATTCAAAACTCTTCAATTTAGCCTCATGCAGATTTACCCTCATGAAAAGGAAAAGGGCACAAAGCAGCCACATTCTTTGCCAAAATATCCCAAGAACAGTCTGTAGGCCACTTCCTAATATTCTTCCCCCCTGAAACTTCTTCTTCTTCTTTTTTTTTTTTTTTTTTTTTTTTTTTTTTGGTTTTTCGAGACAGGGTTTCTCTGTGTAGCCCTGGCTGTCCTGTCCTGGAACTCACTCTGTAGACCAGACTGGCCTCCAACTCAGAAATCCGCCTGCCTCTGCCTCCCAAGTGCTGGGATTAAAGGCGTGCACCACCACCGCCCGGCCCCCTGAAACTTCTTGAACTGTGCCCCCAAAATTCAATTTGCCCTCGGCACTGTCTTCCATGCTTCTACTGGCATGGCCCATTAAGTGCCACTTAAAGTGTTTAACCACATTTCTAGCCCAAAGTTGCAGAGTCCATTTTCCACTAGTGAGCAGCATAGTTAGGCCTGTTATCTGGTGAAACCTCTCCAAGACAGCCAGGTGAAATGTCTTCAAGACATTAAGATGGGTTTTTCATTGGAAAGTTTTAGGTAGAGCAAAGGGTTAACCATTAAGGAAAGGTGGTGTGTATGTCATTATTTCATATAGTCTAGCAGCTATGGGTAGAAGGTGGTAGTCAATGATGGTCAAAGGTTGGCATCCCTGAGCATTAATTTGACGTTTTAGAGTCTGGAATTGGGAATATATCAATTATAAATGAATAAGGACTAAAGACATAAAGTAATTTAAAACAGTAATATCCAGTGTAGGGCATGCCATTTCAGGACCAATTTGTTGAATTCTGGAATATGCAAACCTGAATAGCTATTTAAGGACACAAGAAGTGTCCATGAAACCCTTTACTGATGAAAATAGTTATTTATATGAATTGACCTGTGGGGACACTTTTGAAGGGAATATGTGAGTCCATAATTGTTTTATTGTTTAATTAGCTCTTTGTGTGTATTTATTCTGTTTGTTTTATGGTTTGCTGTTTTTTTTTTGTTTTTTTGTTTTTTGTTTTTTTTGTTTGTTTGTTTGTTTTGTTTTTGGTTTGGGTTTTTTTTTGAGACAACATTTTTATAGTCTGGTTGGTTGTCCTGGAGGTTGATCTGTCAACCAGGCTGGCTTCAAACTCACAGAGATCTTTCTGCCTCTGCCTCCCGAGTGCTGGGATTCAAGGCATTTTTCACCATGCCCAGCCTTCTTTTATATTTTGAGCCATACCCTTGTAGACGTTCTCAGAGTGAGTTTCTAAGCATAATAACCATGTCCTGGCTTGACATACTTCAGTTAATAAAAACAACTTACCAGAAAAGAACTACAGAAACCAAAATGCAAAGTTTGTACATTTAGAAAGTTTCCTAGAACTATGGATGTGATAGATTAGGCCTTTGTTTTTGCTTTGGTTGGTGGTGCTGTCTATGTGCTGAGTTTTATGTCTGGATGAACTCCCATCATGGAGTCAGTTGTGCTAAGGTCTGGGGAGGGCGGCTACTATGTCTGGGGGCCTGTTGCAGACCCACTTACTCATGCTGTCTTATTAAAGTTTTAGTGTAAGAATTTTCATAACATGTTTAATACGTAGGGTGGTGGAAGAAACAAATCCTTAAATAATTAATTTAAGAATACCAGGACCTTTACAGCTTTAGTGATTGACCTGACCAGGGCAATAAAGAAAGGACCAGGAACACATACAGAAAAGCTGGATTTGGGTGGCCTGTGTGTGCTTTGAGGAGCCACACCACCACCAGCATTTATTTCATGCATTTGAATTGAGGGGCCAGATTTGTTTTATATAAGTGAAGAAGGAGGCAGGGTTTGCTAATCTGTACAGGAGCTCTTTGTAAAAGGCCAGTCTCAGGCTGCAGTCTTCCTGGAATAGAAGGAAACTGTAGTTACTAGTTTTTGCACAGACTGGTAAATATTTTGTAAATACTCATCTTTAGACCAGAAGAAGGCCATACCTATAAGCCTCACCCAGGGAAAGCTTTGTCACTTTCATAGGCCCGAGGCATTGGGGTCCCTGACATGGCCATGTTCATGTTAACAACACTCATTTACTCAGGGTCTACTTTACTCCCCACAACAGAAGCCATTCGAATACAAGAAGACATCTACACCAAGTGTCAAAACGCTGATGGATTTAATGAATGTTGTAACACAACTTAAATTTAGAGGTTTAATAATGAATTCACCTAGAATCTAAATTGTTGTTGTTGTTGTTGAAACACTTTATTCAGAAGCTTGGGGAGAGGATGAAGTCCACATTGTCTACTGTTCTGCGCAGGGCAGACCTTAGAGCTCTCCCCGTCGCTAAGAGAGCGAATCTAAAATTTTTTAATTTTATGAATTAACTTTATTTTGAATGTTTTACTTTTGATTATAAATTTTTTTTGAGGGGGGTTCGAGACAGGGTTTCTCTGTGTAGTCCTGACTGTCCTGGAACTCACTCTGTAGACCAGGCTAGCCTCAAACTCAGAAATCCGCCTGCCTCTGCCTCCCAAGTGCTGGGATTAAAGGCGTGCTCCACCACCGACCTGCAATTTTTTTTTTTTTTTTTTTTTTTTTTTTTTTTTTTTTTTTTAGATAGGGTTTCTCTACATAGCCTTGGTTGTCCTGGAACTTGACAGACAGACTGTCCCTGGAACTTTGAATTAGACAGGCTGTGATCTTGATCACAGAGATCAAGAGACAGGCATAGTGGCACATGCCTTTAGTCCCAGCACTCATGAGACAGAGACAGATGGACCTCTGTGAGTTTGAGGCCAGCCTAGTCTGCACAGCGAGCTCCAGCACAGCTAAGACTATAAAAAAAGATCATGTTTCAAATATATATAGTTATAACTCCTACTATGTATTAAATGGGACACAAATATTGCATTATATTCGTCCAAGGGTTTAGTCAATTTTCCAACATAATAGTTTTGTTTTATGTTTTCTTTATATAAGGTTTCTCTGGGTAGCCTTGGATGTCCTGGAACTTGCTCTGTAGACAAGGCTGGCCTCAAATTCAGAGATCCACATGGCTCTGTCTCTCAAGTGCTGGAATTAAAGGCATGCGTTACCACAGCCTCGTCCAATATGTATTTTATTAATAGCTAATAAATCCTTATTCTGTTGATGTTTATATTGAGTCTATTTGACATTTTAAATTTCCATAGTCCCTTTCTTCCAATTGTGTATTTTCTAATGTTTTCTGTTCTACTTATTTGAGGATTTTTATATATTAATATACCTTATGTGCATCATTTCCACTGCACCTCCCCTCCCCTCCCCTCTCTCTCTCTCTCACACACACACACAAACAAACACTCATATTCACACAAAATCTGAGTTTAATGAGTGCTGCCCTTATTAGCATGTAGCATGTATTTAGGGCTGACCACTTAGAACTGGAGTTTCATCTCTCCAAAAGAAAACTTATTTTCCCTTCTCCTTTAGCCTCCATTGACTGCTTGTGCTGGTTTAAATGAAAATGGCCCTCATAAGCTCATATATTTCATTGCTTGGTCCCTAGTGGAACTGTTTGGGAAGGATTAGAAGGCATGGTCTTGTTGGAGGAGGCTTGTAACTGGGATGGGCTTTGAGGTTTTGAAAGCTCACATCAAACCCCGTTTCTCTCTCTCTCTCTCTCTCTCTCTCTCTCTCTCTCTCTCTCTCTCT
>JANHMN010000005.1:66785707-66808875 GCA_030674055.1 Rhabdomys pumilio | reverse complement strand
CTCTCTCTCTCTCTCTCTCTCTCTCTCTCTCTCTCTCTCTCTCTCTCCCTCTCCATATATAGTTATTGCTGGGAGCCAAGCCCAGGAAATTACCTGCTGTTCTAAGAGAACCTCAGGGAATTACCTGCTGTTCTGAGAAAACCCAGGAAATTACCTGCTGTTCTAGAAAGACTAGTCAGTACAAGGTTAAGAAAGGACGTTCACAGGTCTCAGCTCCTAGGAACTTAAAGAACGTCTGGCATTTCCTTGGGAGTTGGTTAAGACAATGGGATGGTCTAGGGCAATAAGGATATGACAGTGGACTGGTCTTAGACTATAAGGATTCCATAGTAGGATAGCCCTAAGCAATGACCCTCGCCCAAACTTCCCGGTTTGCTTTGTCCTTATAACCTGACCCCAAAATTAAAGTTTCAGAGCTTGATCAGAACCCCAGACTTGCCCTCATTCTTTGTGTCTCTTGTCCTTTCATTCTTTTGCTCCCTTTCCTAAGGTCTCGTCGAATCCCCACAGGCTGGGGCAAGTTATAACTCCTACTATGTATTAAATGAGGCACAAATATTGCATTATATTTGTCCAAGGATATATATCTATATCTGTCTCAGGATGTATGTAAAGCTCTCTGCTACTGATCAAGTGCCACGATGCTCATGGACTAGCTCTCTAAAGCTGCAAACAAGCCCCCAATTAAATGCTTTCTTTTATAAGAGCTGTCTAGGTCAGGATTTCTTTTCATAGCAGTAGAAGAGTAACTAAGACACTGTTTTTTACTCTTTATCTAGAGGTTGGTGTTTTGTGAAAATTTCTTCCATCTACGTTAGAGTGTCGATTGGTGTGCACTTTGCAGTTCTTGTGCAGGAGGTCTTGTTGAGAGTTCATAGGTACAAAATCCCCATTGTTTCTAGGGTAAGCTACCTAACATCAGTTAAGTTGTCCTGGTCCTCAGTCTCTTACAATCTTTCTGTCCCCTCTTCTGTGATTATTCTTCTTTTCCTTTTCCTCTTCCTCCTCCAGTTTGTAGATTTGCTCTTTTCATGGGGTTGCAAAGTTCCTGTATACTGTTTGTGTGTTTTAAAAACAATTGTTGATGTAGGACTGGACTACAACTGGAATTGTCGGCCAGAACAACTCAGGCCATGTGGTCATGATGTAGGACTGGAACTCAAGCCTGAGAGGTGGGGTGCTATGGAATATGACGAGAAGCTGGTTCGGTTCTGGCAGGCCCACCTCAACCCCTTCAACAAGCAGTTTGGACTAAGGCATCATGAACAGGAACCCAATGAGAAGGCCCAAGAAGTCACTTCTAAAGAGACTCTGCCTGAGCTGCCCACTGGGGAGCCTGAGTTCGGTACACGGAGCGCATGATGAATCTTGGCCTGTCTGAGGACCACTTTTCCCGCCCTGTGGGTCTCTTCCTGGCCTCGGATGTCCAGCAGCTGCGGCAGGCAATTGAAGAATGACAACAGGTGATCCTGGAGCTGCCAGAGCAGTCAGAGCAGAAAAGATGCAGCGGGGACACTGATCCACCTCAGGCTGAAGCTCCAGGAGTTGAAGGACCCCAATGAGGAGGAACCCAACATCCGGGTTCTCCTAGAGCATCGCTTCTACAAGGAGAAGAGCAAGAGCGACAAACAAACCTGTGACAAGTGCGATACCACCATCTGGGGCCTCATCCAGACCTGGTACACCAGCACAGGGTGTTATTGCCGCTGTCACAGCAAGTGCCTGAACATCATCTCCAAACCATGTGTCAGCCCCAAGGTCAGTCACCAGGCTGAGTAAGAGCTGAACATCTGCCCAGAGACCGGGCTGGACAGCCAGGACTACAGCTGTACCGAGTGCTGTGCTCCCATCTCTTTAAGAGGTGTGCCTAATGAGGCCTGGCAGTGTGACTACACCGGCCAGTACTACTGCAGTCACTGCCACTAGAACGACCTGGCTGTCGTCCCTGCGAGAGTGGTACACAACTGGGACTTTGAGCCTCGCAAGGCGTCCGTTGCAGCATGTGCTACCTGGCACTGATGGTGACTGGGCCAGTGCTCCAGCTCGGAGATTAACCCTCTGCTGTTTAACTATGGACGAGCTGGTGGAGATCTGGAAGCTGCGCCAGGACATCCTGCTTATGAAGCCATACTTCATCACCTGCAAGGAGGCTATAGAGGAACGACTGCTGCTGCAGCTCCAAGACCTACAGCACTTTGTGGAGGACAACGTGATGTACTCCAGCCAGGACCTCTTGGAGGTGCACATGGGCCGACTCAGCGGCTCACTAATCGAGATCCACACGTTCTTCACCAAACACATCAAGCTGGACTGTGAGTGGTGCCAAGCCAAGGGGTTCGTCTGTGAACTCTGCAAGGAAGGCGACATGCTGTTTCCGTTCGACAGCCATACATTCATGTGTAGCTACTGTTCAGCTGTCTTCCACAGGGACTTTTATTACCACAACTCGACCACGTGCGTGCCCCAAGTGTGCCTGGCTCACGTTGAGGAAAGCAGTCACTATTCCAGGAACCTAGTCTAGACATGGATGCCTAGAACACTGGAGGAAAATGCCAGGCACCGTATTTGCCCCTCTGGCTGCCGCCTGCTGGCCTTGCCCACCAGCTGTGCATTCTACTCTGGAGACCCCTGAGTGCATCCTCCCTGGTTCTTCATCTCTTTCGGGCTAGACAGAAGTGACTAGTGGCCCTCAGGACTCTTATTTCTCAGCTGCTTGCTAAGACTTCGAGTGTGTATACTTGACTGTTTATTGGGTGTGTTGCTATAAGGGATCAAAATGCTGCTTGTGCCCCATTGTAGGACTCCTTAGACAGAGGAGCCTAGGTGTGACTCTCCAGGAAACTCACTCTCCTATGGCAGAGAGCCCTCCAGGCCTTTAAATTTAATCCTTCTGCTCCATAGAGATGGCCTTGCTCCTGTCTAGAACACCCTTACAACTGGTCAGAAACTTCAGAGACTTGTCCAGTGAGAGGATGCCTTCTGAGATTTATCTCTGCAGAGGAAGATTTAGGTTCTACTTAGAGGCCTGGGGCTGTTCACTTCGGTGTCCCATGGGCCTTCCCCAGCATCCTGAGAGTCGTCATCCTCAGGCTCAGTCTGTGAGTCGTGTGCTTCCCTGCCCCTTTTGTACAATAGGGAGGGAAGGGGTCTGTGGAGCTTCTCTTGGCAGATAAGCTGGTTTCTGTCACAGCCTGGTCCACTTTATCCTGATGCTCTGAGCTGGGCAGCTAAGGACCCATCCTAAGGACTAAAGCTCAGCCTCCAGTTACATAGGTGAGCCTATGTGGCATTTGGGGGGCTAAACTTTTCCACAGATGTCACTGTCCTGATGATGTCGTGCTCTGCTTGAGGATGATCAGTTGCTGGGTGTTGACATAGGAGCCTGAGGCCAAGAGCTAGGAATATTTGCTAGACTCAAGCAAGAGGCCTATAGTCCACGCAGGAAGGTCCAGGCTTTGAAGGTGGGTGGACCTACACCTTTCCAGTGAGACACATTCCACTTCCACGCACACACCCATAAATCCTATGATGGAAGATGTGTGGAGGCAAGGGAACCTCAAAATGCGGCTTCTGCCTTTCTTCCTGGGAAGCAGGAGTTGGTTGCATCTGTCCCTTTGCCTCTTGTCTGTGAATTGCTGTTGACACACACAGGCGGCAGAGCCCAGGGTGTGTCACAACTTGGATTTCCTTCACCTTTAATGAGGCACAAGAATTGACTCCTCAACTAGTCAGGTGAGGCTTAGCTTACTGGCGTGTTTGGGGGATGGATGGACACACTGCCACCTCCTCCTTACTGGCGTGTTTGGGGGATGGATGGACACACTGCCACCTCCTCCTTACTTCTCTTTACCATCAGGTGGCTTTACTCATGATGTCTTTTCTGTTTCAGTTTTCCCATCTGGAAAATGCTGGGAAGGTGGAGTCCTTTGAGTCCTAGGTGTGGTAAGTAGTAGTATGAAACTGGTTGGCTGAAATCTAAGAAAGTCCCATGGCACAGCTGCCAGTTGGGCCTGGCATGGAAGAGCATCTCCAGGGTGGGCCTGGGCCAAGATGGTAGTAAAAGTTTAGCAACTTGAGTCAGATTCGTCAGCAGAGCACATGGAATCAGATTCATCAACAGAGCACATGGAAGTGGCTCTAGGCCTTGGCCTTGAGCCTGTAGTAGCAGCAAGAGGAGATTAGTGTTTTACAAGAGTCCTATCATGCTCCGGTTTCTGGCAGAACTTGGAAGGTCAGAGCCAAAATATTGGCTGTCTTTTTTGACGCCATTATCCTCGTAGGTGTAGGTCCCCAAGCTGTGGTTGTTGAACACTTAAAAGAATAGCTTTGCCGGGCGGTGGTGGCGCACGCCTTTAATCCCAGCACTTGGGAGGCAGAGGCAGGCGGATTTCTGAGTTCGAGGCCAGCCTGGTCTACAGAGTGAGTCCCAGGACAGCCAGGGCTACACAGAAACCCTGTCTCAACAAACAAACAAACAAACAAAAAGGAATAGCTTTACCAGTATTTTAACTTCTGGGTAGTGTTTAAATAAGGTTTGACAACAAACAAACAAAACAATTTAAAATAAACCTGATTTTGTTAAGACTCAGCCTTCTTAAGTCATTAAAGCCAAACAAAGTTAGCAAAACCACAAGTAATTGTTTTTTTTTAATAAAATTATTTTTATTTTATATCTATGGATATTTTTTTCTGCGTGTATTCATGGGCACCATTTGTGTGCCTAGTGTGTCTGGAGGCCAAAAGAAAGTGTCTTATCCACTGAAACTGAAGTCCAGGACGATTGTGAGCCACCATGTGGGTGCTAAGAATTGAATCTGGGTCTTAAAGAACAAGTGCTCTTTACTGTTGAGCCATCTTTCTAGTCCCATAAATAATTATCTTAATTAGACATAAGTGGTTGTGATGGTTTGTATATGCTTGGGCCAGAGAGTGGCACTATTAGGAGGTGTGGCCTTGTTGGAGTAGGTGTGGCCTTGTTGGAGTAGGTGTGTCACTGTGGGCGTGGCCTTTAATACCCTAGTCCTAGCTGCCTGGAAGCTAGTCTTCTCTTAGAGGCCTGGAGATGAAGCCGTAGATCTCTTAGCTCCTCCTGCACCATGCCTGCCTGAATGCTGCCATGTTCCCGCCTTGATGATAATGGAATAAACGTCTGAACCTGTAAGCCAGTTCCAATTAAATGTTGTTCTTATAAGAGTTGCCTTGGTCATGGTGTCTGTTCACAGCAGTAAAACCCTAAGACAGTGGTTGATTTTTATAGCAAGTTATTATAGATTTTATTGTGAGTAGATCGATATAACCTCAAGAATTATAATAACCTTATTCAATCAAACATCTATCATTCTTAAGTTTCATTCTCTACAAACTGTACACAACTTACTTAGACTTTTGTGACATAGATTTTAGGGGTTTTTGTTGTTGTTTTTTAATTTTGTTTTTAACATGTCACCTTTTGGTCTTAGGATAAAATCCTATTTTATTATAAAAATCCACCAGTATTTAAAATATTCTTTTTATAGTTGTGCATTTGTGTGTGTGTGTGTGTGTGTGTGTGTCTGTCTGTCTGTAACAATAATAATTAAAGAAAAAGAGGCTGTGAATTTGGAGGAAGCAAGAGAGGATATGGAACAAGTTGGAGGGAGGAAGGGAAGGGGAAATGATGTAGTTATATTTTAATAACAACAACAGCAGCACGGTGAGGTATAGTTGCACACGCCTTTAATCTCAGCACTTGGGAGGCAGAGGCAGGCAGATCTCTGTGAGTTCATGTCAGCCTGTTCTACATAGTGTGTTCTAGGACAGCCAGGGCTACGTAGAGACATCCTGTCTCAAAAAAATAAAATAAAATAAAAATAAAAATAAAATAAAAAAAATTGTGTAACAGGTGTAGAGCAACAACTATTGGGAAACTTTTCAGTGGATGTATACTTCCAGGGCTTCTTATAGGCTTAGCATGTGTTCTCTCACTGAACTATTTTCATAGGCTTAAGTAGATATTAAAAGAGCATAATTGGGTTGGGGAGATGGTTTGGTCTGTAAAGTGTTTGCTGCATAAGAATAGAGACCCTAGTTCAATCCTCATCATTCACTAAAAAAGCCAGGTGACAGTTAGGGCTACACAGATCAACTTTCTATTTCAAAAAACCAAAACAAAGCAAAAGAAATCTGTATGAGGTGGTATGCTCCCCAGTGCTGGGGTGACAGAGACAGGAGGAATCTTGACCCTTGTTGACCAGCCAACCTCGCTGAATCAGTGAGCTCCAGGTTCACTGAGAGATGTGGTGCAAATTCATGTAGCACAGGCACAGGATCAGGCACACATAGATTCTCCCAGACAGACAGACAGGCAGACAGACAGACACCTTGACTATAATTATTGTTGAAAGTTTGTTTTTGTTGAAAGGTAGAGCAAGATGTTGGAATAAAATCTTCCAGTGTGAGGCTCCTAACAAAAACACCAATTTAAATAACTTTTCAAAGCAAAACCATACTTTCTGAAGACCTGAGGCAACCGGGAGATTAATAATGGTTTTTAACACTATTATAATGTTAAAAATTGAAGAAAGTAAGAATGACACAGTTGCGCCAACTACGACTTCCCTTCACAAACTACAAGTAGTTCAGGATTGAGAACCAACGAGTTGTGGGAGGTGGAAGGGAAATCTGTGGGCTCACTGTGGCAATGTCTAGTACAGGGCAGAATCTCATGGTCTCTGACTCCAGACTTGTGGCCAATAATGGAGTCTCTACTGCCATACTCCTAGCAGACCCTGAAACCCCAACAGAATAAATTTCTAGACTCATACCGTTACTGGTTGTCGTATGTCCAGGCGTCTGTCTCAAGGCTGCACTGGTCTTTGTGGATGTAAGTTTTAGGTGATATCCACTTCATTGTCAGTCTGACAGCCAAAAAAAAAAAAAAAAAAAAAAAAAACCTATCCTCCTCCTACACTCCCCACCCCAACTCCCATGGCACACAAACAGCTCTCTCTACTGGTTAGCAAGAGTTGGGGGAGGAGTAAATACAGGACTTTCCTCTTACCCTGTTGTCAGGAAATGTTTCTTAGCCTTGGTGTGATGGACTTTGCCAACTTGAGAATTATCAGGCCACAAACAACTTAGGAGGAGGCAGAGGCTTTGGTCTTGTCTCCCTGCTTTTGTTTTGTTTTTTTGAGACATGGTTTCTCTGTAACAGAGCCCTGGCTATCCTGAACTCCCTTATGTAGACCAGGTTGGCAGATCCAGCTGCCTCTGCTTCCCAAGTGCTGGTATTAAAGGTGTGTGTCATCACACTTGGCTATAATGTTTTGTGACTAAGGTGCATTATAACCTTGTTTTTTGTTTTTTTGATAGGAGCAGGTCTCATTAATTTTGTTGTGTATGGGTTTTTTTTAACCTGGATATGTGTTTGTACACATGTGTTCCTGGTGCCCACAGAAACTGTAACAGGGCATTGATTCCACTTTAACTGGGGTTAGAGATGAGTGTGAGCTATTGTGTAAGCACCAAGAATTAAACAAACTCTCTTAGCCACTGAGCCATCTCTCCAGCCTGGCTGTAGCTTTTCATATGATCCACCAAATTCTTTCTGGGACTTCTTCATTTCTTCCTCAAGACCAGGTAGTGCAGAATAAAGAGAGTTATTGTCCTTTCTGAGGAAGAGCAAGTAATTAGGTGCAAGAGATTGCCTAGAGGTCGAATTCTGACTCAGCACAACCTTTGACCAAACTTCTGAGTTTGCCTTGGATGTTGACTCACAGCAAACTTGAGTTTAGATTGCCATCTAGTGAAGAAAGAGTAGCAGTGACCAGAGGTTTGAAAAGCATAGTGAGGCTTGCTTAGACTCTATGGAAGGAAAGTTAGAAACAAGGTTACACTACAAATAATTTTTTAAATGGAACTCAATCTTTCAATGTACAGATATGAGCGAACACATGCCACAAGCACATCCAGAAAACCATTATCTACATAATGGACAAAAGAAGGGACTATAAACTGACCATACGCTGATAGAGAATGTTCAGTTCTGTTCTAGGAAATAAGATAATGGCAGAAATTTCCCCAAATTTTGTAAATGATGGGGGTGGAGGGGACTTAAACAGAAAAATAACAAACAAGTGAATTGAATTTGTATTAAAAATTTTTTTTCAACAAAGAGAAGCTAGATAAGCAAAAGAAAGAATATCAGGGCTTGAAGACACATTCAGACACTTCAAGAAAAAAAAATTATGAACAGAATGTATCTGATCCATGGGACATGAATTATGAACAGAATGTATCTGATCCATGGGACATGATGAAAAAACTAAAGCTATGGAGAAACCTTTTTTTTTTTTTTTTTTTTTTTTTTTTTTTTTTTTTTTTTTTTTTTGTGAAATAATAGCAGGGAACTTTCCAAACTTTGGAAAGGGCATGGACATCCTTCTGTACCTGCACAGTCGTAGCCACAAAAGAACCTCTTCTCATCATATCATGGTTTAGCTGGCAAAAGTGAAGAATGAAGAAGAAAATATATGGAAAGCTTCAAGGAGTACCTGGTTATTTACAAAGGTAAACCCATCTAAAGAAAGGAGAGTTGCTGGGGGCAGGGGGATTGGTGTGGTCTAGGGAAGTTTACCTACAGAGAGAGAGAGAGAGAGAGAGAGAGAGAGAGAGAGAGAGAGAGAAAGAGAGAGAGAGAGGGAGCGCACTTTGGAAAATCAGCTCTGGGTTCTCAGTAGCAGACATTTTAAAGATAAATAAAAAGGGGGAAAGGAGACAAAGGTGTACAGAACTACAGCTGAGGATGGAGAGACTCAGAAGAATTTTCTTTTCTTGGCACTTGACTGGAGCAGCCACAGGATGCCATTTTACAAAGACCCTTTCTAAGTCAGTGGCTTGGCAGCCTCAGATCCTCAGTGAACCTCACTCTGGAAATTTAGAGCAAATGTCATGGGCCCATGACACGCAGACATGGGGCCAGCAGAATTCCACTCCACTGTTGGGGAAGAAATTCTGAGTCCAAGCAGTATTTAGCGAGGCAGAAACTTGATGAGAGTTAGAGTCTTCATGGGAACCCAGGTACAGATGGAGTGGCTGTTGTCAATAAGCACCTTCAGAGGTGCTGACAACATTCACAAGACTCCTGAAGGACTGCCAACAGATGTGACCTGCATCTGTGACCCAAGCCATTGATGGGACGAACATCTGTGAAGAGACTTCACAAAGGAGCATACAGGGGTGTGAGAGGGCTCTGAGATCCTAATGAATGCTGTCAGAGTTCAGACTACAATCAGTAATAAAGCAGACTCCATCTGGATACCTCTCTGAGTCCTGGGATTGAAAGTGTGTCCCACCACACCCTTTGTTGCAACTTTGTTTTTGCAATTATTGCAAATTCATATGAGGCCTATTCTTTTATAGTGACTACTCTTGGGGGCCACTATTTTATATTGAGGGAGTATTGGACACTGAGCCTGGTGCCCTAACAACAGTCTAGCAGAGAAAAATGGCATTTCAATTCTGCTACTGCAAATCAATTCATTTGAACATTGTGACTACTTCAGTTGAAAAAATAAGGGTAGCTGGGCAGCGGTGTGCTTGCTTCTAATCCCAGCACTAGGGAGCAGAGGCGGTGGTGAAGGCGGAGGCATACAGGTCTCTGTGAATTTGAGGCCACCTTCACCTACAAAGTGAGTTCTAGAACAGCTAGGCTACATAGAGAAACCTGTCTCAAACAAAGCAAAGCAAAGCAAAGCAAAGCAAAGCAAAGCAAAGCAAAGCAAAGCAAAGCAAAGCAAAGCAAAGCAAAGCAAAGCAAAGCAAAACAAAACAACAAAACAGAAAGAAAGAAAGAGAGAAAGAAAGAAAGAAAGAAAGAAAGGAAGGAAGGAAGAAAGAAGAAAGAAAACATAAGGATGAATACATTCCTTTAATCTTAGCACTCACAAAGCAACACAGGCAGATCTCTGAGTTTGCCTGGTCTACAAAGCCAGTTTCAGGACAACCAGAGCTATATAGAGAAAGCCTGTCTCAACAAAACTAAACCAAAACAAAACCATGCAAAACAACAACAAAAAGAAAAAAGAAAAAGATAAAAACAAGCAAGCAAGCAAGCAAACAAACAAATATTAGATTCTGGAGCTGGAGAGAGTACAGGGTTCAATTTCTAACATCCACATGGTAGTTGACAATCATCTCTATCTCCAGTTGCAGAGAGTCTGATGCCTTCTGACCAAATTGTGCACCAGGCACACATATGGTGCTACAGACAGACATGTAAGCAACACACCCTTACACATAAAATGAAATAAAACAAGATCCATCTCTTGCCTCTAAGAAATGCATTTCACCATCAAAGACAGATGCAACCTAAGGGTCAAGAAATGGAAGAAGGAAATAAGCACGTCTCACTGTTCTAATATCAAAGCAAAACTAGTTATAAGATGAAGGTCATGTTTATTGATTAAGGGAACAATTTATCAATAGGCCATGACAATTTAAAATATATACCCACCAAGCACAGATTCACCCAATCTCATAACACGAGACAAATAAATACAAAGTAACGTTAACGCAGTAACAATAGGTGACTTCAGCTCTCTCTCTTTTGTGTGTGTGTGTGTGGGGGGGCTTGAGACAGGAGACAGGAGACAGGATTTCTCTTTGTAGTCCTGGCTGTCCCAGAAACAGCTCTGTAGACCAGGCTGGCCTTTAATTCACAGAGATCTACCTGCTTCTGCCTCCCGAGAGCCACCATGCCCAGCGTGATTTCAGTTCTTACTTTTCCTTTAAAAAATTAATTTATTTATTTACCTCCCAAATGTTGCCCCCTCCCAGTCCTCCCTCACAGAGTTCCTCCCCATCTCCCCCTCCCCTTTGCCTCTGAGAGGGTGCCCCCAGCATCTTTCCACCCTGGGGCATGAAGTCTCTACAGGATTAGGCACATCCTCTAACACTGAGGCCAGACAAGGCTATATACATGCTGGGACCTCAGACCATGTATGCTTTTTGGTTGGTGGCTCAGTCTCTGGGAGCTCCTAGGGTTCCAGGTTAGCTGACACTGTTGGTCTTTCTATGTGGTTGCCATCCCCTTCTGTTCCATGACTTCAGTTCTTTATACACATCCAGACAGAAAAATAAACAGGAATATCTGTTTAAATGACATCTGAGGCTAAATGGACCTAACAGATTTCTATAGAACATTTCATCCAAACATGATTGAATATACATTCTTTTCAGCAGCCCATGGAACTCTTTCTAAAATAGATTGGGTGTGGTGTGGCAAATGTTTGCTTTTAATTTAAGCATTTGGCTAGCAGAGGCAGGCAGTTCTCTCTGAGCTCAAGTCTAGCTTGGTCTATGTTGCAAGTTTCAGGCTAGCCAGGGCTACATAGTGACACCTTATCTCAATAAATAAATAAATAAATAAATACTCATATAATAGGACACAAAACAAGTTTTAATAACTATAGAGCAATTGAGATAAATTTTTGTATGGCATCATACCATACAAACCATAGTGGAATAAAACTAGAAATGAACAGCAAGAGAAATTACAGACACGCAAATTTAAAGACTGAATAACTCTCTATTCAGTGAGGAATGGGTCAATGAAGAAGTCAAGAAGGAAAATTTAAAACTCCTAGAATAGAATGGAAATGAAAACACAACAAAAGAAAACCTACAGGACTCAAGGAAAGTAACCCAAGAGGAAGTCTGTAGCTATAAGTGCTGGGAAGATGACTCACCAAGCAGGTAAAGACTAGCCTGGCAAGCCTGATGACCTGAGGTGACTCCACTGTGGAGAGCTCAGGATTTGAGTGCCAGGCTTTGTGTTAGTGAAGAAGGCCAAGGGGGTGGTTGGCGTTCCTTAAGGAGACCCGAGTCCTGGTTAGCAACATAGTAATGGAGAGCCTCTTGCTGCACAGCGTGGGCATTTATGTGGCCTATAGTGTGCTGGACTACTTGTGGTGCAGTAAGGCATTAAAGACTAGTCCAACTGGGTTACCATCCCAAAGGGGTACCTCAGTGGCAAATTTGTGGAGCACTGTGACATCCATTTGAAGATGCACCAAAATAAAGACTCAATGGAAGAATTGAAAAAAACTGGGGATTGTCCTGATAAATGAGAAAAAGACCAAGACATGAAATGAAGGCTTAGAGCCATCCATGAGCCAAGTATTCTCCTTTAGAGTTGCTGTCAGAAAAGCCTCACAGTATCGCCCAGTGTCCAGTTAGCATGCTGCTTCTCACTGGCCCTTCTAGTGTGCAATCAACAAGTGGTTTTACTTGGAACATTGGCTCAGAATACCCTATGGTGAACTTCCTTATGACCACTGCACTGTAGCAAACTGATGCTGTAACCCAGTATTGCTGTAACCAAAATGCATTCTTCTATTGTTTTTTTTCTCCTTGATTGATTCATCCCTATCTCTGTACATGGGTGGGTGTCTTAGTGGGGGTTACTGTGACAAAAGACCATGATCAAAAGACGAATTGGGAAGGAAAGGGTTTATTTGACTTACTCAGGACAGGAACTCACACAGGGCAGAAACCTGGAGTCAAGAGTTGATGCAGAAACCATGGATGGGTACTGCTTACTGGCCCTGGGCTTGCTCAGCCTGCTTTCTGATAGAACCCAGGACCATCAGCCTAGGAATGGCAACACCCACATGGACTGAGCCTTCCCTTGTTGATCATTAATTGAGAAAATACCTTACAGCTGGACTCATGGAGGCATTTTCTCATCAGAGGCTCCTTCCTCTCTGACTCTAGCTTGTATCAAGTTGACACACAAGACCAACCAGTACAATGGGGCTGTAAAGATAGCTTATTTTCCTGATTTTTTTTTATGAGTTCTACTATTATGGAAAATGACGAATACAAAAGAAAATGTGCTGGCAAGGGTGGGTGTTTTTTGCCTTTCTTTTCTTCTTTCTTTCTTTCTTTCTTTCTTTCTTTCTTTCTTTCTTTCTTTCTTTCTTTCTCTTTTTCTTTTTTTCCAATAGACTATCCACACAGAAAGCAAAAACCAGATGCGGTGAAGGCACACTCCTATAGTGAGATGGGAGGATGGGAGGTGCAGACAGGAGAATCACCCAAATATTTATCCAATGCCCATCAGTCTCTAAGGCTAATTTGGTTAAGGTCTCTTTTAATGTCTTAATTATTCTTTTTTCGTGCCCTGAACTTTGGGGTTGATGTGCACAATATAATTTCCAATCTGCCCCAGTGAATTTTGCTACATCCTGACTTACCTTGGACAGAAATGCTGGTCCACTGTCTGACCCTATCATATGAGGGAATCCTATACCTGAGGGAATTCAGCAACTTGTTAGCTACTACCTTCACAGTCTCAGTCTTTCTTGGAAATGCTCCAGTCCATCCTGAGAAAATGTCCACAAATACCAGCAGATACTTATAGCCATATCTTCCCTGCTTGATCTCTGTAAAATCAATTTTCCCAGTAGGCCCTCAGTCTCTTACCTCGAAGTCAGGAATTTGGATGTTTTAGAGTTGCTGGGAGTATTAGTCAGCTGGCAAGGTTTAAAGTTTGTCACTATATCCTCAAGAGTGCTCTGTATATCTTTGAAAGTCACTTTAGATTGTCTCACTGTGTCTGTCATTCCTTTCATTCCCATGTGAGTGACTCTGTGGATCTTCTTGAGAACAGTTCTTGTTAAAGAGGTGGATAATATTAGCTTACCTTTAGTTGATCACCACCACCCAATTTAATTTCTTCTTCTGTATATATCAGTTACTTTGGGTGGTTCAGGCAGGACAGTGGCTAATCTAGACATGGCTGCTTCCTTTAAGGCTACCTCCTTAGCAGCCAGGTTCTTACCTCTAGCCATTGGTTCCTTTTGGTGCCCTGTAGAATTTTATCTTTATTTTTGACAGTTCTTCCTTCTGCTGTTATGAGCCCTCGTTCCTGGTAAATGGCTCCATGCCCATGAACAGTTGTAAATGTATACTTGCTGTCTCTATAGATGTTAACAGCCAGTCCTTTCCCCATGATGAGGGCCTGTGTTAATGCTATTAGCTTGGCTCTTTGAGCTGAAGTGCCTGGAGGAAGAGACTGAGTTCAGATTACCTCCATTTCTTCAGTCACTACTACCCCTGCTCTCCTCTGATCCTCATAGATGAAGCTACTTCTGTCCGTAAACCAGGTCTGCTCTGTCTCTGACAGAGGAGAGTCCCTCAAGTCAAGTTTGGCACTGTGTACCCGGGCCAAAACCTCGTCACACTGATGGAGTGGACTATCCAAGTCAGGATCAGGTAGGAGAGTTGCCGGGTTCAGGGAAACAGGTGGCTAGAAAATAATTCAGCCAGGGTTGATTAGTTAAAGTCTGATAATGGATCATGTAGACGTTATGGAGCCATCAATCATAAGTCTGCTCAACTACCCCTTTAATTGCATGGGGGTTGGTCACATTCAAATTCTGTCCCAAAGTTAATTTATCTGTATCTTTAACCAACAGTGTTGTGGCTACAATAATACTCAGGCAAGGTGGTCATCCTGCTGCCACTGGGTCCAGTTTCTTTGATAAATAAGCCTCCGGCAGTTTCCATGATCCTAGAGTTTGGGTCAAGACCCCTTTAGTTACCCCTCTTCCAGCAATCTGTTGAAGCTTGGTGCTTCTTTTCTCCTGGATCTGAGGCTTTGTTGGCTAGAAGGACTCTAACCAAACTCCATCCAATGTCTGTCCTGTCTTAATCTGCACTCTTTTGCACTGTCTCTGCAACTTTCACTAGATCCCTCAATGACTTTTCTCTTAATCATTTTTGAATCTGTAACTTCTTCCTAACGTCTGGCACTAACTGATGAAAGCCAGGGCCATTGTGCTAGAATTCTCTGTTTTCTCAGGGTCTATGTGTGTAGAGCCTTACACATATAGTCTTTATAATCTGTTCAAGAAATGCCACTTGACTTTTTTTTTTTTTTATCAATTTCCTGTCTAATATCTTATCTAAACCTTGGCTGAATTATTGTTGAGACCTGCTGAAAGAGCCTGGTGGTAAATCTGGAGAGGCTATCTACCTTCCACTACGTTGATATCCCAATCTGTGTGGGTTTCCTGTGGGACCAGAAGACAGTTTCTTTCTTTGTCTGTGGAGAAAAGAATCTGTAAAAGCTTTGGGTAGGTATCTGTACTGAGTGCTCTAAGGTTCATGGAAGGGAGTGGTTGTTGCTTTTCAGTGGGCTGAGTGTAGCAGGATAGTGTCAGTGAAGACCTTCTCTTCACAACTCAGAGACCACATCTGTTCAGAAAGGGAGAGAGCACTTCTTCTGGCAAGAAGGATAGCCATTTTACTGAACAAAATGAGTGACCAGGAGTCTCTTACAAGCTCTGGTAAGGGATACATCTGCCCACTTGAGGCCTCTCCTATCTAGTCTGTCCAGGGGTGGAGCCCTGCTCTTTGGGAACCCATCTCCCAACTCAGGGAAAGCCTGGTTAGGGATGCAGGAAGTCCTAGCCTTAGACCTTCTAGGGACTCTGGATGCCAGTGTGCCTGCACTTGGCAAAGTGGGAAAGGAAAGGGGTATAAGCCTCTGTGAGTCGTAAAACACTGAGCTGGTCCTGAGGAAAAAAGGGGGGATCACCAAATGATTGATGGGAATTGAACTCAGGACCTCTGGAAGAGAGGTCAGTGCTCTTAACCTCTAAGCCATTTCTCTAACCTCAAAATTGATACCACCGAGAAGGATAGAGCTGGCTGCTGGATTAGAGTCCATTTGTTCCTTATCACCTTGTGGCCATTCCTGCTTAGCAGGGAAAAGAGGGAAGACTTTTGAAACACTTTATCTTCTAGTACTGACACACTGGGGAGATAAAAGGTCCGTCTCCTGTGACCATCCAACATCAAAAGCCAGACACTCCAAGTTGCAGTAAGTGGTCCTTAGCCCTAGCTTCCTTAAAATGAGTCAGATAAGATTAAGGTGAGAAACAGTCTGTCCCATGTCCAAAAATAATGTCAGTCCAAGTCCAGTAACACAAAGAGACACAAGGAAGACATATACATTTTGTCCCTGCCATGGGAGAAACAATCCAGTAACCAGATGACTCAGCCAGCTCCCTCCGGAACAGAGTCTAGCAGACTCTGAAAGGAGTGTGTGTGGGGGTCCTCCCAAGCCCTCTGGGGTAACTGATGTGTCCTCCAGATTTCCTGTGGTCACAGTGTTAAGGCACATCTGCCTGCCATACAAGGATGAACAACTGTGGTACCTGACTCTTTTCTGTTCTTTTTTTTTTTTTTTTTTTTTTGTGGTACCTGACTTTTTAGGCCCGAGCTGCTCCTCTGACCATTGTTTCTCTCATTGTCACTGGGAGGTCTGGCTTCCCTGCCAATGCATCAAATGTAAGACTCAAAGTAAGCCTTAGCTACCAGGAGATACCCAAATGAGACTCGAGAATGAAGTTTGATGCAAAAGCAAGAGGGGTCGTCTTGCACCCAGAGGAGAGGTGACCCCCTTTCTTTCTTTCATAAGCTTTTTATACAGTTTTTGAGGGCAGATAATAGCAACAGCAACTAGGCAGGTGATTAGTGCCTCATTAGTGGCCCTGGCGACCTTTACATTAATTGGCTGGGCAGGGAGGGGAACTGAGGGACCATCCCTAAGGCCCAGTGGGAAGTTCCAAGTCCGGGCTTTCTCAAGTTCATGTAACTTATGTTACAGGTCACCTCGGTGGTCCATGGGCCAGTGTTAGAGTCTCTAGGAAGATCTAAATAACTTTTTAAAACCAGTTCACTACTGACCATACTGATTTATACCTATAATCCCAAGCATTTGGGAGGCAGAGGTAGGCAGATGTCTCTGAGTTGGGTGGCTGAAAAAACTGTTGCTTGTTCAAGGCTAGCCTGGGCTTCATAAAGAGTTTTAGGCTAGGCTGGGTTGATACTGACCAAAACCAACCAACTATCCAACCAACCAAACAAAAAAAACCCCAACAAAAAAAAATGATAAAGCTGTTTATGAGCCAGACTCAGTAGCATGCTCGTTTAATTCGAGCTACATAAGAATCAGAATCAGGAGGATTAAAAGTTCAAGACCTTCCTGTTGCCAGAGCAAGTACAAAGGAAGCCTAGGAAACTTGGTGAGACCGTAACTCAAATAAAAAGTAAAAAGAGGGCTGGGGATACAGCTCCAGTGTTTTGCTGCTCATATGCAAGGCCCTGGCTTCAACCATCACTTCCGGGGGGCGGAGAGCTGCTTATTAAGAAGAAAGTAGTTATCCATAGCTGGTGGAAGGAGTGTTCTGAAGTCCACTGTGACTCACCTGCAGGGGTCTGACAAAGACTCTGTGGTAATCACTGTCAGTATGACCAACACTTTAAAAGGAGGACAGATTCATTTGGCTCAAGGTTGTAGAAGTCCATGGTTGGCTGGCTGGTTCCGGTACTTTTGGGTCCAAAGCAAGGCATAGCTTCAGAGTAGAGGCGCATGTGTGGAGCACAGCTGCCTATCTCATGGTGGCCAGAAAGGAGACAGAAAAGGACAAAATACATTCCTCAAGGACATGCTTTCAGTAACCCACTTCCTCTATCTAGGCCTCTCTTCCTAAATGTTCTGTCACCTTCTAATAATGCCATCACATTATAACTCCATTAGTGGATTATCCCACTGATTATATCAGAGCCACTCCTGGACCCTCCAAGACTGATGTCCATTCATCTCATAAGACAAGATGGATTTAGACCACTTCCAAAATTGCTCAAAGTTTCACAACTCACAAGTCTAACTCTGTTCAGAAGTTCAAGTCCAAAGTTCCTCTAAACGCAAGTCAAACCCTTAGCTGTGAGCCCCTATACTATTTGAAAGAAAAAAAATTTCCAATGGATTCAGCTGCAGTCTTAGGTGCCTCTGTCATGCTTGAGGCCGCTAGCCTAGAGGTAAATCAGAAGGCAAGAAATGAATCCTCATCATCAAGCTGTGCCACCTGGTCAAGGACAAAAAGATCAAGTCCCTGGAGATCTACCTGTTGTCCCTGCTCATTAAGAAATCTGAGATTATTGACTTTTTCCTAGGAGTATCTCTAAAGAATATGACTCTAAAGATCATGTCAATGAAGTAGCAAATTTGACTGGCCAGTGCCCTGGGACTACAATGCTCATATTGGTCTTGGTGTTAGATGCTCTAAGGTGGTAGTCACTGCCATCACTGCCATCTGAGGCTCCATTATCTTGGCCAAGCTCTCCATCGTTCCTGTGGGGAGAGGCTGCTGGGGGAAAAAGATTGTCAAGCCCCGAACTGTTCCATGCAAGATGACAGGTCACCGTGGCTCTGTGCTGGTGCGTCTCATCCCTGCCCCCAGAGGCACTGACATTATCTCTGCGCCTGTGCCCAAGAAGCTGATGATGATGGCTGGTACTGATGACTGCTACACAGCCAGGGGCCACTATACCACCCTGAGAAACTTTGTCAAAGCCACTTGTGACGCCATCTCCAAGACCTACAGCTATCTGACTCCCGACGTCTGGAAAGAAAATTGGTTCATAAAATCTCCTTATCAGGAATTCACTGTCTTGTGAAACCCCACATCAAAGAGTCCATTCAGAGAACCCAGGCTCCAACTCTAGCTACCACTAAAGGTTTTGTTTTGTTTGTTTGTTTTTGCTTTGTTATTGTTATTGTTGTTTTGTTTGTTCTCATTATATAGCTCTAGCTGTCCTGGTGGAGCTAACTATGTAGACCAGGCTGGCCTCGAACTCAGAGACATCTGCCTTCCTCTGCCTCCCAAGTGCTGAGATTAAAGACATGCACCACTGTGGTCAGCTCTTATAAAGGTTTTTAATATAAGGGAAATAAAGTGAATTAAGTATGCTTGAAAAAAAAGGAGTAGAGGCATAAAAAGGAAGGAGCAAAACAAGCCCAGAGCCCAAAGCCCGGCAGAGTCCTAAGCTTTATGTCCCACATCTAGGAGCACACTGGCATGATATGAGCTCTACAGAGCTTGGCAGTCCCACCCCTATGGCCAATTGCAGATTATATGGACTTTCTCCTGGACTGACTGTGTTCGCTGTCTGTGGCTTCCCTTGGCAGCCACTCCACTTCCTGGTATCTTCAAATGTCTTGGAGGCTCTACTTCATCTTCAGTTTCACTCATAGCTGCATACACTGTTCTCTCAAGAACTGCCCTAGGGGTTCTGCTCTTGCTACACACTGCTTGGTCTCTCAGGATTTCTTTCACACTTGAGGTGGAAACCTCTGGAACTCTCTAACGCTTGCAATCTGCATGCCTGTGAAACTAGCAGTGTATTGGTTATGTGAAGGTCTGCTGTGAGCAAGAGTAGTCACTAGACCCATTTGCTCACAGGAAAGACAGCCTCTGAGTGCCTGGTCAGCAGAGTATGGTGAAATGCATTCTGGTATTAAGAGGTTTTCACCAGAGAAGACTGCTTGGACATGGGTCTGACATGGGTTTAAGCCAATTGAAAGCCTTTATTAGCTGACTGATGACTACACTGGCTGTTTGCGATCCCTGCGTAGCCTCAAGCCTTTCTCAGGGTGAGTTTTTGTTTTGTTTTGTCTTTTTGGAGGCAGAATTTCTCTGTGCAGCCCTGACTGTCCTGGAACTCACACTGTAGACCAGGCTGGCCTAAATCAGGATGAGCTTTTAAGAACAAAAACCATGTCCTGGGTTTACATACTTTAACTTAACAAGAATAGTAAGCTATTAAGAGTGTGTGGAAGCTGGGCAGGAGTGGCGCACACCTCTAATCCCAGCACTTGGGAGGCAGAGGCAGGTGGATCTCTGTGAGTCTGAGGCCAGCCTGGACTACAGAGTGAGTTCCAGGACAGCCAGGGCTACACAGAGAGATCCTGTCTCAAACAACAACTACCAGAAGAAGAGCAGGAGGAGGAAGAAGAATAGAAGGAGAAGAGGAGGAAGAAGAATAGAAGAAGAAGAGGAGGAGGTGGAGGAGGAGGAAGAGGAGGAGGAGGAGGAGGAAGAGGAGGAGGAAGAGGAGGAGGAGGAGGAGGAGGAGGAGGAGGAGGAGGAGGAGGAGGAGGAGGAGGAGGAGGAGGAAGTGTGTAGGGCTGGAGATTTGGGTAGCAGTTAAGAACACTTGTTTTCGCAGAGGACTCAAGTTTGATTTCCATCATCCACACGGCAACTCACAACCATTTGTAACTCTAGTCACAGGGTATCTGAAGCCTACTTCAAGCAAACAGAAAGATGTTGCCCTGGCTGGCCTCCAGCTGGTGATCTTTCTGATTCATCCTTTTCAAAATTTGCCTCCCAGAATGTGCCAACATGGCCATCCTGATCCCTTTCTTATGTCATTAATGTCTCTCTGTCTCTGTCTCTTTGTCCCTCTGTCCCTCTGTCTCTGTCTGTCTCTCTCTCTCTCTCTCTCTCTCTCTCTCTCTCTCTCTGTGTGTGTGTGTGTGTGTGTGTGTGCACACGCACCTCTGTTTAAGATAGTGTCTCTGTGTTATGTAACTGTGGCTGTCCTGGAACTCATTATGTAGACTAAGCTGGCTTCAAAGTCACAGAGATGCACTTGTCACTGCCTCCCAAGTGATGAGATTTAAGTTGGGTGTTACCATGCCTGACTATGATATCACTAATCTTTTTTTTAACAAATACACTTTTCTTTTTAGAAAATTTAGGGAAAAATTACTATTATAGAGGGTAGGGAGATGGCTCAGTGGGTAATGTGCTTGTTATGCAAAAACATGAGGATCTGAATTTGGATCCAGATCACCTTCGTAAATAGCCAGGTGTGGAGGTAGGCGTTTATAACCCCATCGCTGAGGGCGGGTACAGAGAAAGGTAGAAATGGGGGCTCACTGGCTAGGTAAAATGCTGAGATCCAGGTTTAGTGAGAGGCCTTGTTTCTTCCTTCACTTAAAGGTAAAAAGCAATAGAGGCCATATGTATACAATAGGTGAGTATAAACACAGGCGCATGTGCACGCGCACGCGCACGCGCACGCACACGCACACACACACACACACACACACACACGTGCATGTACAAAGTTAACATTAAACAGTTTGGTTGTGTAGTAAGCATCTCCTCAAAGAGACTCAATATCTCCTTTGTTGAAGGGATCTAGACATGACAAATGCTTCAGGTTTGAGAGCTAACTGGACAGTGGGTCTGTTTTGGTGATTCATGTTAAATGTTGTTCTCTTAAACTGGAACTCTCTTTTACTAATTAAGGAACAGTTTAGTAGTTAACCCCTGTACTTCTTTCTGGACATGTTGCTTGACCATGGCTTGGGAACTGGATACTACTGTGACATATCCTGACACATTCTTTTCTGTTTTCTGTTTTCATGATGTGAACTGCTTTGACACATCCTCTCCAACAAATATTAAACAAGAAATTAAACTCTGAGCCCAAATAAGTCTTTCCCATTTTGAGTGGCCTTTCTGAGGTATTTGGTCATAGTGCTGCAAAAAGTGATTAAAACAAAGGAAAAAAACCCCTTTTTTCTGTCTTTGGTTTTTTGAGACAGGGTTTCTTTGCGTAATAGCCCTGGCTGTCCTGGAACTTACTCTATAAAGCAGGCTGGTATCAAACTCATAAAGCTCCCATTGATTCTGCCTCCTAAGTGCTGTGATTAAAGGCATGTACCACCACCGCCCATCAAGGGTCATTTTCAAAAGCTCCACTTTGAAAATCTAGGTAATACTTAATGATAAGGCAAGTGTTGAAAAAGATCCCATTTCTTCAACTGAGTAGTGGATTAAGCAACTGGTTTTGCTTACTGTGCCCATTACATGAAAAATACATGTACTCAAACATTAGAAACATGTCCAGGCTGGGCGGTGGTGGCGCACGCCTTTAATCCCAGCACTTGGGAGGCAGAGGCAGGTGGATTTCTGGGTTCGAGGCCAGCCTAGTCTACAGAGTGAGTGCCAGGACAGCCAAGGCTACACAGAGAAACCTTGTCTCGAAAAACCAAAAAAAAAAAAAAAAAAAAAAAAAGAAAGAAAGAAAGAAAGAAAGAAACATGTCCAGGCTGACAAGCACTAGGCAGCTGGCATCACCTATGTGAGCAGCAGCTTCAGGTCATCCCACTGTCACTCACTGTGGGATAGAGACTTAGGGAAATGGCAGGCAGATTCTCCCCCATTATTTACTTGTTTATTTCTCATACACATGTATGTACTAATATTGATATGTATAATATGACTACATCCCTAGAGGAAGTCAGAGCCTCCCCCCAAATGGTACATTTAGGAACAAGTTTAGGAAGCAGTTCTTAAGTTCAAATCATTAAGAATAAGTAGGAGCTGTGTGCTATGGCTCATGCCCACCATCCAAACACTCTGAGGTTGAGATAGGAGGATTTCTGCAAATTCAAGGCCAGCCTAGATCACACAATGAATTCCTGACCAGTCAGGGATGTACAGTGAGAACCTGTCTCAAAACCTCAAAAGGAAAAAAATCAAGAGGTAATGGGGGTTATGAAAAAAAAAGCAGCCAATTTGTAATGTGTGTTCTAATAGTGTTACTTGAAAGGCTGGAGAAATGACACTGTGGTTAAGAGCACTCACCGCTCTTGCAGAGTGCAAAGCACCCACATGGTGCCTCACAACCATCTGTAACTCTAGTTCCAGGGGATGTGACATCTTCTTCTGGCCTCCACGAGCATCAGGCACACATAGCACACATACATACATGCAGGCGAAACAGCCAAACACATAAAATAAAAAATGACTACATCCTTAAAAAAAGCAATGTTCCTCGAACATTTCCCTCAAGTTCTGTGAAGACTGCATGTTCTCTCAGCGCAGAGATAACAGGATCCTTCTGAGTTCAGCCAGGGAAGTTCTGAAGTAGAAACAACTGGAACGGGATTCATCATTTCAGTGAGTGCAGCTGTAAAAAGGATGAAGTAAGTGTTGTGTTGTCATAACAAAAGGAAAGGTTGCACAGAATCTTGAAAAAGTAGGGCCCAAACCCAAGAACGTGTTAGTTTCTTGTGCCATAGGAGAAGAGTGTTGTGTGTGGCCGACCTGAGTCTTGGTTCCTAGGGACACATATTTTACTACAAAGTGGGAACCTTGCCCAAGTTCCTTTATGTCTCCAGCAACAGTTTGTGAAGGTTACCCAATCTCTGTAACTTGGAATCCAACTGCACTCAGCCTTTTCCCACGTCCGTAAGAATAGCTAACTGTTTGTGTGTGTGTGTGTGTGTGTGTGTGTGTGTGTGTGTGTGTGTGTGT
>JANHMN010000005.1:66751077-66785697 GCA_030674055.1 Rhabdomys pumilio | reverse complement strand
TGTGTGTGTGTGTGTGTGTGTGTGTGTGTGTGTGTGTGTGTGTGTGTACTATGTGATAGGCTTAGTTGTATTTTGGTTCAATTCGATGCTCTAGCTGGGTTGCTAACCACTTGATTTCACTGCTTTTTCCTTTTGTCTTTATTCTTTTATTCATTCTCCTTCTTAGGGAACTGAAAGCTAAGAGCATTCAATAAGAAAACAGGGCCTTTTGGGGACTTGTCCTAAGATTCATGCCCACTGGTTCTGATGAAAAATTGGTTGGCCATTGGGTGAATCCCTGTTGGAGCAACTGTACTTCATATGACTCCTTAAACCATCTCCCATTTTCTGTTGCTTTTCTTCTAAGAGGAGAGTTTTTGTAATGTTTTGAGAGAGCCACCTTCCCTGTGTAGATTGAGACTCACTATGTCATCCAAGTTGACCCGAAAGTCCTGATTATCTTGCCTTTAAAGATGGGTACCACCATTCATGTTGTGAATGTAACTTTCAACTGCTTTTCCTATTCTAGGTATATGTTGATTGGCTTAAGATGAGCATATCACCTCCCCCCGCCCCCCGCCCCCCGCTGCCGCACCATTGTGGCATACACCTTTAATCCCAGTATCCAAGAGACAGTCAGATCTCTGTGAGTTCCAGGACAGCCTGGTCTATAGAGCTAGCTTCAGGACAGCTAGGGCTACAGAAAGAAACCCTGTTTTGGGGTGGGGTTGGGGGGGGCAAGTATATATTGTCTTTAGCAGCATTTTCCTTGAAGAGGTTCTGTGCTCTGGCTGGGTCTCAGGCAGTAGACAATAGTGAGGGCAGTGCTGTCAGTATGAAGAAGCTGACTTCTCTGTGTGTTCACAGGGGCAAAGGAAGGTGCTTATCATAGAGAAGGAAGCAAAGAACCAAACACAATAAAGACAATAAGGGAAGATATCCATTGTCGGAGATTCTGAAAACATTGCAATTGCCCGTTCCAGTCTACTCCCAGGGTCCAGCAATATGCTTAACTTTGGGGTTTATGAGACATCCCTCAGTTATAAAGTTCCCTCTTGTAAGGCCAGTGTGGCTGTGCATGCCTGTAATCTCAGCACTTGAGTCAATCCTGGGCTACAGAGTGATTTTAAAGCTATTCTAGAATGCACAGCTAAACTCTGTCCCCAACAAAACAAAACAAGCAAACAAAACCTTCTGTTACACTATAGCTGAAGAACGATGCTGGTCACTTTTGGGTGACCATCATGCCTGTGTCTTTGGATCGACTTCCTTTAATTTATCTTTTGCATTCTGTTCAGACAATGCCCAGTAAGGCCCTCTATACTGCTTCAAGTCCTTTCTTTCCACTGGCCAACAAGCTGCTGCTCATTTAGTTACTGCTGCCAGCACCCCAGGGATTGAGCCAAGGCCAAGTCACAAGTCAGTGCCAGTAACTCATACTCATTCCCATTCTGCAGCAGTGGATGATTTATATATGTATTTAAGATGAATTAGAAAGCTGTCATAGATTAAGTGGAGAGGGGGGGGGGATATCCAGATTCAACATAGCTGGTGAAAGGGACATATTTACTAGAAACCCTGCAAAATCCCAGGGAGCTCAGAGAGGGCAGGGTCAGGAACTCTAGGTTAGTTCATCACAACTCAAGTTTCCATGAGAGGTGGACGACTTTGTGGCACATGGGTTTGCTTTTTAGCCAGGGAAAGGCAGACAAAACGAAATACTGAAGAGTACTGAAAGCAGGTAAGACAGGCAGTCCAAGGCATGCAAATTCAGAGAAGTGGAGAGGCAAGGCATTGAGATGAAAGAGAGGTGAGGTAGAAAGCCCTAGAGAGAGCCCAGAGCAGTCCAAACCATCAAGTCAGGAACCAGTTCATTTACTAGGAGGTCAGAAAAACCAGCCACACTGGCAGGATGTGGTGATACAGCCAGTAGAATCAAGAGCTTTAAAGGGCAGTGATGGCCTGGTTCAGCTGACCATTTCTGTGAGACTACTCTGCCCTCCCATATGTGTATCAACAAGATTTGGTCGAGTGTCTTTCTAATAGCCACAGAAGACTCTAAATCCCCTGTAGAATGATTCTGCAGTGGATCAGAGTTCTGCATTCTTGTTCTCTGTCTCCGGGCAGAATGTCCATGGAGACACTACAACTGCACTTGCAAATGATACCTATTAAAGGACAGTATAAGTTTTACTGGAAACAAAGCCTGTGTTTGTATTAGGTTTATTTATCCAAGCTAGAATATTTCATTCTACTACATCAGAATTGAAGAAAGAGCAAGGAAGATACTTCAATTCAGCTACTTTCAAGAAACCCACTGAAGCTCACATCTCTTAAAGGGAAGTTTATTTTCAGACTCTGGGTATTCAGGGAGTAGGAAAGAAGTCCAAGAAGAAAACTTTAGCAGGAGACCAATGGGTGCTCACATCTGTAATTCCAGTGCTAGGAAGTCTGAGGCAGGAGGATTGTGGTGAGTTTGAGGCTAAACTGGGCTATAGAGTTCCAGATCAAACAAACAAACAAACAAACAAACAAACCAGCAAACAAACAAACTGACAATAGCAACAAAAATCTGTAGAAGGAATGGACCCCAAAAAGATTCAAGTAGGGGAGAACTTGGGCCTCAGTGTGATCCTACAGACATACGGCAGGTGTTCGGGGCTGTCGTTCTGGAGGCTGCACTTTTATGCCTCCTTCTTCCCTCTCATCTACCACTTCCCTGCCTCTAATTACTTTAATGACTTGTTCCACATAAATCTTTCTGTATGTCATTTACCATGACTTCTTCAGCTCCAACTATACCTTGAGGCATTTCAGTTGTAATAATTTACCACTTGCCTGCTGTTGTCATTTTATGCTTCATATTTTAGATTAAAGAAAGAATCTGTTTGTGTAGATCAGTGTTTTAAGCCAGTTCACTTATGCCCTTGGAACAGCTGTATCCTCATTCCAACACACACACACACACACACACACACACCATCTGTGGCAGGGAGAGGGAAGACAGGTAGAGTCACATTCAAGAAAACATTGCTACAGAGGCAGCACCAGATATAAGCAGGTCTATTTTAATTAGACTTAGGTGGGGGTGACTTGTACCTTAACATGCATATATCTGCAAAAGAAAATTCTAGAAGTCCACAAGAACCTAACATACTGGACTCTAACACAAGATGGGAGGAAGGAAAAAAGTTAAGGAACTGTTCCTATAAACAAAGAAAATGCAGTGACCATGGGGATCCAATCCAAGCCCGGGACAGTCACAGGAATGGATCATACAGATGTCCATCTCAGCTTAAAAGCATAAGGCTTGAAGTTCCCTTTTAGGGACATTTCTTGTACCCCCTACTCAGAGTCTAAGAGTGGGTTACTTTATATTTTTCTCCCATTTTTTTTCCTCTCATAAGTCTTTGAAAAAACGAGAGAAACCAAGCCATACAAGACACAGAATCTAGCTTAGCCCTTATCACCCTTCATGCTTCCGTAGTCCTGCCAGGATACTGAACTGGTCTGGAGTCTTCTCAGGGGCACTGGACAGTCAGAGGAGAAGCAGGTGCTGACTCAAGAAGCAGGAGGTAGGTTTTCTGGGAAGTAAGGAGATTTGCTTCTGTTCTGTGAGGTGGGGTGGAAGAACTTCAGACAAGAGATCCAGGACCTGACGTTCACTACCCCTTCTGGGCCTCAGTTTTTCTACCTGTAAATTGGGCCCAAGAGCCGCTGCCTCTCAGGGTAGGTGGAGGATCTAGTGTGATATGGGAGGATGGTGTGAACTGTGAATGCCTTTCTACAGGTGACAGAGCTTTAGTTCCCATGAAAGGGAGCCTCCATGTTCATACAGGGCTGGGGGTGGGGGTAGGAAATGTATGTTCAGTTGCTAAGGAACAAGGGAGCACATGCCTGAGCACTAACAAACTAGCAGGCTGAACAATTTGGGAGGCAACTCTGACTTTGCCCAAGACAGAAGCAACCTGAAAAGTTGAACTCTCAGGAAACCCCACACCCTGGTAAGTGTGGGGCAGTTAGGTTGTCTGAGGCGCCTCCTCTGCTACACGAGAAGCTGAAGGGAGCAGGTGATTTAGTGGAGGAGTGTGTGATGAGGAGAAGAGGAAAAACAGCTATCTTCAGGGCAACATGTGACTTTCCACCATTGCCAAGACTCAGTACTAGCTTTGGAAGAGGGTTCCCCAGCCAGGCAAGTTCTGTTTACTCCCTTGAGGGCCCTCAGGGCAGCTGGCTGGTACTCACTTTCTGGGTGTGATTTAGGGAAGATCTGTCCTGAGTTGTGAAAATGCTCCAACCATCGGGTAGGCCCCCACAGCTCTGGAGCATGCGTGTGTGTGTGTGTGTGTGTGTGTGTGTGTGTGTGTGTGTGTGTGTGTTGAACCTAGCGTCCGGCACATAGGAAGCCATGCTGTAGCACTGAGATCTGCATAGGCCCCTCTGGGACAGTTGAGGAGGCTGCAGTGGAGAGACTGAAGGCTGGGTCTTCCAGTCTTAGCAGAAGCAGGCCGCTGGGCTGACCTGGGTGGAGAAGGCATGGGGCTCTCTGGATTGGAGGTAAGGTGAGGGATGTATGAAGGACGATGGCTGTCCCTGGCAGGAGACTTGGTCCAGCAGGCCTACAGCGCCCCAGACCCCTTAATGCCCTTGAGCTTTCAGCCAGGACTCATTCAGGAACTTTGCTAGCAGTGTCCATTTATCACCCCTGGGACCTTGTGGAGGCAGGAGCAGGCTCTTTGGAAAGGGTTCTCCGAAGACCCAGCCAGGACCACATCGAGAGCTGGAGACATAGGGTGTGGGGCACCGTGGTCACCACAGAGACTAGTGGCGATGGCAAGGGCGGTGGTGGGCAGGGTGGAGGAGGCGGGGCACCTTGGAGGAGCAGAACTGGGACCAGTGGCAGCTGCTGTGTGTCCATAGGGCTGGGACACAGCTGGCCCGGTGCTAGGCTGCTCTTGGCCTCTCTTCCCGCAGGAGGAGCTGGAGCAGATGCTCCTCCCTGGTGCAGCTCAAGGACTGTCATCCCTCTGGGACTGGGGAGAGGACCCAGGCCTGCCGAGCAGCCGGAGTAAATGTTCCGCCCCTCCCCCCCCCCCCGATTTTGTGGGAGACTAGGACGCAGCCCTAGTCCCAGGGTGCGGGGCTCAGGGAAGATGTCATTGAGCATTGTGCGGCCCGGGCTCCCTGCGTCTGACCATTGCGGCAACACGCGGGGTGGGTGTGGTGGAAAAGGAAAGGAAAGCGAGGGTCGACCTTCGGGTCAGTTAGGCAGTCGGCGGGGGATGCAGCTCGAGCGCACGCGCGATAGGTGGTGCGGGTGGGTAGCGGGGAGGGCGCCTGGCTGCAAGCATCCGGCTAGGTCCCGCCCCTCCCTCGCTTTACTATGGCTCCGCCACTTGTCAGATGAGAGCAATGGGCTAATTTTATCCGAGTGGGACTCAGCAGGAAACCGACGCTGAGGCGCGGGTAGTTCTTCCGGGCGATGGGCCCGGGAGGCCTGAAGCAGGGAGCGGAGGGGGAGGGCGTGGGGCGCCTCGGTCCGGGTGGGGGTGTGGTGGCCCCTTTCCTGTCCCGAGAGAACCTAATATTGGCGCCAATATTGCTTTGTAACAGGCCACACGGGCCCAGAGGAGGAAAAGATATCCTCTTTTGCAGAGAAGATAATACAAATTCCTTCTGTGTCTTAATCCTTGTATCTCATTCTGTTCTTTTCATACTTTAAGTTCTTGGGCTCTGCAGTGTGCCAGACACACAGCAGGTCCCTAGGAAATACTGCTGATATTGATATGACCAAAAAACCCAGCCATGAAGCTGTGTGTCTGGTGACCACTAGAGAGAGCTGAAAGGCAAGCATCTAAAGAAAGGCCTTTGAAGCACAGCTTCCTCAACCCTTAGGGGAAGAAGGTAATTCAATCCTTCTCCCCCAGCTCTCTTTTTGTTCTCCTGAGCTTTTTACTACTGCTATGTTTCAGCTTATCTGAATTTCACAATTTGCTTCAAGCTTCTTGTTTTTAGTAGCGCCCACTCTTCTGGTACCAGCTGTCAGACACTGGAGATTTGTAATCCCTGTCAGCTGGCCTGCTATGTTTCTGTGGAGAAGTAGTAGGGAGTTGCTGGCATGCCTTTTCAGACATGAAAAGGCCCTGGGGGGAGAGCAATATGCTCATAAAAAATTATGGGATTCTACAGCTTTGAAATCTAATGATCTTTAGTGATCAAACACAGACTGAGCCCTGGGGGTGGGGGGTTCTGGAGGAGGCACAAAAGGGGCAGAAGATCTTGGGTGAGAGAGCTTGGGGTCTGGCATCAGGACAGAGTAATTAGCCTTAGTGGGAGGAGGTGAGGAGGCCAACAGCCCAAGGTTGTCTGCACTGAGCAAGGAGAAACAAGAATAGCCAAGAGCTGGGTGGTAAACCATCTTTTCCCTAAGGAAACCAGTTCTTTGTTTTTGTTCTTTTTCTGTCTGGTTCAGGGACAGAGAGAGCTGGATTTTATTTGTACCTTGTAGGTGGTTGAGAGTGGAAGAACATTTGGTGGAATCAGGTTCCCAAGGCCAAGGCTTCATAAAGGTCTAGAGTGGCTGTGAGAGAGACTACCAGGGCTTGGTGCCGCTTGGGAGGGAGGATAATGGTGGAGATGGAGTGTGCCAAATTGAAATTTTGCTCAACTTTTAGTTTTGCTCTGGGCTAGTCCTGCTGGATGCTTCTTTGGAAATGAGCACAGTACGTAGTTGGTGAACGAAGTCCACAAGTCCTTAGCTCTCTGTGTCCCTGATGAACCGTGGATCTGCAAGAGCCCCTTCCTAGGCCTCACGGAGATTCCCCATTTAAAATCAAGATAAAACGGAGGAAGACTTTAAGGCTGCTCTTAGCTTTGACAATCTTGTCTCTCTCATGTGTCACCTTTCATTCCAGACTCTGTGCCTGTGGGGTTGTGCAACTGAGCTATGCTAACATCATTAAGTAGCCCAGCAATAAAATAAAGGAAGACAGATGGTGGTTCATTGTATTTGTGAATTTGCAGTGTGGCACTTTTTTCTCGAGGTGGTAGCCTAGCCTTGATAGGACCTCCATTCTAACTCAGCCAGTAAGATGGTCTCATCTTGTGAAGTAACCACTTTCCCCATTAAAGAGTAATTTCAGTCTGAAACAGTTTCCCTCCAGTTTCTCTCTTCCACTGTCAGCTTTCCTGGAGCGCTGAGAACCAGGCAGAAATACTGTTTGGAATGAAACTTCAACTGCGAAGCCAAATTTCCTGCTATTAACCAGGTTAAAACTATTACGCCCTTGTAGACAACATACATATGTACTCAAAACCAAACATTTAGGTCTGTTTATTTTGTTCCAAACCCCTTGAGGATTTAAATGTCCCAGGTCTCAAGCTCTGAAATTTTGTTCGTTCTCTTAGTTTTTAACTGTCGTGCCTAAGAGACTGCTTCCTACTCTAAATAGTAATACTGTGCTGCTTTGGCCAAACAACATTCTCTCGGAAAGCACACAAGCCCACACGTGTGCACACACATTCGTGAAAAAAGTAAATCGACACCCTGCCAATGTTAGGTGACACCTGATTGGGCAGATCTGGGACCTGTGAATGTCTTTCCTTCATCTGGAGAGAAGTGAGTGGCAGCCTGATTCTTAAGAGCGATCCAGCCATGAGCAACAAAGGAGGCCCTGCACACTTATTCTGCCCCCTACCTCCTAAGTGGCCTGGAGGGGTTGAGGCAAGGAGAAATGGAAGCGGAGGCATTGTTGCTCCAGTATTTTCAATGACCTCTCCTGGGAGTCACAGGGCTCCTGGGGCCCAGCTTCTCCTGTTCCACAGATGCTTGAGTTGACAGGACAGTAGCTCCACCCCTTCCTGTCCTCAGAGCCAAGAACCAATGGGTTTTCCTATGGGGAGTTGATAAGAGCTGGACTGGGACCAGCAGAGGGGGGCTCAGGACTTTGGCCTTGAATGAAACATCAGAGGCCAACTATGCCCCAGCTGCCTGTTAGTAACGGAAAAACTCATGTGTGGGGACCATTGTATTCTTTGGAGCCCCTCAGAGCAACCTCATCTTCCTGGCCTTGGGATGACCCTGGCTTGGGGTGGCAAGTTATTGTTGGGTCCAAGTAACAGCCAGGATGCCTGGCAAAAAGATGATGAAAGGTTGGGTACAGGAACACAATAAACAAAGGCAGAGAGAGAGAGAGAGAGAGAGAGAGAGAGAGAGAGAGAGAGAGACAGGGAGGAGAGACGCTGAGTTCCTAATGAGGTGAGCTGTACAACTGGACGAGGCTGGCAGTGCCCTTTGCCTCTGGCCAGGGGCACTTGGAATGTGCTTCAGTAAGACTGTTGCCCAGAGTCTGGGTATAGGAAATTATCTGGCACCAACTTCAAAGGGATGATGGTGGTCCAGAGCCTACTTTTTCTGGCACCTATAATGACTACTCAGTGGAGTGGTCCAGGATGCTCAGAATGGGGAGCAGACTGGGTGAGTGGTAAAGGCTAGGGTGGCTTCCCCTTCTGAAAAGAAATTGTCCAACCCCAGTTGCTGCCTATGTCTTTTGGGAATCCAGGTACAGAATGAGGTTTTTTTTTCTAAAACAGTTCATTTCTTGGCCTGGCCCAGGTGGAAATATTGACCTGTTATGAAAAATGAGAGATGGAGGAGTTGGTCCTTCCCCAGGTCGTTAACCATAGCACCTCCCTCAATGCCAGTGCACTGTCGTCATTCCTCCTGTGTTTGATGAGATGAGAGGCATTGCTTCACATTTGACAGGTGGCTACAAGGAGGGAACTGGGAAGGCCTCTTGGTTAATCTGTCAAAATCAGTGAGTGGTACATGGAACTCTGCAGTGTTTAAGATCCCATCCCTATGTGATAGCCTGCTCTTCCAGTCTGTATCAGTTTGAGCCCAGAAGTGAGATGTAGCTCAGCCTGAGATGAGCAGTACTAATGCTGATATTAGGGATGCTATGGGCCAAAATGAAGTGGATTGGCCCAAACTCTGGGTCCTTCCTTTTTCCAAGCACCTATATGTCTATGACAATAATAAAAAGGAATAGAGGGGAAGAAAATGGAGAGGAGGCAGTAGAGAGAAAATGATAGGAAAGGAAAGGGGAAGCAGACGGTTAACCAACGATATGATGGGATGGCGCAGAGCCCTCAGGAGCTTTGATGCAAAACAAGGCTCCTGGTCTCCTTTGGCCTTCCTTCCCGCAACTCCCAAATGGCTCCCAAGGATGGATGGCAACAAATTCCTCAGCAAATAGAGGCTTGGGTTTCTCCCACTGGGTTCTGGGGACACAGTAGCACCTTTGGCAATTGATTGTAGTGGGTGACTAACAAGCTGGGGCCAGAGGTCCCATCTCTGTCCTCCTCCCAAAGAATTAGAAAGTATATGGGGGAGAATCCAAAGGCCAGGGGGTGATCCCACGCTTTCCCAGATCCTGGGAGAAGAGCCTGGCAAGTTTCAAGGCATTCATGGGGAGAATTCGGTTAATGAGTTTGGAACACCGAGAGCATTGGCTCAGAGGAGATGGTCAGGTGGCTGAAACGCTGTGTGCACAGGTTTGGGAACAAGTGTGCTGGTGGCAAAAATGTAAATGCTGAGCAGGGTAGGATGAGGGGTGGGGTGGGGGCGGGGAGGATCACACAATGGCAAGACAGAGGCATTAAATGGGCTCTTCAGGAGTCGGGGAGCCTGGCAGCAGTTCTCCGTTGGGGTCTGGATCATGGGAAAGCATCTTATCCTTGCTGGAATCTCTTTGCTCTTTCTTAAACATCCTTTGATGCATCAGAGGGACGAAGAAAAGGATCACAGCCCCAATGATTGGGGGGACACCCGCAAAGTAGAAGGCCACATGGTAGTCACCAAAGCAGTTTCGAAGGAGGCCTGAAAGGGTCAAGAGACATGAGATTAGTTTAGCTTTTCCCTGCAACCCAGAAGCCCTGTCTCTTCTGAGGGGGCCATTCTAGTGCCTCTCCAGAATGCTGGCCTATGCTGTTCTGATTCAGGGACTTTGAACTTCAAGGCTATAGGACCCTGAGGTGAATATTCATTATCAAAGACACCAAATGAAGCTTCTCTTTAAAGTTTCTGTGTTTGTCTTTCATTCAGCCACCAGCCACTTTTCAGTCACACCTAGGGCTGGTGTTACAAAGGAATTGAGTTCAAAAGACTCCAGAGAATGGTTTATTGTCCTCAGTCCGACTCCCTCCACCCCTATTTGGTTCTTGTGGAGCAATTCTGATGAACTACTGTTTTAGTCTACATTTTATTGATCTATTATTATGTGTGTGATGTGTGTGTGCACATGCATGACACAATGGTTATGTGGAAGTTGGAGAACAGTGTTGTGGAGTTGGTTCTCTCCACGTTTACATGTATTCCAGGGATATTTCCAGGATCCAGAGGCTTGCAGGGCAAGCACTTTATAGGCTGGACCATCCTGCCGGCCCTCCTGTTGGCCTTTTCTCTGGAGTTCCAGAGGAACTAGGAGGAAGCTGAATGTGTGTATCTTCCTCCAGTTCATGTATGCATGAGTCCTGTGTGTTCTTCCAGCTGCCAATACCATGCATTTGCTTGATGTGAGAAGCTTACGTAAGAAGCTAATAGGAGAAGATGCATTGTGAAGACGAGTACAGAAATACTACCTAAGAAAGGCAAGAAGACCCTTGCCCTATCATTTGCTCAGTAAATAAGCAAAACGAACAGAATCGTGGGTTCTCTGGTACTCTTTGGCTGAGTAGAGGTTTCTCTCCTGGTAGAAGTCTTCCTACTGCACAAGAGCCTGAGTCACCAACCACCCTCACACGCACAGTGTCTTCATAGTGTCTTGTACATAATTGGTGTTCGAATTGGTGTTGAATTAGCTCATTGGACAAGCCTAGAAGAAGTGAACAAATGAGCTTGGTGTTTGCAGGAAATCCCTGAAAAGAAGACAAAGTTCTTACTCTCTTCTCTGGTTTCTGGTGTTCTTTGAGTATTCATTATGTCCTTCTGGGAGGGTGAGCAGAGAAATTTGGAGGCTGAGCTCTTCCTCCAGCTCTGTGCCCGTCCTAGAATATTTCCTCAATTAAATCTCTATGATGAGTTCCATTCCAAAGTAGGAAGCAGAGGATGTCTATAAGTTTTAGTAAACTCAGCGGTAACTTTCTTTTTACCTCTTCTTTTACCTAACTACCTTGAAATTAACCACTTGACTGTGGAAAGAGGAAAGAGAAAGTTGGACTAAAGTCAGTGTGATGTGTGAAGTGTAAGGGCTTGAGTGGCTATACCAGGAAGATGAAGAATTTGAGGCTAGCTTAGTCTACCTAGTGAGTTCCAGGTCAGCCTACGCTACACAGTGACTGAGAAGGCCAACCATACTTTTCTTTCTACTCTCTGGAAGGGGCCGTGCTATCTACAGTGAAACCCTAGGGAAACATATACAGCTCTGCACAATTCATGTCCATGTATTATGTTTAGTCTCTTCCATCAGGAATTTCATGCACTCCAATGAGGATGCTTATACAGAAAATCAGAGGGAAAGAAGTCTCAAGCAGAGGTACTCCAAAGAGTTAAGGCCCCTGAAAGGAAAACAAGACTCATACCTTCTTCGGAGGTTAGCCTCACCTGCAATGGGGGGCCCAGCAATCATGGGCAGGGCCATCATGCCTAGGAGGTAGCCAATAGCCTGTGAGGCCTGCATGGGTCCCACCAGCTCAAATGCAATGGGAGCCATGATGGTGATGAAGAAACCATCACATAGGCCCAGGAAGAGGCAGACAACGATAAGGCCCCCGAAGTCCCGGCATAGGGGGATCATCATGGACATCAAGCCCAGAAGCAGGAATGAGAGGACCTAGAGAAACAAGAACCTCAAATTACATTTCTTTTCTAAGATCTTCATTTCTACCATCTGCAAAATGGGACTGGATGGGGTGTCAGCTGAGAGCAGCTAGAGGATATGTTCTATGTACTCAAGCCCTGTCTAAGTCCTTCACCGAGGGACTTTGTCTGTGAGAGAGGCCAGCCCTATTTAGCTGAATCTAGCAGGATGTTTAAAAAGTCGTGAGAAGGGGAGGGCATTGCCTTGCCCATAGCCAAAGAAGTTGGTATTTGCAATGGATCCTGAAAGGAAGGGAGATGAATTAGAATTTTTGCTGTCTGATCCTGAGACAGGATTTGGGATCAAGCTGTATTGGTGTTTTCAGATCAAGTAAGGCATGGAAAGAGGAAGGGAGGAAGTGAGGAAGGCTTGCATGACAATTAGATTGGAGTTTTGATGCAAGGTGCAACTTATTAAAATGGAGCAGTCAACATCCATCTTCATTTAGGTAGACTACAGGAAATACCTGAGCCTGAGAGACCATTGGGAGGTTCACTCAGATTCTCTTGTGCTTTAGGATATGGTCCATCTCATCTGTCTCAGGCATAGCAGGCATTGGGCTCTAGGAAGCTCTGGGCATGGTTACATACTCAGAGAAGGCAACACAGAGGCCGTACAAGAAAGCTACCAAGCTAATAGAAGGGTATTTGTAGAACCCAAAACTAGCCCAGGAATGGGGCAGCCCAGGGCACTGGCTAGTACTGTGAATTCTTTGGACTAAGCAAAATTACTTCAAACCAAAGAACCTGTCTTTCTAGAGACGAGGTTTTTCCTTCTGGAAACTCCCCCCTTTCCACCCCACTCTGGTTTTTAATTAAGGTCATTTGCAATCAGCGTCTGTGAACTAGATTGAAGCCCTGGACTGTGGGCACAGAGAGGAGACCCCATTCTCAACTCACTGCAGCTGGGCGAGCCAGGTCATCTCAGGGCCAGAACTAAGACCTGATCTGTTTACTAAGGAGTTAGGATGCCCGAACATTTTCCAAAGGCCCACAGTTGACCAATAAATAGGCAGGAAAACATAGCCAAGAACACACAGAGAAAACACAAATCAAATCTGTTTCATGCACTACAGATTCGCTGTGTTGTTGCTGACAGTGATTTTGTTAGGGCATTAGCTGCTTTTTGGACATTTTAGAATGTCTTTGTTGGGAGACTTTGAATTTGTTCCAGGCCATTTTGAGGTAGTTACGTAGAAGCTAGTGATAAGAACTGAGCCACACCTGCTTCTCCTTTAGGAGGTTCAACTATGAGCTAAAATCAGACCCACCAATCAATAAAGCCGAGTATGGCAGTTAAGAGTTAATACCATTCTATACCACAAAGGACCCCATGAACAGACCTTAAATCAGCTGAAATTGCTAACTGATGTATCTAGATCTCTCTATAATCCTCTAGTAGGCCTTGTCAAACCTTGGAAATTTATAATCCCTCCTCGAACTGGAACTCAGGCTTCAAAAACGACCCCAAACGAGGTCATTTAGGCTATTTCCATTTCCTTTCTAACAGGCTCTTCAGGAGCTAGATGCCTGGCACGACGGTAGGCTTTACAAACTGTAGAGAAGCACAGGCTCTCCTGGGTGACTCTTGAGCATTTGAAGCTATGGGCAGTCTTTTTCTTACCCACGCTGGTGCTCTTACATCTGCCTCTGAGAGCAAAAGAGGCCACAGGTTCCTGTGACAGAGAATCTTGAAAAACTGAAAAAACTTCATCATTGTTTTGTGTTTTGGTCCAAGAATACTCAAACTAAAAAAAAAAAAAAAGTGCGTGCGCGCGCATGCGCATGTGCACATGTGAACATACATGTGGAGGCCAGAGGACATCTCCAGGTGTCAGCCTTAGGAAGACTGTCTACTTTTAAGAAAGGGTCTCTGAAGGCTGTCTACTTTTGAGAAAGGGTCTATCACTGGCCTGAAGCTCACCCATTAGGCTAGGTTGGCCGGGTATGGAGCTACAGAGACCCTTCTATATCTCTCTCTACCCAGTGCTAGGATTACAAGTGAGCACCATCGTGTGTGTGTGTGTGTGTGTGTGTGTGTGTGTGTGTGTGTGTGTCAGAGAGAGAGAGAGAGAGAGAGAGAGAGAGAGAGAGAGAGAGAGAGCATGAACATCTACTGGAGGTCAGAGTGTTGGTTTTCTCTTCCCACCTTCATGTTGGTTCTGTGGACTGAACTCAGGTTGTCAGGGTTGTGTGGCAAACACCTTTACCCACAGAGCCATCTTGCTGTTCCCTTTTTTGTTATTGCCCAGCTTTTAAAAACATGGGTTCTCATGAGCAAACTCAGGTCCCTGTACTTACAAGGAAAACAGTTTACTGACTGAACCACATGCACCCCAGCCCCAAATGCTCAAAATTCGTAAAATGAGGGAGATAGGTTATAAGGGGATGAAGATGTCTCAGCTGTGTTCTAATATTATTTTATATTATTCTAAGTGGTGAAATTGGGACGTGTAAGAGCAATAAAAATGAGGGAAGTCGGCAGAAGTCCCGGGTTCTTACCCAGCTCAGCCTCTAACTAGCTGTACGTCCTTGTCCCTTGGAACTCTAGCTGTATAGTAGAAAAGCAAAAGCAGCACAGATGTTGTCTCTCTGCTGGGGTCTGGTGAGAGGCACGCGAGCTACCGCACTAGGCTGCTGTCTTGCTGCAAGAGAGAGTTCTGGCCCAGTGCCAGCTTATTCTTATTTTCTGAACTCACTGGCATTGTGAAGCTGCTAATTCTGGTATGGAAGACCCATGGTGGGGGACACCTGAAAGAGGCTGGCTGGGGGGGCACATGATACACCTGTG
This sequence comes from Rhabdomys pumilio, assembly GCA_030674055.1. Classification (NCBI taxonomy): domain Eukaryota; kingdom Metazoa; phylum Chordata; class Mammalia; order Rodentia; family Muridae; genus Rhabdomys; species Rhabdomys pumilio. The sequence continues at coordinate 66,771,070 of JANHMN010000005.1, read as the reverse complement.
CAAAAAGTCACTCAGATAAAGCACTTGCTGATATTTGCACGGGAAGTAAACATTTCATAATATTTTATCCCACAAACTCATGGGTTGACCTCAGGCAGTTCTATCTCTGAGACTTAGGCTTGCCATCCATCATTTAGAGAAAGATAGGTGTGCTGGTCTAGTTTTCTGTTAACTTGGCAAAAGCTAGGATTATCTAAGAAAAAGGGAACCTCGATTGAGAAAATGCCCCCATCAGATTGGATTTTAGGCGAGCTTATGGGACATTTTATTGATTGATGATCAATATAGAAAGGCCCAGCCTACTGTGTATGATGTCATCCCTGGGAAGATAGTCTTGGGTTATATAGGAAAGCAAGCTGAGCAAGTCAGTAAGCAGCATTTTTCCACAGCCTCTGTTTCAGCTTCTGCCTCCAAGTTCCTGCCCTGACTTCCATCCATGATAGGCTATATGCTGTAAGATAAAGTAAACTTTTTCCTCCCCAAGTTGCTTTTGATTATGGCGTTTATCTCATCGGTAGAAAGCAAACTAGGACAGTAGGTATGAGAGACATGCTTCACGTGAGCTCAGCCCTGCCACGTCTGTGGAAGAAGCCTGTCTCTCAGTTTCTCCTTCGGTGTGATGCTAGGTTGGCCTGGATGGACTACAAGAGAACTCATAACTCTGGGGAAGCTCGCCACCAGCTCTTGCAACTAGTAGAAGTAAATTCTACATGAAAATTAATTGTCTCCTTATCCATGACACACGATGGTATTAAGGAACTCACTGGCATTGACAAAGTCCATGGAAACCTTACTACAAATAGTCGGGGCTTCTTAGAAGTACTTTTCAGGCATTCCCAGGAGAGAAGGGAGTCCGAACTCAGCTTCTTTCTGGTGGGTAATTTGTGATTGCTTGTGTTCTGTGACTGCATTTCCACAAGGCTTTCCAGTCTGGCATCTCTTGGTAAATCCAGTTGTAGGAGAAGAACCATGAGCCAGGCCAGGAAGACACTACTGCTGCTAGGTAGGTCAAAATTTCCTGTATTCAAACTAGACCAAACCCACGTCACGCAAAAAAGGATCACTAGAGTATCACTAGGGTGGTCACTGCCACCCCACAGTGTGAGGAAACCTGTATTACTGTCAAAAGGACTAAATTGGGCCACCTCTACACGTTTCCATGCTCACTTATATGATAAGATATTAATGGGAGGAATTTTTTTGCTTCACAAATAAGGGCAGTGAGAACTAGAAAGAATGAGATTTGGCCTTTTCTGGAATGACTTTAGCGTCCATTGGTAGGAGGCATTTCAGGTTTCTTTGTTTGTTTTAGAAAGTATCTTTCTATGTAGCCCTGAGTGTCCTGGAACTTGTTATGTAGAGCAGAGTGGCCTCGAACTCACAGAGATCTGTCTGTCTCTGCCTGAGATGGCACTTCAGAGCCAGTGCCTGATGCTAAGTGGCCCTGGAAATGTGAGAAGTGATGGACCTGGCCTAGAAGAGAGAAACACTGCGCTATAGAGTGCTTCAGATTTCAAGATAGGAATTAAACAAATCATAGCAATTAAACAATTCCTTACTTGGGGGACATATCCGGCTTGTGGCCTGAGTTTCCTGTTTTCAATTGCTGGGCTATTGTTAATACAAAACTACCTGTTTTATGTTCTGTAACTTTCCATATACACAGCTCTCATGGAATCTTTACTCTATGCTAGTGCAGGAAGGAGAACAAGAATGACTATCTTTAAAACCAGGGGAAGCCGAAGGCCGAGGCTCGAAGAATTTGATTATCTACCATGTGCAAAGCTGGAACCCAGAGAACTGCACTGGCTCACCATCCATCTTATCGCAGAGCCCAGTGATGACCTATTGTAGACTGTGGACCAGAGGACACTCACCTGCAAATATATCTTCTTAAGTCCAGGGATGGAGTCACTGATGTGGCCTGAGACAAGACGTCCGAGTCCCGAAGTAGCCCCAATACACACCAAGAGCACCCAGGTCTCCTTGATCTCCTTGAACTTATCTTCCACATACTTCATCTGAAAAGTATAACACCAAGACCCCCAGAATGGGAGGAAAAAGAGGTACTGACTGGTTAAATGTTGGAATAGATTTTCTGCTACTCACTTCCCTGGCTGAGGACAAGAGCCTCTGGCTGGAGTAGCACCTCCCCATGTCCCCCAGCTCCAGGAAAATCCCCTGACTGCTTCTAGCAATCACAAAGGCTACTTATCCTAGACACTCTGGAATGTGGGCTTTTGAGAAACAGTTGACAGGGGGTAGGCACTTCCAAGTCCTCAAAGCCCTGACAGGACAAGCTACTAAGAAAATCTAGATGTTCTATGCTATTCCCATGCAAATGATTTAAAATTGACAGGCTGAAATATCAGGTTAGTAGGAGATAAGCGTCTACCAACTTCCAGGCAACTCTTTCAAAGTGTGCTTTAAGGGAACACGAAGTCTATAGGCTGGGGATGTAGCTCGATGATACAGCACATGCTTAGTAGGGACAAGGCCATACTTAGCATGTGCATAGATACAAAACTTTACGGTTTGTATAGAATAATGGTTATCCTACAATCAGTTCTGTGGCCAATGGGCTCAAAAACTGCATAATTTGTCACCGTAGTAAAGAGATTACTACACATGAATCTAGCGAGTTCTTATCCATGCTATTTCCTCAGCAGAATCATTTGACCACAGAGACCAGCATGCCTCAGAATGGTCTTTACAAACCATGTCTTCGTCATCTGAACCAGTAATGCTTATTCTCTGAAACTCATCTATCCAGTTAAATCTTTTGTTTTCAGTATAGGGGGTAAACCTAAGGTATTGTGGATGCTAGGCAAACATTCTACCACTAATTTACTTCTGTAGCCCTCCTACCACCTTTTAATTTGAAACATACTTTTATTAAGTTTCCCAGACTGGATTGAATTAATACTGTAGTTGAGACAGGCCTTGAGTTTTCGATCCCTTTTGTAACCCTCCTAAGTAGCTGGGATTTCAGGTTTGCACTACCAAGCCTGGTTTCTATCTAAACTTTTATCACGGGAGAAACCATGGATAATGGGCCTTATCCTAAGGAACTACCTTCATTTCCCACTGAAGTTCTCTTTGAACCCATACTCTTTACTTTTCTGCCAATCCCCAATCACTGTTTTGTTTCTTTAGTCTTTGTTCCCTTTTTGTTTATTTGTTTTGAGAAAGAATCTTGCTGGCTGGCATCAAACTCACAGCAACCCTCCAACCTCAGTCACGCAATGCAAAGACTAAAGGCCTGAGCTACCACACTTGGTTCGGCTTGTTTCTTTTTCCAAAGCTCTGCCCTTTCAGTGTCCTCCACCTCCACCCTTTGGACCCAGGTAGACTGAGGTCAGCTTCTTCCTCACCAGGTGTACGTAGGGGACGAAGTAACCAAGGGCAGCAGCAGCGATCCCAAAGGCCCAGATACGGTAGGTGCGCTGGCGGAATACACGCATGTTGAAGTACTTTCTGAACTGAACCAGAAAGCGCTGTCGCAGTGTGTGGGCACCTCTCTTGCTTGGGGTGTCCTGGGAGCTGGGCAGGAGGGGCCGGTAGGTGAGTGAGAGCAGCGTGAGAACAAACATGAAGGTACTCAGCACCTGGAAGGTTTGGGCCAGCTTGATTTTGTCCCCCAGCATTTTGATGAGGAAGGGAAAAGACATGGAGAAGATGCTACTTCCAGCAGACACCACACCGTTGGCTAGACCTAGGCGACGTTGAAAGTAGTGGCCCAGGATGACGAGTGATGGTTGAAAGGCGAATGAGCAGCCACAACCGAACAGAATCCCATAGGTGAAGTAGCGCAGGCTTAGGGAGCTGTGGGAGAAACACCAAGAGCTAGCTTTAGCAGCCTGAAAGCAATTTACCTGCCCACTTTGTTCTTGGAAACCTCCATTCCTCCACCTTTACCCAGTGCCACACTCGCCACCAACTTGTAGAGCAGATAGGGAACCTCTGAACCCCACTTTGCAGATGGGGATGCAGAGGCAGTTTGTCTAAAGTAACTCCAGATCAAAAAAGCTTGGCTTGTTGTTGTTGCTTGTTTTTGTTTGTTTACTTGTTTGTTTTTGTTTTGTTTTGTTTGTTTTTGTTTGTTTGTTTTCCTAGACAGGGTTTCTCTGTGTTGCCCTGGCTGTCTTGGAACTTGCTCTGTAGAACAGGCTGGCCTTCAACTTAAAGATTTACTTGCCTCTGCCTCCCAAGTGCTGGGATTAAAGATGTGCACCACTACTGTCCAGCATGGTGGGGTGTTTTTTGTTTTTGTTTTTGAGACGGAGTTTTTCTGTGTAGGCTTGGCAGTTCTGGTACTCACTCTGTAGACCAGGCTGGTCTTGAAGTCAGAGATCCTCCTGCCTCTGCCTCCCAGCTGCTGGGATTAAAAGCGTGCGCCACTATGCCCAGCAGCCTTCAGTCCTTTAAGACTAGTCAGCTGAGTAAGACTGTGAGGTCAGACTTCGGCAAGTGGGACAAAGGCATAATTACCACGCTAGTTAGACTAAAAACAGGGACATGCTCTGTTAATATGTGCCAGTTTTTTCTAGTGTGCCCTCTTGATCAAGAGTAAAATTGCTTGTCCAGACACTTAAAAGAAGCTTGACCTTAGGACACTTGTGGTGACACATACCTGTAATCCCAGCACTCAGGAGGCTAAGACAAGAGAGCAGCCCAAGATACACAGCAAGTCTCTGTCTCATTAAAAAAAAAAACCACCACCACCACCACCAACAACAAAAAACAAACAAACAAACAAACAAACAAACAAACAAAAAAAAAACAAAGCTGGGATTTCAATCCAGATTAGTGTGATTATAGCATCCCATGAGAGAGGATTAGGGAAAAAGTGAATGAAATAAAGAAAACCAGAATTAAGTTTCGCAGTGGTTAGGCGAGAGGCTGTAAGGAGTCAGTGTGTGCAATAGGCAAATTAGTTGTACCTTGCTTCTTACCTAGGTACTACAAGTAGACATGGGGACCAAAGGTTCATCCTAATAACAGCAGAGGTTTGCAAGGAGCCAAGACTTTGGTCTTGGAAGATTGAGCATTTTTTTTTTTGGTGTGTCATTAATTTCAGGGCCCTTAATGTTTCAGAGACTAGCTAATGATTTCAGGAGAACTTCCTTTTTTCTTGTCCTTGCCTGGGGTCAAGAGAGAACCAGCCTTTTAGCTCAAGCCCCAGGTGATCTATACAGGGACTATATAGTTAAGGAGTCCCTCGAGGGACTGTGAGTTAAGGAGTCCCTTTAGTTACCAGAATCCTGTCTCTGTCACTGCATACAATTTGGATTAGTTACCTCAGAATAAGTAGCCTGCTTGATTGACAGGAAGTCAAGCCTCAAGTTATGGGCCTAACCAAGAAAGACAGGTTGTTGCTTAAAACTCTTAGGCCCTGCTCTGCCACAAGCCTCTGTAACAGAAGGCAAAATGTTAGAAGGGGAAAGGCCACAGGCAGGTCAGTTTGGCTGGCCATCTGCCCTCACACAATGCTGGCACAACCTAGTGAATACCTGTTTTCCTTTTGATGCTTCCATATATTTTGCAATAGTTCTTATCTGGCCATTAAATTAACTAATGCTCTTCTTGTTCTTCAGATACAGACTCAGCTTTTATACTAAAATCGTGGACTTAGGCTGCCCTGCCAATGGCCTTTGATTCCAAGAGCTAACATCACTGTTGCCTTCCATCTACTTGTATCCGCTGGACGAAAGTAGGGTTTAGTTTCAAACAGGTTGTCTTTACTTTGAACTTATAGCTAAGGTGATTGTTTTGCTTCTGTCAGACTCATTGGGGTCTTCTCCCATTAAATTCTGGGTATCCTATGGGTTTGGCTCGGGCTGGGGCCTTATCCAAAGGACAAGGAGCTAGTCTTAAAAAGAACAGTCCTGGAGGAAGCATGGGATTCAGTTCAGGGCACTGTAAGGTCAATGTTTCTAACTGGGCTCCAGGATGTGAGGCCTTGATAGTTCTTGCCTAAGGCTCATTGGTGCTGCCTGTGATCTGCCCTGTTCCAATCATCCAAAAGGACTCAGAGCCCCAATGTGAGACAATAGGAATAGCAATGACTTAAAGTTCTAACCACAAGCAGAATCATGTTCTTCCCTCTAAACATAAAACCATCCAGAGAGTTTCTAGGCTCTGAAAATGTTCTTACAGAAAGAGCAAATAGAATAGCGGGCCATGGCCTAGAGAGAAAAATGCCTCCTCCAGAGGGCTGAGATAAGAATGCCAGGCGAAAACACGTCTAAGTGCATTTCCCTCCTGTGCCACATGTGGGCTGCAAAAGAAATGAGATTCTTATGTCGCTAATTTGTTTACACTTTGCTGTGCTCTGCCTGAAGAAACAAGGCTGTGCTCTGTAGCACTAAGACTAGAGATACTTCAGAGGCCTAGCTCATTCCCACAAGAGTCTGGTATCAGCTTCCTGGGAGGCAAATGAGGCTGACCACCCGAAGGGTCTTCTGAAAGTTTGGAGTTGCTGTCTTGAGAGAGCTGAGAAGGTTCCAGGCAGGATATGTTTTCCCCTCTCCCTTGTCTCTATTGGATTGGTTGGAACCAAGATACCACTGCAAGCCAAATCAAAACTCTGCTAGAGGGTAGGTAGCTTGGGCAGACGGAAATGCTTAAGTCATTAAGACAGTTGGCTCACCCCCATGGGGCCAGCTGAGATAGAACATGAGTCTTATTCTCCACTGTGTATGGAAACTTAAGCCCAGTGAGCCATGACCTTCTCTGGGGAGTCATACCCACAAAGCAAGCCTCTTTCAAGTTAGCTTAGTCTCCATTCCAGACATGTCACTGTGGCCATGTTCATATTTCCAGGCCATCAGTCTCCTATATCAGTCTGGGGAGACTGGAAGAAGGAGGTACCACAGTTTGCAATGTGTCTGGCAGGAAGCCCACAGACTTGTTTAGGAATCTCACATTTCTCTTGCTGTAGAATCGGGTCTTTATTCTCCCCTCCTCTATATACATGCTTGTTCAGGGTTGACAGGAAAGGAGGCAGAAATACATGTGTAGCCTTCTCACCTAGCACTACCAATTCTCTGAGTGGGACCAATGAGTCGAGGATTTGAGTTTTAGCTGGGTTTCTGGGGTTTAGGTCAGCACTTCAGTGGAGAGTGTTGCTAAATATCCTTCCCATGCCCAAGACACGAGGATTTCTTTATGTTTGGCTCACCTGTCTTTCCAGGGCCAGAGCCACCCAGAAAAGGACCAGACTTTAACTAACTGGCCAAATGCTCTGATTAGCTGGTTTTCAGCTGAAGATTCATTTGGAAATGCTGTGTTTTCACATTAACTCAAGTAAGTAGCTTACTTCAGGGACTAAAGGGCAAGGTTATGTGAATGTGAAATGTGTGCCACGTTAGAGGGAAGCTTGGAGAGATCGGAAGGAACCATGTGGTCTCTTAAATACATAGAAAGTGAGGCCCAGACAGGCAAAAGATGCTCTTCAGCTACTCCAAAACTAGTCAGTGGTCAAAGCAGGAGTAAAGCTGAGATCTCTGAGCTACCAGGTTTAGACTCCTCCCAATATTTTGGAACTTTGGGTCTTTTTTGGGGGGGTGGTGGTGGTGGATTACTCATTGCATATGTATCCTGCAGACTCCATATAAAGTGAGTGGATTCTGAATCTTAAGAGGAAAGACTTTGATGGTCGGTCCTACATGACTAGGGCCAAAGAGGATCCTGCAATGAGAACAGTGCTCAGAGCTAAAAAGAAAGAAAGAAGCCAATTCTCAGTCTTGGAAAAGTAGCCAGCCGCCGAGGCCTTACCTGGTGAAGGAGCTGGTGTGGAGGCCAATGAAAGCAACAGCAGCCCCGGTGGTGGCTGTGATTCGGCAGCCCAAACGGTCAGTGAATATACTCACAATGGGAGAACAGAAGAAGATCATGCCCATGGCAAGGGCTCCGACCCATGCTGCAAAGAAAAGGGGCACCAGAGACACCGGAGGTTACTGTGCTGTCTAGTGATGCCCTGCTGCCTCAGTTCTTTTCCCGCCTTTCCAAGGTGGCAATGATATTCAGAGTGGTATGCAAACAGAGGTGAAATATGAAACAGGATACAAATGTGGGTTCTGGAATTAGACTAGTCAACTGTGTAACAGAAGGCAGGGATACTAGACCAGATATGTAACTTCAGGAATTTAAATGCTTAGATTTAAGGGTGAGGAGGGTAAAGGGCAAGCTTTAGGATTTGGACAGGCTTGTCTCAGTCCTTGGAACAGAAATCTAAATGCTAAAAATCTTAATATGAAGATTCAGCAGCAGGAAAAAAAAATCACAGCGCCCCCCCTTCCCCTCTGCCCCGCCAATACTTTCTGGAATTGCACTAGAATACAGAGTAAGATGCTATGCAAGATGGCCACGGAACCCACATGCTGAAGTTTATCACCGAAACCCACGTTTGGTAAATCTCTGACGTCCAAATTCCAAATGAGTTTATCTTGTTTTAGAGGATGCGTATCTGTACCAATCCTCACCGACGAGGACTGGTGCCCTTTCACTCACATTCTTCCAGCCCATTTCCCCTTGCTCAGCCCTCAGAAGGAGAGCCCAAGTTTTTTGTTTGTTTAAAAGCTGTTATCAGGTTTCATCTTGAGCCTCTTTCTTCTAGGTTAAATAATCTTAGTTCCTTTAAACTTTTCTTTTCAGCTTCAATTTACTTTTGTAACTCTGTAATTATTTTCAGAGTCCTTCTCTGAACTTGTTCCAAGACTTCATCATCATCATCATCGTCATCATCAAAAAGCATTCATCGAGTGTCACCTGAGCAAGGGCGCTGGGCCAGTTTCTTTCTCCTTCCAAGTGAATAGCCCCAAGTAAGTCAGAGGGAAGGGCCACTCCACTGCCTCATACTTTAGCACCAAATAAGCCATTCTCAGGAATCATCTTCACTTCACTAAGCCGCTGTTCTGAGCTCTAGCTGCCTGGCCTCAAAGATCCTGGCCCAGGACAGCAGGGGATCTGGACTTACATGTCAGTTTCACATATTATGATGTGTGGGACCTTGAGAAATCACACACTACTTCCCTAATCAAATTTCCCACTTATGGAGTGGGTATTAAAATTCTTGTTGTGCTCTCTCCAGAGTGTTCCCTTAGCAATATTGGGGACTGAACACAAGAATTCACCATGCTAGGAAAGTGCTGTATCACTCAGCCACAGTACCAGCTCAGTCCCCAAAGTGCTTTCAAATAAAATAATGATCACATGTAATCATATATAGAAGAGAGCTTTGGAAATGTTAAGAGCTATACTGTATAGAAAAATCAGTGCAACATGGACCATAGTAGACTCAAATGCAAATGTATAAAACTTCTGGAAGACACTATAGGAGAAAATAATTTGTGCAAGAAAGATCTCATAGAATATTCACATAAAGTATAGCCTATAAGTGAAACATTGGTGCACTAGTCTTTATCAAAACTTAAAATTTATCCTTAAAAAACTAGTCAAACAACCAAGGTCTGATGTGGCCCAAGCTGGCCCCAAGCTAAGCACCTCTTCCAACCAGTGTATAAATTCTGCCTTGGATGTCCTTAGTCTTGGGGGAGAGGCTAGAGGACATAGATGGGGTGGCTGAAGGGAGGGGTCTTCAACTCCACAGCCAGTAAGAAACCATCATTCCTGATGGGTGAGGCCTTCCAGTGTGTCTACTTTAAGGTCTTCTATGTTCCTGTCTAATCCTTCACATATTGCTATGTAAGTAAGCCTAATAAATTTATTTGTTTCCCAGGGTGAACTTTGGTGAAATCTTAATTCAGTTTGTCAGTGGGACCTTAAGAAAAGGGACAGACATTGTTTACCTCTCTTTCAGGGAAGGAATCTTAGCGACATGGGATTATACATTTGCATTACCACATTCAGCTTAAAACTTCCGTGCTTTTAAAAAAGAAGTTAGTCAGAGAAATGGCTCAGCCAGGAAAGACATTTGCTTCACAAGCCTGGTGACTTGGATTCCCAGAAGTCATGTAAAAACTGGACAGTGTGTCACTTGTGTGTAATTCTACTACAGTGAGACGGGAGGAGAACCTCTGGAAGCCCCTGAGCTAGCACAGAGTGTGCGCCACTATCATACACAACAAAAGACAGCCTGTATCAAACAAGGTGGAGGGTGACGATTGACACCCAGAGTTGTCTGTCTCTGACCTCTACATGCATGTGCCCTCACATACAAATGTGTATACACACACACACACACACACACACCACACATATACAAAATAAACATTACAAGTTATGAGAACAAAAAGGCAGATAATAAATCGGAAAAATATTTGCAACATGTATACCTGGCAAAATATCCATCTAGCACACAAGTTTGGGTGGAGTGGATTATCACAATTCAGCAGGAAGAATGCGAAGAATTCAATTTAAAACAGAGACAAAAGTCTTGGACACACATCATACACACAAAATGAACACCAATTAAGCCCATGAAAACTTGATAAATATCTTTAATCATTTGAGAAATGCATATTAAAACTACACTAAGAGTCAGGAATGGGCTGGTAAATACCTGTAATCCTAGAACTTGGAAAGCTGAGGTAGGAAGATTAAGAATTCAAAGCCAGTCTGGGCCACATGGTAAGACCTTCTCTCAGAACACCAAAACCAATCAAACAAATACACAGGAAACCTCACAATGAGACATTCCTTATGCAACCGCTAAGAAGACTACCTGTGAAGTGGTAGTACTATTGGAACGACATAGAGGAGCTGGAAATCTCATACAGAGCTTATGGGAAATAAAGATTGTATACTCACTTTGGAAAATAGCTTGACAACTTCTTATGAAGTTAGTCAAGCACTTAACATATCCCACTGAAATCCTACTCTTAATATTTATGTCTATACAAAACCCTATACCTAGGGATGAAGATACAATTCAGAGACAGAGTCATTACCTAGCATGTTCCAGACACTGGTTTTGATGCCTTGTACTACCAGGGGGGGGACAAAACCCAAAACAATCCAATGACCATGGTTATCCACAATTATAGTATATTCTTTTCATAATTGCTAAAACCTGACAACAATTCAAATATATTGGTAAATGAATTAAACAAATGCATATATGTTAATAGAGCAAAACACAGCAACCCACAAATAGTAGTAAACTAGTGATACACACAGCAACTTGGACAGTTCTCAAAGGCATTATGTTAAGTAAAAGAAGATAAACTCAAATGACCCTACTCAGAAAATTCTAAATAAGACAAAATTACGGGGACAGAAAATCAAAGAGAAGATGAAAGTGAGATTTATTAGGGAGGGACACGAGGGAACACTTGAGGTGACTTTGGTAGTACTTTTTGGAGGGTGAATGGTTGTTGTGAGTGACTGTTTTCTGAACAAACCACCATTTTGGGGGATTCAGATGTATCCCCTTGGAAAAGATCATCCCAGGTTTTTGCTTGTTGATGTTTTACGCCCCAGCACAGAGGGGCAGAGAGGGACATGTAGTGAGAATCTTGAAAGTTTGTATTTGTTTAAAAATACAGAAATATTATGAGAATGTGTTTTTGTTTTAATCCCAGGTGTGGGATGTGGTGCTGCTTTAAACTGTCCACAGCAGCTGACTATGATTTGCCTCGTGCTCTAGCAGAGATACAGTTTTGCCAGTTATAGATAGTTTCTACAGTTGTGTGACGTTTGGAATTCTGGGAACTTTTCAGAAGGTATATACAAGCTAGGACTCCAAGAGGTGGGGTAGATGGCTTTTGATCATCCAGGAGGTTTGGTTGTAGTTTGTTGATAGTTGTGCTCAAAGAAGAAAGAAATTAGATTCAGGGATCTCTCTCTCTCTCTCTCCCTCCCTCCCTCCCTCCCTCCCTCCCTCCCTCCCTCCCTCTCCCTCCCCTCTCTCTCCTTTCCTCCCTCCCTTTCCCCTTCTCTCCCCTATCATTCTTTCTCTCCTGTCAAGTGATAGGGGGTCAAATGGGGGGAGTGAAACAAGGTGGCAAACAGGAAAACTCATAATGTAGCAAAGATCAGTTTCAGGGACATGAGATTCTCACTGGAGTATCCTGTTTCCTGCTACCTGTTGCACACAATGCTACCTTAATTGTCCATGGCCTAGGGAAGCAAAAATAAATGTGGAGAAGACTAGATGGTGGCTCCATCTATGTGGCTGTGGAAAAGTCCTCATCCCTGTTGGGTAAGGCTTTTCCTGTTGTGGGAAGAGCACCCATACCCTGTAAGTAATTCCTCATCTATGCTTTAGGGAAGCCCAATAAACTCATTGATTCCCCAGAATGAACTTTGGTAGAGGATCATGTCTTGGTTTGTCATTAGGAGCCTAGGAGAAGGGGTAGACATTATTTATGTCTCACCCTGGAAAGGAATTTTAGCAACAATAGTACAGTGGTAGTGTGCATTAACATGTGTGAGAACATAAAAGCTGAGCACATAAAAGTGTGACTATTTCCACATGTAAAATATATCTCTAAATCTTACAGTGGTTTTTAAGGGGACAGAAGCTCAGTAGAAAGAGTACTTGGCTAGCATGTATGAGGTCTTAGATTCAATTCCTGCCATTAAAAGTGGCAGGGCAGGAAAGCAGGGTGTACCACTTTAAGATCTTATTTGCGGTACATATGTATTTTGTTCTATCCTGATTTAAAAATACCTCAGTTGTGTTGCGAAGAAGAAAGAACTATTAATTCAGTAAGTCATCTTTCAGACACTCTATAACTGAGCTCTTCTGAATATTTACAGTGCAGTGAAAACTGATAACTTGGCTCATAACTTATCTTTTGTATAGTTCAAGGAAGTTTACACCTTATTTGACATAGCTTTTAAAATTAATTTAATTTTTCAAAAACTTAAAAAAATGGAGACAACAATTGATTTACAGAAAACAGTGAAGACAGCTCAGAGGGTCCCATGAATCATTTACCCAATTTTCCTTTATGTAACTGTAGTACCATATTAAAATGAGGAAACCGACAGTGGTGTCATACATGCTAATAATCCTGTGCCTTTTTATTATGTAAAGATTTCTATCGCAATTAAGATGTACAACTATTACAACATCACAAAGATTCTCCTTTTGACCATCTATTTATAGTCATGTCAGATGTTCTTGTCACCATCCTTGACTCCTAACAACACCCACTAACTTGTTTTGTGTCTTCATAAAAATTTTATTTTAAGAAAGTTATATAAGCTGAGCATGGCAACACACACTTCCTAGCACTTGAGACTCAGAGGCAGGAGGATCAGGAGTTCAAGGCCAGCCTAAGTTACATACTGAGTCCTAGTTCTGCCTGGTATCCATGAGACCCTGTCTCAAAAAACCCAAAATACTAAAATGGAAGTTATATAAATACAGTATGTGATCTTTTGAAATTGCTTTTAAAGCTTCTGCACAGCAAAGGAAAGGAAACAATCATCAGAGTAAAGATACAACCACAGAATGGGACAAAAATCTTTGTCCCATATGTGTGTGTGTGTGTGTGTGTGTATACATATGTTCAGACTAATATATATGTACATATCCATATACATCAGAGAAAAAATTACTATCTAAAACATGTAAAGAACTACGAAATATCAGCAATGAATAAATATTAAAAGTAAGAAATGGGGCTGGAGAGGTGGCTCAGGGGTTAAGAGCACTGACTGTTCTTCCAGAAGTCCTGAGTTCAATTCCCAGCAACCACATGGTGGCTCACAACCATCTGTAATGGGATTTGATACCCTGTTCTGGTGTGTCTGAAGATAGCTATAATTGTACTCATACACATAAAATAAAAAAATCTTTTTTTAAAAAAAAAAGTAAGAAATGGTGACACAAGCCTGTAATTTCTATACTTGTGAGGTGGAAGCAGGAGGATCAGGAGTTCAAACTCATTCTCAGCAACATGGAGAGTTAGAGGAGAAATCGGGACTTACATAAGAGCGTCTCACCAACAATAGTAACAAAAACAAACTTGAAAAGTGTCCATCATAGTAAGCCATCAAGGGAGTGCTCATTCAAATAGCTTTGAGATTTCATCTCACCTGAATCAGAATGGCTATTCTGATTATCTAGTCTGAAAACAAGCAAATGCTGGAGAGGATATGGGGAAAGGAACACTTACACACTGCTGGTGGGAATGTAAACTGGTACAGATAGCATGGAAATTTAAATGAATGTTTTATTCAAACCCTAAAAATCAGTCTGCCATATAATCCACATACCATTCCTGGGTATGCGTCTGAATGACGCTAAGCCAAGAGACCACAGAGAGACTTGTACATCCATGCTTATTGTTCTAGTAGTTACTATCTAGGAAATGGAACCAGCATAGATGCCCATCAACAGAATGGATAAAAAATGTGATGCATACACACATTAGACTTTTATTCAGTCTTAAAGAAAAAAAGAATGAAACTGAAAATGTTTATGCTATGTGAAATAAGCCAGATACAAAAATAAACAAATAACATCTTGTGACCTGCATGGGTAGGACTTGACCTGACTAGGGGTAGTGAGGGTGTGAAGAAAAGATAGACAAACAGATATGCGTATAGAAAAGCTGAGGTTGGGTGGGCTATGTGCATTCTGATGGAGATGTACCAGTTACCAGAGTAATCCAGAACCTCAGTGTATTGATTATATGTAGTACAGAAGGGAAGAGTTAGCTAATCTCTTAGGCTATCTTTGTAGGTGAGCAGTGTCCCTGTGTAAAAACCTGGGAGGAGGTGTTTACTGCTCTAGTTGGTGGCATGAACCTGGGGGAGTAGAAGGGAGTGTCTAAAAATGAGGTGGGCAAAAGCTTCATGCAATAGCTAACTTTATTCAGAGCACCAGGCAATTTATACCCTGAAAGGTAAGAGGAAACACATGAGTAAGATATCAATCATGAGGACAAGCCATAAGAGGCGAAACCATATTTTTGCATAGAGGCATATGAATAACAACAGCTGAAGTAAACTCACTCTTATCCGCTACACCTCAGACCTCAGGAAATGCACAAAAACACAGTCCAAGAACAGTTCTGTGTTTTTGTTTTTGTTTTTTTTTAAGAAACTGAGGTCACACGACTCTTGTCTTGTGTTCTTGAGGGTTTATCACAAGCACTGAGTGATAAACCTTCTCATGACTCCATTCTTAGACTGTGTTCTGACAAAGAGGGAGCTTCAGTTGCTAGCTTTTGCACACACCGACAAAGCATTCGTAAACACTAGAACTTGCAGCACACTGTCCACATTCATATTCAGACCCGAGGAAGGCTTTGCCATCTCTCTGAGCCTCACTCACAGGTGAGATGAGAATGAGGCATTGGTCCTTGACTTGACTGTGCCCGTGTCAACAACACTCATTTATTCAGGGATTCCTCTGCTCCCCACACCCGTGCCCCCTTCCTATTTCTTAGATGTTCACAGTGACTCTCTTCACAGTTAGTTCAGGGGCGGTTCACAGCAGCGTTGGACACCCGACTGAGGAGAGAAAAACAAAACATGTAGCCTCTGGCCTGGGGTTATTTGAGCTCAAAACTGGAAAAAATGTGAAAACCAGTAAGTCACCCCAGCCCCCGCACTCCCACCTGCGACGTGCCTCTCTCAGGGGTGCTTTTAAAGACTGAGCCACAACAAATAGCTACCCTGCTCACGAAGGCAGCGAACTGCGTGCTGCAGCCCAGGATTCTCCACCCCAGAAGGGCCACACAGCCACGATCTGGAAGGAGGTGGGCCACAAAATAATTAAGCACAATTCTTCCAGGCAGGGTGACTCTAAGCAACAAGTTTTCCCCCCTTGTTAAGCAATTTCCTTCTAACCCTTTTAAGGTGGCTATGTTAATTAGTTGGTAAACTTGCAAAGAGTAACACAATTGGTTCCCAGCCCCTTCATAGCCAAAGGGGCAAAGTCTAGAAGCTAGACTCCCTAAGGAGATTCAGTTCTACAGAATTTGCCCCTCTGTGAAGAAACACAGGGGTTTAAGGCTCCACAAACCCAAAGAGAAAATGGGAATGCTCTCGGGTCCTTTGGTCATAGATCAATCTTTCTCCCATGTCCTCTCACCCAGTCAAACTTACTGCCTATTCCTCAGGAAACCAAAGGCATATGTCCTAAACCTAATTCAAAATGATGAAGCTACAATGCTTTTATCCTATTTCTTTAGTTCCTTAAAATCTCCTTGGATTTATTAACATAAAATTTCAGAGTACCAACATATATCTAGCTATCTCCAGATACTACTTGTCCCATGTCTTAACACTAACACTTACAATTGTGCTCCCTTCTTTTCTTTATTTTTATTATTTTCTTTGCCTTTATTTGTGTGCTTCTCTAGGGAGTGGTCCCTTGTCTGACTAATGTGAATTCCTAATACTGCAGATATAACTGATTTAGGCTCCACTCATCATAACTCCCATGCCCCAAGTGGGCGCCTTGACCTGACTAGGGTAGTGTGGAAATGAAGAAAGAACACACACACACACACACACACACACACACACACACACACACACAGATTCATGTATAAAAAAGGCCGGAGTTAGGTGTGTTGTGTGCACTCTGACGGAGAGCACCAACTGACGGAGAGCACAAACCTAGATCTTTATCCTGTTTATTCTGTACAGCACAACACAGCAGAGGCGAGTTAGCTACCCTCCATAGGAGGTCTCAGTATGTAAGCAGTCTCAGACTGTAAAAGTCTGGGAGGCTGCAATTACTAGTTTTTGCATGAACTGGTCAATCATTCTCACTCAGACCTGAGGAAGATTTTGCCATCCCTCTGAGCCTCATCCAATAGCTTTGCCATTCACATGGGAATGAGGCATTGGTCCTTGACATGGCCGTTCCCATGCTAACAATACACATTCACTCAGGGCTTTTTCACTTCCCAACAAAATACTCCGAATATTTTCTCTTCTTTAAGGAGATGGAAGTTTGTAAAAATGTGAGTGTGTGTCTGTAAGTGTGTGTGTGTGTGTGTGTGTGTGTGATATCACTTTTATTCACCAGATATAATTGTTGTCTCTGAGATTTACTTCTGAATTAAACTCACCCTTTTTAGTTCTTTCCAATCTCTGGCTGGCTGGTTCAATTCAGCTCTTCTGGCTCAAACTCCTCTCCAAGCTGACTGATTCAATCTGTATTCTCTCGGCTTTTGACTGAATTGCTCTGCTTGGCCTCATAGTAACTCGGGGAATCTGTTCTATTCTTAAGGCTCCTTCTCATTTTCTGTCTCATTCTGTTTTTACCTGCAATCTGTCTCTATAAAACTGTCCTAGTAAAACTACCTCCTCTCTCTCCCCCCCACCTTCTGCACTGCTCTCTTAAGTCACCTTTCTTTCTTGTCTGTTCTCATAAGACTTGGGTATATCCTATCTCTGACTCAGTCTGTCAAATTTGTCACTTTGTCTGCCCCTCAATTAGACATCATTTTCAAATGTGGCTGCTTTCTTCTACATGTGAGTGCTTAGTTTTAAGAAGTTTGGCTATAATGTTTCTTAGCATAGATTTCTTGGAGTTCACTCTCTGGAATTTACTCTGTTCTTTTTTTTCTAACCTGTTTTCTTTCTGTTGATCATATTGGATAATTTTTTTTTCAACTTCCCAGTACTCCCAGGTCTGCCCCCTGCCCTCATGACACCCCCAATTAAGAAAAAACAAACAAGTTTAATTTGTATTGCCCATATGCTCTCTGGAACATGGTTAAATTCCCAGAGGCCAGCCCCTCTTTGATGGCTTCCTATCTAGACTGTTACTTTTGGATGGTGAGTGGGTGGGGTAGGGGTTTTCACAGACGCCTTCTATGCTATAGCGTTGATCATGGGCATCAACCTGGCCTCAGGTGGCTGCTCAGGTCACTCACACCAACATGGCTTCCAAAATGTAGTTAATTTTTATTGATCTACCTTCAAGTTCATTGATTCCTTCCCTTGTCTTCTTTATTCTGCTATGGAGTTCATCCAGAAAGACTTATTTGATTTTGGTTATCATATATTTCAATTCTAGAAAATTTCTTTGTTTTCTGTTTGTAGCTTAGACATATTGTATTTCTTATTTTTTTCATGATTTATTGTAATGGCTTGTTAGGTACTTTTTATAATAGGTGTGAAGAAGTATATAAGCCCCCTACATTTTACAATAAACTCGGTATTTTGGGAGGAGCTAATGTGGGAGGAGAGAAGGAGAGGAAGAGGAGGAGCTAGAAGGAGAAGAGATGTAGGAGCCATGGATGGCCACGCATGTATCGAGAACAGTCCTGGGTAACAACTTATATCTAGGTTAGTTAATTGGGTAACACCTTTAATTGTGTGGGCATCTTGTTAATTGAGCATTACCAAATACATAAAGCCATTGGATAATCTTTAAACATTAGAGTCTCATTTCTACCAGCTACTGCGTGGATGGCAAGATGGTCTGGGCTCAGCCCAGCCTTGTAGAAACAGCGTGGTAGATTGGCAGAGCCATCTCCCAAGCTGGCGTCTCCTGGGTGTCAGGGCCAGTGCTTTTGGGCTGTCATGAGATTCGGTCAGATTTGAGTAGCGGGCGGTAGGATGCCACCACTCATGGCCTCAGGCCTTGCCTAGTCAGGAAGATGGTGCCCCCGTAACAACAAGCAAGATTGGGCCACGGCGATTTAAATATTATCTTTAACATAGGTGCTTTAACTTCCTTGCCAGATAAGCCTCACTTTTGTGTCATCTAATGGTCCTTTTCCACTAAAGGCAAACTCTTTCTGCCCTTGGTGTGACAAATGATTTTCTGTTTTATCCTGGGCATTTTTGGACATAAGTCTCGGGATCTTATAAGACCATCTGTTTTTAGCAGGCCTCCTTTGAGAACTTGCCAGTCAAATACTATCTCATTGCTGCCAAATGGGGATAAAAATCCATGTTCTCTGATCAGCTGCCATTATTAGAAACCTTGGGGAACAAAGGAGCCTTGTTATTTCTGAGGGGGGCACACACACATTTCAACATCACCACTAGGCTACATCTGAGAACAGGGGTCCCTTGGCACAGTTTGCTGTGTGACTTCAGTTAACATTACACTAAGTGATGGTGAAAGTCCCAGTGTCCTGTTTGGCCTTCATTGACACCACCTTGGCACCTTTCCAGAAATAGGGGGAGATGTGATCAGAGGTTACAGTCTGGCAAAAGTGAAAGTTTACATTTTCTATTTGGTTTCTACTAACACTGCAGGGGAGGGGAAGGCCTCGTTACTGGCTCACTACTCTGACTCCACCCAGCTGTGGAAGGCAAGCATTTTAGCGATACTGTGTTACAGATTCGAGTATAAAAGTCTAGGCTCCTTGTTAGGCTTTTGTTCATAAAGGATGAGTGGAATACGTTTTCCCCTATGGCATTCAGCTGGAATGGATGAGTCACTATCTGGCTAAGATACCTCTTTCCTGGTCCTTTAAGGAGAAATTGGGCTTCTCTCAAAGCTTCTTTTTCTGCTGCCATTTTGGTATTTCTAGGTTGTTGGCTTCATAGCTCCACATTTAAGATATATGAAGCAAAACCAACCAAACAGAAGCCCAATAACAAACAACAACAACAACAACAACAACAACAACAACAACAACAAAAACCCCAAACAAACCAAAAACCTAGAAGATTCCTTTCACGCCATTCCTCCAGCTCTGAAGTCTGTACTGTTTTATTGAACAACTACTTAACACATTCTCTGACTAAGACACATGGCTATCCTACAGGCATTGAGGAGGACTCATTAATGACACAGATACAATTTCAAGTACCTGATGGTTGGTACAATAAGGAGCAGCACACTGTCTTTTTGAAGAACTGGGGACTGAGTCTAAGGCCTTGCCCGTGCTAGATAAATATTCTACCCTTAAACTATATCTCGATTCAGGAACATGTTTTAAAAACTGTGCAGTATTGAATAATCAGATGATTCGTTTCTGGGAAAGTCAAAGTGGTCACCCTTGAAGTCATATACTACATACAAACAACAAAACAAAACTGAGTTCTCTCTCTCTCTCTCTCTCTCTCTCTCTCTCTCTCTCTCTCTCTCTCT
>JANHMN010000005.1:66739334-66751067 GCA_030674055.1 Rhabdomys pumilio | reverse complement strand
TCTCTCTCTCTCTCTCTCTCTCTCTCTCTCTCTCTCTCTCTCTCTCTTTCCCCGTGGAAGAACATGGGAGGAGTTATAGGGAGGGGATAGAGGATAAGATGGATCGGAGGGGCTGGAGAGAAGAAAGGAAAGATGGAAGCAATGTGATTATATTCTAATTAAAATATAAAAATAAATTTAAAACTAAATAAATTGGGCAATAAAGTTTTGTAAAATGCAAATGCCTGGCCAGAATAAAGGTTCCTTCCTTGGTCCTTGAGACAGGCTCTTGTATAGTCCTAACTGATTTGGACTTGTAGCTAACGTAGTTTAAGCTTTAACTCCTGATCCTTCTGGCTTTACTTCCAAAGTGCTGATATTACGGATGTATGCCGCTGTTCTCAGGTACATTTTCTATTTAAAGATTTTCAAAGGAGTTGGACATTCCAAATGAAGGAAAAGTTTGTTAAGTTGAAGCAAAGAAATATAGCCTGCTACATCAATACCTGAAGAATAACATGTTATGACACATGACTTACTAGGTAAGTTACCAGCAAGAGTCAAGATGATGATGGAAATGGTGATGGTGATGATGACAGTTATGAGCATATTGACAACAAATGAGCATTCTTTGTCATTTGCTGTTATGGCACTCATTTCCCTTTATTTTATACATGCAGGGATAGCAGAAGTTTTCTAGAACTGACAGTCAAAGCTAGAGAGTTTCTAGCTATTGTTCCCTATAATTACCTCTGCCTTTATATGGTGAAGACAAAGAAATTTTGACAAAGCAGTTGAGCTTGTGGGAGAGTTGGGAAGGATAAAACAAATGTGCTATCTTTCTAAAGAGACTAGGAAAAATTAGGGGTGGAACCCATAACTTTCCAGGAGGCAGAAAGCATTATTTTCAACCCACAGCTGCATTGCTAAGCAAGTGCCTAATTACTGAAATAAATGTTCTGTTCAACAGAATCCCAGGCTTTGAAGATGAACTATATTACAATGTATCATCCATTCCTTTCACTCAATAGTCCCAAAGTTTTTTCTAACCTGAACCACCGCCAGGTTAGGGCGAGCCTCACAAAGCTCATACTGATGTGAACACAATGTTTGCATTCAGAAGGCAGGCCTTTCCTTTTTTCTGCCTAGCATCCTTGGGTTTTTATTAGGCCTGAACAACACAAAGTCAGAACCTTGGCTTTTTTAGTTGTACCCTAGACCAACTGGTTCTCAAAATTCTTATTCCTTCATTTCTCCCACTTAAGTGCTGAAGTAGTGTTCTGGCTCTTTACCCAGGCTCTCAAGCAAATGTCTTTGAAGTACAGAGACCTCTCAGAAAAGAACTCAAATGTGGTCCCAGACTCCTTGGTTAACAAAACTCAAGCTCTTCAAACTCCTCCATCCCTGGAGTTAAAAATAGAGCAAGAGATAGTCCAAGAGCCAAACTCTGTAAATGTACTGCAGGCATTTCACAAATTCCTGTTATTGTCAGAAACTAATGAAGGCTTAATAAGGGTCACAGCAGGGTTAGTGGGAGATGGAAGGAAGAGTTAAGGGGAAGTGACACGGATATAGAGGCGGGTCTATTCAAGAGCCACCGTGCCCTCTGACAGGGTGCACAGTATAAGGAAAGTATAACAAACAGAGTTAAAGGTTTTATATGGCTTAGACTCTGTTCTAAGCGGAGAAAACAGCACCATGGGTTAGAGCCCATGTAATTAGATGTGTTGCTGTTTCTGTCTTATCCTACCACTTCTTCACAGTTCCCAGTGCTTCGTGAAGAGCCGAAATCTACATGGAATAAGTGAGGCTCATTGGAATGTTATAGGTGGGGCAGGTGGAGAGTATGGCAGGGCTCAGGTCTCTGATTAATGCATGTTGGCACATCTGACTAGGTGGTTAGCAGTCATTAGTCAGATGCCCGAAAGCCCTGATGAGACACATTTAGGAGAAGGCAGTGAAGATACTTCTGGGGTCAGCTGGAGCTACAGAGGGAAGAAATGCAACACTCACATTTTTTTTTAAAGGACAAAGCCCTGTCCATCATCTCTCCGTGTCCAACCAGGATAGTGGTCGTCCTCAGAGCTTCACATATTTCTCCAGCCTTGGTCAGGGCCTAGTGTTACGTGCTATGGAATCATTTTCTCGGTGAATAAATGAAAAGGTCTTGCTCAAGGACGATGGCTCCAAATCTTTTTCAGTTTCCCTCCCCTCTTCTACCCCTCCCCTTCCTCCTCTTTTTCCCTTCCTTCCTTCCTTCCTTCCTTCCTTCCTTCCTTCCTTCCTTCCTTCCTTCCTTCCTTCTTTCCTTCCCTCCTCCTCCTTCTTGGTGTTTTGAGACAGGGTTTCTCTGGCTGTCCCAGAACTTCTGTTGATCATGCTGACCTTGAACTCGAAGAGATCCACCTGCTAGTGCGTCCCAAATGCTGGGTTTAAGGTCATGTGCCACTAATGCCAGGCTTCTCTTTTGTTTCTTATCCTTGCCTTTTTTTTTTTTTTTTTTTTTTTTTTTTTTTGCAGTGCTTGTGGTAGAATCCAGGGCTGCGTGCACGCTCAGCAAGCACTCTATCACTGAACTCTACCTATTCATTGTGCCTAGTATTCTGCTTCAGATTGGCAGCGAACCTGTGTTCTTTTTATATTTGATCTTTTAATTTGATCCTCCCAGTGTTTTCTGCATTTGGGATTGTTTGTTTTGTTTTCAGAATGCATTGGTTCTTTCTTACTGGTACAATGTACTGGAAAATAGCTTTTCCTGAATATTAAGTATTTAAGCCAATGAATTTTTATCCTTCTACAGTTTATCTCAACATAACTAAGTTGAATAGGCTACAACCTTATAGTTTCAAAGCCTTTTAAGCCAACAATATCACTGAAAATATTTTAATCCATACCTTCTCGTCCGATCATTTAGCTTTACTGCAATCTACTTCCCTTTTTAGAGTAAAGAATCAAAGGGATCTACTTCCTAATTTTACAGACTGAAACCCAGGGAGACTCACATTTAGGCCTATTCGTACCAAGCCTGAAAGAGCAAGTCTCAGTACGCCCAGTCTCAGTCCTTTGGGTAACTGGAATATACCTAACTGCATATAGTATACTGCTTTTGCACCTAGGGCTTCATAGAATTGCCAGTTATCTACTCTACCAGGTAATGCTAATATGTCAAATAATTGACTCAAGTTTACCTTCTCTGGGAGAACTGTGAATTGAAGAATTTTTCTCAATTTTTCTCTGAGGAATCTGGCTTACTCAATACAGACTCTGGCTGTCAAACATTCATCTGAATGAGGGCATGAAAAACAGAAAGGATACAGGCAGGCAGACAAGCAATAAGGGAACAGGGAGAGACATATCCAAAGCAGAAAGGCTCTTATTAGGACTGCAGAGTCCTTTGTTGTTGGTGGGTTTTTTTTTTTTTTTTTTTTTTTGAGACAGGGTTTCTCTGTGTAGTCCTGGCTGTCCTGGAACTCACTCTGTAGACCAGGTTGGCCTTGAACTCAGAAATCCACCTGCCTCTGCTTCCCAAGAGCTGGAATTAAAGACATGAACCATCATTGCCTGCCCAAAGCTGCAAAATCTTAAAGATTAAAAAAAAAGTCTTAAGAATCATAGTGGGGCCACAAAATGATCAGTCCAGATAACCTGATAAGAAATCACAACTAAAGGATAAACAAATGTTCTTTATAAAACTGGTTTATCTTGGCATGTGGCTCACTTCTGTAATCCTTCCACTCAGGAAGCTTGAGATTGGATAGTCATCACGAGTTCAAGACCAGCCTGGGCTACAGAGTTGAGGCATTGTTTGAATTCCCCCTCAATACCTCCCCGAATCTAATAGTTAAAAAATTTAACATTTAAGCGAACAGAATCAATGATTTATAAAATGGATAAAACATCATGATGAAGCGGGATTTGTTCCAGAAATACAATCATTTCAACATCCAGAAATTAACCGGTGAACTATATACTTAGACTAAAAATGAAAAACATGTAATCATGTCACTAGATGAAGAAAAACAACATGACAAAGTTCAATAACTGTTCAAGATCAAAAGAACTCTCAATAACTTAGAAATAGAAGGTAACTTTTCCAACCTGCTAAAGTCAATTATGAAAACTCTACATCTAATGTCATGCTTCATAGTGAGAGACTGAAAATGTACATGACAGATTAGGAACAAAACAAGGGTGCCTGTTTTCTATTTACAATACTTAGCTAGTGGCTCTTGCTAGCATACTAAGCAGACACAGGAATAGAAAACACACAGACAGGAGATGAAGAATTAAAACGGTTTTTTATAAACAATAAGATCCTCTCCCTATGAAGTTCAAGGCACTCTACCAAGAAGTTGTTAGAACTAATGAGTCACACAAGATCCCATTCAAAGACAACATGCGAGACCAAATTAGAGTGCACAGAGCAGCAGTGAATACTTTCATAATGAAATGAAAATGCCTTTCTAAATGTCAAAAAAAAAATGAACTGTTGAGCTGAAAACGTATTTCAGTGGCAGAACCCTTGTTTACATGCAAATAAGACACAGCCCCCAGAAGCACAACAAAGTGTACAACACTACTGCTGGGTGGAATGACGGTCATCTGCTAGCCCAGGACACTGGATGCTGAGGCAGGAAGACTGCAAGTTCAGTGCAAAGAACCCTGTCTCAAAATAAACTGAATTATGAATAAATTTGATAGAAGACATAAGATCACTACACTACACTGAAAAAAGAATCACAAAATGTTGGTGAGAGATAGTCAAGGAGATGTAAGCAACTGGAGACACACACTTTGCTTTTGGGCCTGAGTAGTCAATATTGTTAAAATTTACAGCACCCACAACTATCTATAGCTACAGTTCCAGGGGGGATTTGGTGCCTCATACAGACATACATACAGAAAAAAAATAAAAATGAACAAAAGATAGAGTGTGGTGGTCTATGCCTATAATTCCAGTACCTAGTAGGCTGAGGAGCAAGTTTGGGGCCAACCTAGGCTACATGCTAAGTTCCAGGCTAGTTCCAGCCTAGTGGTTAAGAGCACTTGTTGCTCTTGAAGTGGTACTGGGTTCAGTTCTCAGCATTCACATGGTGGCTCACAGCTATTCATAATGGCAGTTCTGGAGAATCCAACACTGTCTTGTCATCTCTACTATCTTCTAACCTCTTAGGGTACCAGGTAGTGCATACATATATATGCAAAACTTTTATTCACATAAAATAAATAGAAAATATTTTAAATTGTGTCAAAGATACAAAACCACACTTCACCAAAAAAAAAAAAAAATGTAGCTGATAAAAGTTAAGAAAAGATGTTTGGTATTAATGGTCACTGGAGAAATTCAAGCTAAAACTCACAAAGAGTCTACTACATACTGATTAAAACATCTAACATTTCAAAATTGACCACTCCCAATGTTGAGGAGTATTTAGAAGTGCTAGAACTCTCAGTTCCATTTGCATGGTTGCTGAGAATATAAAATGCTGCAGTTTCTCAAATGCTTAAACATAGATATAGCAACCCCAAAGAAATAAAAATGTATATCCATGTCAAGATTTGTACATGAAGCTGGCTGTGGTGGCTCACACCTGGAATCCCAGCACCTGGGATGCTGAAACAGGAGAACTGCTATGAATTTAAGGATGGATTACAGAAACAGGATGACAGCCTGTTTCAAAAAAATGGAAGGAAGAGAGAAGAAAGAAAACAAGGAAGATAAGAGACAGAGACAAAGACACACACACAGAGACAGAGAGAGAAAGAGCAGACTTTTTTTTTTTTATAATAGTCAAAAACAGCTTCAAATGCGCTATATCTATGCCAAGAGATACTACTCAGAAAAAAGAGAGTGAACTGTTGATAAATGCACCTTCATGGAACGATCTCCAAATGCTTATGGTAGTAAAAGAAAGCAAAGTAAAAATATCTACTTAAAAATTATATATATATATATATTAGTTTTTCAAGACAGGGTTTCTCTGTGTAACCCTGGCTATCCTGGAACTCACTCTGTAGACCAGGCTGGCCTCGAACTTATGGATATTTACCAGCCTCTGTCTTCTGAGTGCTGGGATTGAAGGCGTGTACCATCACTGCTTGGCTAAAATACCTTCTTTTTCATTCCATTTATATAAAATTCTAGAAAATCAAACTAATCTGTGGTGACAGAAAAAAAGTCCAGTGGCTGCAGAGAGGTCTTTGGAGGTGATGTATATACTTGCCACCTTAATTATAGTGATGGATTCACATGTCTATGTATGCCAAACCTTTTCATCTTGTGCGCTTTAGATATGGCTGTTTCCTTTATGTCAATTATGCTTCAGTAAAACTGTTTTGACAATTAGAAAATTAGAAAACAGTGCAGCAGAAGAAGCACATCTATAATTCCGATCACTTGGTAGCAAGTAGTTCAACTTGATTACGTATTCTTTCAGATTTTTAGACATACATCTGTATCATTTTGTTAAACACATGTATATGTGGTACATGCTATTTATGAAACTTTAAAATTTTATGCATGTTTTAGAGACCTTTTCACAATAACAAAATTCAATACTACTCCAAAATGAAGGTGGGAGGAAGCACAGAATGATGGCAGGCGATCTAGCAGGCAGGAAGGAGGGATGAGGGGATAGAGGGATGGAAGGAGGGATGGAGGGACAGAGGGAGCATGGAAACAAGGGAGAGAACTACTAATGAATGTCAAAATATAGATGAATATCAAAACAGTGAACGAAGCCAATTGCTGTCTAAGATATACATCGTATTATATAATCCCAGCTACAAAACCTTTAGGAAATACAGAATCATCAATTGATGAAAAGGACATCGGTGGATGGGACTGGAAAGATGGCTCTGAGGGTAACAAATGCCTGCTGTACACATCTGCAGTCTCAGCACTCAGTAATCCGAGCACTCCTACAGTGAGATGGAGGCAGAGGCAAGTGATCCACCTTGAGGGCTGTGGACCAGCCAGCCTGAATACACAGCAGCAGAAACAAGAGAGACTTTACCTAACAAAGAAGTAGGCAAACCAACTCTGGAAAGTCCTCATATGGCCTGGCACCTATGGGCACTCCCTCATCAATAAACAAATACATCAACATTGAAAGACTGTCATCTTCTGTGATTGCTGTGGAGGAGGGGGGAGCAGAGAGTAGGGTAAAAATGAGAAAATATTGAAAAAAAAAAAGGAAAATTTGAAGGATGCTGTCTATGCCTATGACCTTGATTGTGGTGGTAGCTTTCTGGTTTGCCCAGATGTCAAAACTCATCAAATTGTACACTTGAAAAAATGTCTGGTTTGCTGTATGTTAATATTTCCTCAATAAAGGGTTGAAGAAAACCACAAAATTACAAGTGAGGAAATTGAGGGTTAGAGAGGGTACAAACTACTCAAGGACACACAGCAAGTTCATTGCTGAGCCAGGACTAGAAACCTCAGTTTTGGACAACCAGTCCGATGTTGCTTTCCCCACAGCACAGCGCCTGATGGGCTCCTGGTAAGAGAGCTCTCCTCAGATCTTCTTTGCCTCTGTCCCATCCTTCTGAGTCTCTCTCACCTGGTGCTCATGGGAAGTCACTGGTACTCACCCACCTGTGCTTCAGGTCTACGTTTCTCTTTCCACACACCTGGCCATTCACCATGACTTCTTTTTCCTAAGATGCTAAGTCAATCTTAAATTGCCTTTCCTGCAAGCTTGCTTGCCTCTTGGACTCTTCTTCCAGTGCTCAGTTAGGTGATGACTCAATGGCCTTGGTACCCTTGGACTTGAGGCCAGTGCTTGCTGGCCTGGATGTATGTCAAGGGTCTCCATTGCATCACTTCCAAGCTCCCTGTTTCATATCACTAGGCAGCTAGAGGCATTAAGCCAAGGCTGATCAGTCAATCATCCCCTGCTGTTTACAGATGGTGACACAAGGCCCACAGACTTTGTTCATTGCAAAGTAGGAATGAGGCCTCAGTGCCCTTGCAGCAGGCCCTTTCTTCCCATTCCCTGTCTCGCTTTTTCCACATTAGCACCCTGCCTCATACCTTCTAAGTGCTGGCTTGGAGGTCTCATCCTGAGCAAGGTTCAGTGTAGCAGAGAAAAGGAAAGAGAGCCCATGGCCCAGAAGGAATCTAAGTGTGTTTGTTGTTGCACTGGATTTGGCAGTGGCGCCTAGAGCTCACTAGGTGCTTGCTTCCTGCCAGGTTAGGAAATTCTACAGCTTCTTTGGGAACATGTGGCTCCTTCAACACATTTTCCAACCACCAGAAAAAAATGGAGCATTGTCAGGAGGCCAGCTTTCTAAGTTCTATATTGTGGTTTGAGTAGATCACGCTCCCTCATAAGCTCTTGTTTTGAATACTTGCTCCCCAGCTGCTGGTGCTATTTGGGGGAGGGTTACAGAAACTGAGGTGGAGAAGGCCAAGTTGAAGGAAGCTGGCCACTGGGGACAGATTTTTGAGGGCAAATTATCCCTGGCCACTTCCAGTCATACTCCTTTGTTTCTTGGCCTGCTACGGTGTGAACTGAACTCTTCACCATACCTTCTCTGCCATGATGGACTGAGCTATCCAAACTCATGAACCAAAAATAAATATACTTTCCTTCTTCAAGCTTTTCTGTCCTGGGTTGTGTAACTGATGCATACTGCTGTCAGGATGCACCAATGCTTAGGTAGAACTATAAATAAGAAAAAAAAAAAAGCCTGTCTACCCTTAGACAGTAACTGGATTGAGCCTCACCCTAACCTTTGAGGACACCTCTACTCAACCGAAGCAACCATCTTTGGATAGTTGACTCTTAACCCCAGTGGGCACTGATCTCTTTGCTTCCAGAATCAGTGTTCTTTACAGTAGTTTAGCATTACGGAGGAAACCTGAAATGGCGTGCCTGGGCCAGACGACAAAGTAATCTGTCTAGAAAGGCTGGCTGCTAGGATCGATATGACTTTGATCTTCACAACTGAGCCAAGAGTTCATGTTGACAACACGGTTATGGCCTGCTGTTAGGATTTCATGAAGCATCAAAGTGCAGAGAAAATCCCAAGTGCTCACTTAGGCCGTATACTCTTGCCTGTGATCAGGACTCTAGATAATCCCTAACATACTTGGATTCCTTGTTAGAGCAGAGGGATGGAGCTAGGGGAGAGAGGACAGAGGGGTTGGGAGGGATATGGCCCAAGTTCAAGGGCTAGTGTCCTTTTGGGTTAAGTGTTTTCTTTAGACAGATTTTTTTTTTTTTGAGACAGGGTCTCATGCAGACCGGGCTAGCCTCCATTTCATTATGTAGCCAAATACGACCTTAAGGTCTGAGTCCCTCTGTTTTTTGCTTTCCAAATGCACAGGCAACATGGTTAAATGTCACAGAAGACTCACCCTACAGCTTTATGCACTGAGGCATACCCCCAGCCCCAAGTTGAGTGTTTTCTGAGGGGAATGGAGAGAATGAGGGAATGAGCAGATAAAGGTAATTAAAATTCTCCCCAGGCCAGAGGGCACTGCAGTAGTTACCAATCTGTTACCGAACTAAAATGTTTCTTTAAGCTTCCCAGCAGCCGTCCTGCAGCCTGCTGGGACTTGGACCAACACTTGACGGTTCGGAGTTGGCTTCATCTTTCTGTGTTTCTGTAGTGATAAAGGTGTAAGCTATGCAGTCAGACAGGCATGGTTTGGCTTTCGCTTGTCATTTTGTTGGCTTTGAGTGCTAGAGCTGGAACCCAGGGCCTTGTCTACACTAAGCACACATGCTGCCCCCGGGGGACACTCACAGACACGGTTTTAAGGACAAGGCCCATTTACTTACTGTTCTACCTTGAACAATTCACTTTACATCTCTCTGTATCAGTTTCAGTATCTGGGGACTAGGCCTCATAAAAGTAAACAATTAAATAAATGCTGTTTTGTGCCGATTAAGAGATCTGGCAACTAGAAATTAAATATTATCCTGGGATAAACAGATGACTCACTTGAGGCAGCAAATAAAGTAAAACTTGTCCCCTCCCCCACTGCAATAACCCTCCATTAGTTATCTCAGGTTTGTTGAGTGGCTGTTATGAAATAGGATTAATGATTGCTTAGAGCACTAGGTCCCCATAGCACCACACAGGTTTTGATACACTCACAACACTGAAGTGTGTCAGCGGGAAGTCTGATCACTAACAACTAGGAGCCTGGGTTTCAAAGGGCCAGCACAAGGCGAAGCTGTGGCCTAGGCTGAGCAATGGCTATTTGCCTGAGAAGTACCTCAGCAGTGGTGGCGGGATTGGTAGAGGGCGAAAGTTCGAATCCCTTCATCTAGTTAAGTCTGCTAAGAGGACCAAGTTTTCCACAAGGATGGATGAGCAGCAGAAGAGGAAAGCAATAGCCACAGACAGCAACATTGAGTAAGGGAGAGTCTGGAGACTCGAGATAAAACTTTTGTTAGCTAGGGGAAAGATTCCTGACATTGTCGTCTTTTAGTATCAGTTCCAGCTCACCTTTGAATAGTCCTTTTGTCTTCTGAAATCATTTTACAGTGCTTCAGGAGATTCTCTCACAGCACACGGGTAAGAAGGAAACAGTCTCCTTCTGCACACTGCTCCTTTCTTCCTAGCACTGCTTGCTGTAGGACAGGTGCCCTGTCCAGTTCCTCCTCTGTCAGTTGTGCTGTCTCATGTAATTATTACAACTTCATAAGGTAGCAGATGAGTGTTTCATACACTCCTAAACAGACTGAGGCTTGATCAGTAGATGCTGCAATTTGCATATATTTTTGGCAGTGCTGAGAATGAAACACAGACCTACTGTATGCTACACCACTGAGTGTTGTGGAGGTGGTGGGAGTTGTTGTTTCTTTGGTTTATGAGTCAGGATCTTGGTATGTGTAGCCTACGATGGCCTAGAACTCACTATGTAACCCATACTAGCCTTAAAGTGGTGATTCGTAGGCCTCAGTATTCTTGGTGCTACGATTAAGATGTTTTGTTATTACAGGTATGTGCCACCTTGGAACTTGCAAAGGCTCATGGTCTTTAGAATGGAGCTATTTCCAGGTGGCAGAACCCCTAAGAGATATGGCCTGATAGCACTTTGGGTCATTGGGTTTATATTCTTGAAGGAGAAAATAGGATGTTAGTCTTTTCTTCCTCTTCCCTCTCTCTTTCACTCCTGGCCACAGAGTGGGTGGTTTTGCTGTTTTACATACTCCCTGCTATGAAAAGCTCTATCTTCATATGTCCAAAATTAACAAGGCCAATCAATCTATAGGGTCAGAAAGCTCCAATTCTATGAGCCAAAGTAATCCTTTTCTCCTTGGAGGTTTGAATCAGGTATTTTTTTATGGTAACAGAAAGCTTACTAAAACATTATGCCAACATTGTAGTGTACATGGCTATGAGTGGTGCAGCTGAGCTTCCACCCTGGCTCACACTGACACTGAAGTTCACGCTCCCAGTGGCTGTGCTGTGTGCTCTGCAAAAGTACTTTCTTTGTCTTATGCAAAGGAAGAACTCAGGGCCAAAATGGGTTGAGTGGCTTGTGAAGAACCAGTGGGCCTAATTTTGCATCTTCAGGCCCTGCCTCCTATTTATCTCCCTTATTCTCAACATCAATGGTGTGATTTCTTATCCATGGGAACTATTTTCTACACACATATGGTCACCATGACCTTGGAATGACAGAGCATGTAAACGTGTAAGGATGTAAGGAGGCCTTATTCCAGCAAGATCAGAGTTTGTCCTCTCTCTCTCTCTCTCTCTCTCTCTCTCTCTCTCTCTCTCTCTCTC
>JANHMN010000005.1:66711937-66733652 GCA_030674055.1 Rhabdomys pumilio | reverse complement strand
ATATAATATATAATATATAATATATAATATATAATATATAATATATATGTATAATGTATAATGTATAATGTATAAATTATAATATATAATAATATATAATTAATATATAATATAATAGAACATGTTGGCCTTGGACTCACAGAAATCGACCTGCCTCTGCCTCCCAAGTGGTGGGATCAAAGGTGCATGCCGCCAAACCTACCTGTGCAACCTTTTCTTGGTGTTGCTTGGGCAAGGATGCAGAATCTTCTAGTGCTACCCACCAGAAAACACACACGAGCGCATTTTATGACACAGATGAGCCTTCAGGCATCTGACACTCAGGATTTGATGATGTGTTAGGATAGCACTCATCCTAGGCCTTATCATGACAGCAAGGCTGAATGATGAGAGTTCTTGTCCTTCTGGATTGCATCCTGAAATTCCTAGGGATCCACTGCTGAGATGAATGTCAAGGGTCTGACCATCTCTAAGGCTGGGTGACATGTACAGGAGCACTCACCACAATGTTCTTGTGATTATTAGGTTTGGTGCTTTCCATAACAGCTGGCTTTACATGTGGAATACAGGAAGTTCTCAAGGAAGGTGTCTACCCAAGCGTGGTTTACATGGCCTCCTTGGGAAGGCATTTGGTGTGGCAAATAACCTCCACACAGGTGACAGAAGCCTTCTATGTGTCACTCTCTGTGCACTAGCAGCACTGTGGGTGTGAGACAGCAGCTTGTGCCTGGAAACAGCTAGCATGCCCCTTACTTCAGCCCCCTTATTCTGGCGGCAGCCATGCTGCTGCCCCTCAGCCTGGGGAGGCAGACTTGTGTGCTGGGCAGTGGAAGAGAGAGGCCAAAGCCCATTCCTTGGGAGAAATGGAGGGAAAGAAGAAAAGAAGTCACTCAGAGGCAGGAATGCACTTCTGAGTTGAACCTGGGGGAAGAGATGGCTGTGAGTCTCCTGACGTGAGTTTCTGTGCTTTCTTTTCTGTAGTTACTACCAGGACCCTTTCTATTCCTTGGGGAGCCATCAACTGCTGTTTCTGTCAAGAGGTGCCCATTATCACAACAGAATCAAGTTCTGGAAAGGTCTCTCCTGGTGCTCCTGAACTCTTAACTATTTAAAGATTCTGGGAAAGTTGGCCAGGTAGTAATTCTCCCTAGGTGATCTCTTGTGTTGGGACCATCTCATAAGCAGGGGGCTCCTTCATATGTGGACAATCATTTCTTTTATTGTTTAGGAAAGAAAGCAAAATCCTCATGGGCTGTCTAGTGGCCTAGCAGTCTCAAAGAGGCTAACTCTCTCAGGATCCTGTGGTATAGCACTGACCCAGATTTAGCTGTCTGAACCTAGGCTGCTCTAGAAAACCAGCTAGCTTATCTGTAGTAGTGATTTTTCTCTTGAAGTTCCTGTCTCACTTTTTATTTCTGATGTCTCACCCTTTGTTACACGGTCAACTCCCACCTGTAATGTCACAATGGAAGAATCATCACACAGCTACTGACTTCTGTCTCTCTCAGTGAAAGTTTTTCACACCTAGGCTCACTCTGCTGTCATCATGATTTGCTTCTCATTGTTTTGGGCAATTTGACTCACAGGGTCTCCTGGTTGGCACTCTGATGGTGAGTGAGGTCATTCAGCTGTCCCAGCAATCAGCCTTTCAAGATTCAGCAAGTGAGAGAGGAAGAATATAATGGCTTGAAAACAAAAGCACCAGAGAAGGAGCAGTCGATAACTGAGCAAGAGCAGGGCCCAGACAACCCCCTCTTTCTGCAGCATCCTTGTGGCTCCTGGTTGCTAGGAGCAGGCGCTTTTGTTGCTAAGTAACAGGAGCCTGGTGGATTAAAATCAATTTCCTGAGCTCACTTAAAGGGGGAGGGAGAGAAGATAGAATGCAGATGCCTTGGGGAAGATCTTTGACGCCTGGAAGCCCTGCTCAAAGATGAGAAGGTGACTTTACACCAAGCATGCGCCAGTACAGAGGCCTAGAAAGATGCTGGCAATTAAGGTGCTGATTAGAGCACTAATGAGTGCTACTGCTGCTCCTTTGGGAACCACTAGGGAAGGCCATCACTCCCTCAGGTCTTTATGATCTGATTGGTCCAGCTTGGACTGGGCATAGGTTTTCTTACAAAGGAGAGATTGGAGCTATTTAAGGTCTATGTGTTATCAAGAGTCCTGGAGTTAAAGTCCAGGTGGATAGCAGCAACTATTGGGTATATAATCTCCTGTTCTTTGTTTAGATAATAACCCCAGTGAAAGGAGTTTGAGAGATGGCTTGATAGTTCCGAGTACTTGTTGCTCTTGTAGAGAACCTGGCTTTGGTTCCCAGGATCTGAGTCATGAATCTCAACTATTTTAGAGCATCCTGAACCCTTTTCTGACCTCTGCAGGCATCAGGCATGCATGTGGCACAAGTACATAATTTAGGCAAATGCATAAAAACAAACAAACAAACAAACAAACAAACAAACAGCTCAATGAAGCAAGCAAACAAAAAACCAACCTTAAAACAAATCTCAGTGAAGGCAGAATGCTTGTTTCCTCATTAAGGACATTTTTGTGAACTTTCCACATAGGAAACACCTTGTCCTTTGGACCCTGTCAGTGTTCCTGTGGCTACTTCCCATGAGGTTTAAGAGAGTCTCTCTGTAGAGGTCTATAGCCCTCTCTCCTGTAAATACTATCTTCTATTCTTAGTTAGTTTTTAGGGTGCAGACTAGGGTTAGAAAATATGAGGAGGTGGCCTCCATTGTTGTATTTTAATTCTCCACTTCCTACTTTGTCTTTAGTCTTACAGGATGAGCCACCAGTATAGACCCATTGTCAGTATTCAGCATCCAATTACTACCTCTATTTCTAGGTTTCTCCTATTGTCCTGCTTAGGTAAGGATCTCTTGGCCTATGCCGGAGGTGTGGAATATGGAGAGAAAACATGTATGTGGATGAAGTTTACAAATTTACAAATGAGGTTTCTTGTTGCAGAATTAGACAGGTGAAAAGCTTGAGAATCCTACAGAATCAAATCTAAAATTCAACTACTTAAGGAGCCTGGAGGTTTAGCGCAGTTAGTGGAGTACTTTTCTAGCATATACAAGGTCCTGAGTTTGACTTCCTTACTAGATAAACTAGGCATGGCGGTGCATGCTTGCAGTTCTAGCACTGGAGAGGTAGAGGCAGGAGAAACAAAAATTCAAGGTCATTTTTACCTACATAGTGAGTTTGAGACCCTGTCTCAGCAAAAAGGAATCACCCAAGATCTTTGGAAACTATCTCAATTGCCTACAGCAAGACTAGTAAATCTTGATAAGAATTACAGCAGTCTGTGGTACTTGTGCCCTTATCTGCTCCCATCCAACTTAATATACACTAGAGTAACTTTGAAAGAGGGAACCTCAAGTGAGAAAATGCCCCTGCTACACTGGCCTGTGGGCAAGCCTGGGATGCATTTTCTTGATTAATGATTGATGACTGATGAGGGAGGGTCCAACTCACTGTGGGAGGTGTTGCCCTAAGAAGTCAGGCTGGGTAAGCCCCTTAGCAGCACGCCTCCTCCATCAAGCTCTTGCCTCCAGGTTTCTGCCTTGAGTTCTTGCTCTGACTTCCCTCAGTGATGGACTGTGATGTGGAAGTGTAAGGTGAAACACGCTCTTTCTTCCCCAATTTGCTTTTTAGTATGGTTTTAACCACAGCAATTGACACCCCAGTTATGATATATCCTTAATCCCCTGTTCAGTATTCATGGTGTTCTATCCTGGAGTTGGGTGGGGTCAGTAAGCAACATGGTGTTTCCTCGTCTTATATCTCTTGCTACAGGGTGACAGTTTGACCCAGAAGGGATAGGCTGCTGTAATTTATCATTCCCATAAGACTTTTTTCTCTCTGAAGCTTTATTCTACTTCCAGGAAATGGACATGACAGGCTAGGGAGTTCCTTTTCCTCTAAGCTCACATTAATAAGGATGGGGGCTGTCTACTGGGCAGAATGACAAGCCAGTAGATAACATTGTGTTCAGATCATCTCTACTCCAGATCATCCATCGGGAGAGGGTTTGATGCCAAGAGAGAAATACGAAGAAAAATGGTGGCTTCCCATTCTTGTGCAGCAGCCTGCTCACAAAACAAGTGTCACTCTGCTTTCCCTGCTTTTGGATCTAATGAACCAGAGCAGAGGTTCGATCCAGGAGAAGATACCAGCTTTAAGACTAGACAATTCTTGGGTTATGGGTACAGCTTGGTGGTAAGCATTTGCCTAACATCTTCAAGGCTCTGGGACTGACCTCTAGTGCCATTGGCAGGGAAAAAAGAACAGAAAGCCTTAGCAGTTATCTAAAAGAAAAATGGTGAGATTTACTGCCTAAGGGATTTATCAGAATCAGCCCTCATTGTTGAATAATTAAGAGGACTGAGAGTACTATGACTCTAGCAGCAATTACAGAATGCTTAGACAAGATACGAGTTTAATAAAAAGAACCAGAGCAAAAGCTAAGAAAAACCTTCTTATGGTCTGAATAAGCCTCAGAGACAGCTGAAACCCTGCCCTTGTAATGGCCCCGACTTTAATTGGATGAGATTGTAGAATAATTTATACTCCAGGGCATTGTTAAAAATGCAACGGTAGAATTATGAAGCAATTAGTGCAGGCTAATAGGTGGGTGTGATATCACTAGAGATAGACTATCCAGGAGATAAAATGGAATCACAGGAAAAGAGGCAGAACTGCTCTAAGATCTCAGTAATGTGTGCTGGCAGAGGTGCATGCATGGCCGAGACTGAGGCTGCTGAAAGGCAATGGGAAGCATGTACAATGAAGGGAAGTAGACTTTTCTGTACTCACGTAGGAAAGTCAGTAATAATATCAATAGTGGCTATAATACGATATTTGAAACATCCAGTTTTCAAAACATTTATGAGACATGCAAAGAAACAGGAAACTGGCAGATAAACAGGAAAAAAAGCATGCAACAGTGTCTCGAGGGGGCAGATCGTCAACACAGAAGACAAAGCAGCTGTTGTAAACAGTTTTTAAGAACTAAAGAAAACTATGCCTAACGAGCCACAGGGTGTATGATGACAATGTCATGCTCAACAGACTATTAATAAAAAGAAAATACAAGGTATAAGGACAACCAATTAGAAACTCTATACGGAAGACTACAGTAACAAACAAAAAAACTTCAGCTGAGGGGCTCACCAGTACATTTGAAGTAGCAGGACTAAACTCAGGAAAGTGTCAGCTAAGATAGTGGGCAGAGCTCAGAGCAATGTGGGGCACTGTGAGCAGACACATACATCCAATGGGATTCCAGAAAGAAGAGGGAGATGGAGAGAAGAAAACAAATAGTAAAGCTGCCTCAAATTTTAAAGACAGACAGTAATCTACATAGCTAAGAAGTTGTATACATAAGAAATTGAGCGAACACAGGAAGAGTCATGGCAGAAACACCACAAAGTGATGAAAGCCAATAAATAAATAAATAAACAAATAAATAACATCTGAAACCAAAAAAACAAAAGGAAATGATTCATCATGATTAAGAAGTAATAGGTAGTGGGATGATCTATGCAAAAAAACCCCCAAAAACCTGTCATCACCCAATCTTATCTATGGAATGCCCCAAGTAAGCAAATACATACAGACACAATGTAGATTAGCAGTTACTGTGGCCTGGGGAAGTAGATAGTGGTTAAGCATCCGGTCACATTACAAACATATTAAGAACACTGACTCACATACCTTAGTAAATGAATTACTTGGTCTGAAAATTTTATATGAATAAAAATTTAAACTTGAGTATACCAGTCCATGACTATAATTTCAGTACTTTGTTTGGATGCTGAGGCAAGAGGACCATGACCTTGAGGCCAGTCTGGACCACACTGTGAGTTCCAGGAAGTGGCCAGTGCTAAGTAGTAAGATGCTGGCATACAAACTTGTAAATTGAAATCAATAATATAAATGTCCACCTAAAAGGCCTAGAAAAAAATACAAAAAGGAACAGAATAAACCAAAGCAAACAGAAAAAAGACAGCACAAAAGAGTAGAACAGAAATAAATAAGAGAATAAAACAATGGAGAATAAATCAACGAAACCACAAGTTAATTCTTTAAAAAGCCCTTCATACAAAATAAGAAAATTTAAAGAGACCTAAGAAAATAAGAGAGAAGACACAAATTAATAAAATTAAGAATAAAGAGAGGACATAAATATTGGCCTTCCAGATACAAAAGAAATATAAAGAAAAGTTATGAATAATTGTATGCCACTAAATTAGATTACTTAGATGAAATGGGAAAATTTCTAAAAATCCATAAATGACCAAAATCCATGCAAGACACAGAGAATCTGAATAGAACCACAATGAGAGCTGTAACACTATTAATTAAATACTCCATTGCCCACTCTTAAACCTCATCTAACTGGTGACTTTTATAAAATATTAAAAGAATTATTATTATTACTATTACTATTATTATTGTTATTTTCCTTTCACTTCTCCCTCTTGCTTCAGCCAAAGGCTCTTATTTATTTATTATACATAAGTACACTGTAGCTGTCTTCAGACACCCCATAAGAGAGCATCAGATCTCTTAGGGATGGTTGTGAGCCACCATGTGGTTGCTGGGATTTGAACTCATGACCTCTGGAAGAGCAGTCAGTGCTCTTAATCACTGAGTCATCTCACCAGCCCTTAATAGCATTATTAATACCAATTTTTCATAAACTTTTCCAGACCCCAAACCTGTTAAAGATATAACACGAAAAGAAAAACACAGACTAATATCTTATCTGAGTATTGATGCAAAACGAAACAAACCCTAACACATTGAATCTGGTTAAATATGTAAAAAGTTTATACACATCATCCCATGGATCTTTTCTAGGAATACAACACTGACTTAATGTCTGGGAATAACCTAGTATAATGTAGTATAGCAATGACCGGTATAAAAATTAGCAAAACATAATTTTTTTTAAAAGAAAAACACAATAAACTAGGAATAGAAGGGAATTTCTTCAATAAGGTAAAAAAAGCCATATATAAAAATTCAAGGCTGAGCCTGTTGTTGTTGTTGGTGTATGTCTTTAATCCTAGCACTCAGGAGACAGAGACAAAGGCAGGCAGATCTCTGTGAGTTCAAGGCCAGCCTGGTCTGGACATAGATTAATGATGATGGTTGCAGAATAATGCAACTGAATTGAATGACACGGAAATGTACGCTTGAAATGGCAAAAATAGGATTGGTAAGATGGCTCAGTGGCCACCTGTAGAGAGCCAGAGAAGTCAAGGACCCCAACACTACAGCTTAATGAAAGTAGCAGAGCTTTCCCTGGGTGAGAGCTCTGCTCAGAGGAATGGTGAAGCCTTCCTCAGGCCCAAGTGTGAAGGCTGATAGGGTATACAGAAAATGCCTACTGTAGATTTCCTCCCTGGGTGTTTATGGACTGAATACCGCCCCCTTACAGAGACTGCTCCTACTGAGATTAGCTGAACCTGCATCCTTGATTCAGCTGTATGCCACAAACCCTGTCTCCTTGCTCATCTGTAAGCAATAGTTTTGCCTTCATATTCTATTGCATATAATCAACATGCTGAGCTTCTGGAGTGCTGCGCTTTCTCCATCTGAGATCCTAGAGCATCCAATGGCAGCCTTTCTGCCTCTGTGTGTCCATGTCCTTTCTTCATTCCCTCATCACCCCTAGTCAGGATGCAGGACCAAGCCATGTGACATCAAGGCAGCCACCAAGTCTGAAGACCTGAACTCAATTCCTAGGACGTGTATGATAGAAAAATAGAACCAGCTCCTCCAAATTGTCCTCTTGTCCTCTGACCTCCACACACATGCTGTGACATGCACTAGAATGTGCACACACATGGAAACTAAGTGTCAGTAAAATGGCTGAAATTACAAATGTTACACTATACATTATCTTACCTCCATGAAGCAACTTACTTCTTTTTGTGCTTTAAAAGCTGCCAGCCAGTTAAAAAATGCATGCTGCTTTTGCAGAGGACCAAAGTTTGGTGCCCAGTACCCACATCAGGCAGTTTACAACTGCCTGTAACTCCAGCTCCAGAGGATCTGATGTCTTCATCTAGTCTCTTTAGCACCTGTGTGGACACGTATACACACACACACACACACACACACACACACACACACACACACACACACTAAAAAGTAAAATAAAAGTTGTCAGAAAGTGAAAGAGCAACCCACAGCATGGGACAAAATATTTGCAGTAAGTTAAATAAACAGACTATATACAGAACTAGCTGGGTGTGGTGGCACATGCCAGGAATCCTAAGCACTAAAGCTGTGGAAAAGCAGAAAAGTAGTGAACTTGATGCCAGTCCGAATTTCATAGCAATACATGCACATCATCATTTTGGTAAATTTGCAATGCTTGATGTTTTCCTATTTCTCTTTTTAAAACTACGGTTCTAGCAAGATTTAGTCTTTCAGTAAGCAGCATTTTCAAGGGCAGAAGCACCTCCAGGCTGCTCGTGCATTTCCACTGGAGTGCATGGCCCACCCAAGCTCAGCTTCTCTGTACAGACCCCTGCTTTCTTCAGTCTACGCTACCTCAGTCAGGTAAATCTCAAGGCTGTGCAGGTCAGGGCAAGTGGCAACTGATGACAGGGAAATCACATTGGTCAGGCTCCAATGGAATGCACACAAATAAATGTAAGGGAGATTGCATTTTTGTTTACTGGTATTGAACATGGAGTAAATCGAATCTAGAGGAATGGATTTGTGTACATGACTTCAAAGGTCATACTTAAAACTCAGGGCAACAAGGCTAAAATGTACCAGCTTATTTAGACTTCTTCGTACAAGAGACTTGTCTATGGTTTCCTAAAGAGAGGATGGTTAAGTCTAAGTACCTAGGATAAGGTTGGAGAAAAGTTGAGATGCCGGTACATGGCAGAAGGCCCAGAAAAGATGTCTATTTTTACTTTTGGCTTGTGGTCAATGATTGAGATTGCCTTGATCCTTGTCCTATTCATAAAAAAGTTACACTTCCTCTGCTTCAGAACCAAATCACAGGGCTCAGTGCTGTAAACCCCTGCCTGAGGGATAAGAAAGACTAGCACTTAAGAGCATAATTTCATCTGAGGGGGACCCAGGCTCTTTCAAACTCCCCTGTGAGCCCAATTTCCCTCACAATGTCTATCAACCTTAGGTGGGACTCAGAGGATTTTCTGGGGCTAATACAGAATCTGAAGCAAGTTCATATGGTAATGGCTTAGTTTCAGCATGCAAGACTTACGACAACGACAACGTAAGACTTCTTGAAAATACAAAGAACTCACTTTAGCAACTAGTTTGTTACAAGCAGTCCTGAGAAAGTTACTTGACTGGGGGGGGTGCGGATGGGAGATGGGTGTGTGTGTGTGTGTGTGTGCGCGCATGCGTGCATTCCAGAGATTACACAAAACTGAGCAGCACTAGAAGTCAAGCTCCATTAGGATTGTATAAGAAATAAAATGAGGGAGATGTGGAGAGCTAATCTACCCTTGTATGAATGAGCGCTCATGACATGGCCATGCCAAGAACTCCAGTCAGTGCCTCAGACCCATAGGAGTGGCAAGGTGTTCTCCTGGTCTGAGTACAGATGCTGACTGTGTGTACAGAATGTGTCAACTACAGTTTCCACCTTCTGGACTACTGAAGCCTGAAACCAAGCTGCTACAGAGACCCCCTACTGAGATAGCTAACCTGCCTCTTCACTCAGCTGTATATACAATATGGACTGATTTTCCATGCTCTGGTGCATCTCCATCAGAGTGCACAGCCCGAGCCATCTCAGCTTTTCTGCATGTGTGTCTGTTGTTTCTTCGTTCGCTGTCGCCCCAGTTAGGTCAATCCCAAAGCCATGCAGGTCACAGCAGGCAAACACAGTGTTTTACTATCAGTGGTGTGCTGGGGATTGAGCCTGGTGCCTCACTCGAATATTATTCTTCCAGATGAAAGTGGTGCTTCAAACTTACTATATCCCAAGGCAGCATGACTCTAAAAATGACTAATCCCACCATAATGACCTTCAATAAGAGCAAATTAGATGAAATCTCAGATAAAGAATTCAAGACACTCATTATAAATATGGTTAAAAAAAATAAAAGAGGACACAAGCTTCTGGATGAATTTCATATTGAAAAAATATAGGTGGATACAATAAGACAACTAATATAGAATATGAAAAATTCAACAAGAAAGAAAATACTGAAGACAAAGCTAGCTAAAATATTGGGAAAAGACAAACTATCAGAGAAAAGACAAGGAATAAATGATAAAGACAATAAAAATGATAAAGCATTTAGAAAATACATATAGAGCATTCAAATTATATTGTGAGATTATAAAAAAAAACCCTACCCATTATGAGCATAGAAGAATTTCATTTTAATTATATAGAAAGCAGTTTTCAACAAAATTATAGCAGAAAATTTCCAAAATCTAGGGGGAAAAATGCATGTCCTCAGAAAGGAGAAATTTGGAACACCAAACAGATAAGGCTAGAAAGGAAATGTCCCGTGTCATAATCAACACACTGAATATGTAGAACAACATCAAAAAAGCATGTTGAAAACAAGAGAGAAATACCAAGTCACATATAAAGACAGCCCATCAGAATAACAGTAGATTTATAAATAGGGACTTTAAAATGCAGTTATGTTTGAAAGGATGTGTTTTAATTTCCAAAAGATAACTTTCAACCCAGAATACTATGTCCAGCAAAACTATCTGTCATAATTGGAGGTGAAACAACCAACCACAACATAAACAGGCTAAATAAATTCAGGACCACTAAGTTACTTCTACAGAAGATACCTGAAGGAATTGAGACTGACGAGAAAGATAAGCATATCCATGAGCCTGCAGGAAAGACTAAATCTTGCTAGAACAGTAGTTTTAAAAAGAGAAATAGGAAAACATCAAGCATTGCAAACTCACCAAAATGACAATAATTATTATACACTTTTAATGGTAATCCTGAGTATTAATGTTGTCAATACCCCAATCAAAGGTTACAGATCATCAATTTGGATTAAAGCAGGGTACAGAGCTGGGGATGTGGCTCAGCTGGAAGTACAGTGTCTACAATCAGCGTAATGAAGAATTGCTGACAAATCCCTAGTCAAAGTAACCAAAAGAAAGAAAGACATTAGAGAAATAAAGGTAGAACTTATCAGGAAACTCTCCTTGCTGGTTGGCTTTTATCTGTTGCCAGAAGGTGCTATGCAGGCCACTGGAGAAGAAAATTTACCAGTGATCTTAGCCAGTAGTGGGCCTTAGGTACAATAATAGCAACTCACCAGGTAAGATGACACCCACTGTACAATACTGGCATAGATGATATGAGGGTAACCAGCCACTTTATTATTATTATTATTATTATTATTATTATTATTATTATTATTATTATTATTTACGAGTGTGTGTGTGTGTGTGTGTGTGTGTGTGTGCGCGCGTGCTTGTGTACAATACGTATGTGTAATCACATGTGTACCAAGTAACTCTTTTGGAGGTCAAGAGACAAGTTTTTAGGGTGGTTCTTTCCTTCCACCTTGCTCTCTCTTGCTGTTTTTGTCCTTCTGTGTTACTCCAGGCTAGGTAGTCCTTGAGGTTCCAGGCATTTCTCTTAACTCTTATTTCTTATCTCTGTCTCTCATCTTGCCATAAGACTTCTGAGATTACAGATGTGTGCTCTGCTATCTTTTTATGGAGACTCTAAAGACTGAATTTAGTTAACAGGTTGTAAGCACCTTCATCTGCTGAACCATCTTGCTGCCCCTCTAACTACTTTCTGATTGAATTTAAGGCCCATTTCACTAAAGAAAACTCATGCCTGGTACTGTAAGCCTTGTCAAAAGCTGGGGAACCCATAAGCCTGAAGGGTAACCTACTGTCTTCAAACTGCCTTCTAGATAGGTTAAAAAGTCATGAAAGTGGGAGAGAGATGTATTGAGAAGAAGAAGAAGAGATCCAGAGGAGAGAAAGGGGGAATAAAAGAGGGCAATGGAGAGCAAATAGGGTTAAAATACATTATATACACTCAGGAATTGTGAAAGATTAAAGAATATTTAAGAAGGAAGAGAGGATAACCCAAATAAATATAATTATAGATGAAAAGGGAGCAATTGCAGCATATACAAATGAAACTCAGAAAAACATTGGTGTATGCATTTAAGATGTAAACTGTACTAAATTAGGAGGTCTAAAGAGAATGAATTTGTAGCTACTAAAATTGAACTACTATGAGATAAACTACTAAAACAGATTTTATAACAAATATTGAGAATGAAGTAATAATCAAAGAATCTACCAAGGTTAAAAAAAAAAGCCCAATCCCAGATCAAATCCCCTTTATGTTTAAAAGAACTAACACAAGGCCAAGTGGTGGTGGTGCACACCTTTAATTCCAGCACTTAGAAGGCAGAGACAGGAGAATTTCTGAGTTGGAGGGCAGCCTGGTCTATAGAGCAAGTTCCAGGACAGCCAGGGCTACACAGTGAGAGCCTGTCTTAAAGAATGAAGGAGGAGAAGGAGAAAGAGGAAGAGGAAAAGGAGGAAGAAGAGGAGGAGGAAGAGGAGGAAGAGGAGGAGGAAGAGGAGCAGCAGCACCCTCACAACCACCACTGTCACAAACAATAACTCCTTCCATAAAATAAAAGTGGAAGGAATTCTGTCAAACTGTTTTATTATTATTATCATTATTATTATTTTTATTTTTATTTTTATTTTTTTACAAAATGACTCTTAACCTGATATCAAAATCAGATAAAGACCTACTAAATGGAAGGTTATAGACCAATCTCTTTGATGATCATAGATGCAAACATTAATTAAATAATTACAAGCCAAATTCAAGAACACAGCCAAACTATCATCCATTATGATCAAGTTATCTTTATTCCAGAGATGCAAGGATGGTTCAACATACACCAGTCAATAAATGTAGTATAATATATATATACTCAAGGACCGAAATTATAATTAATAATATCAATAGATACAGAAAAGGCTTTTTGACAAAGCCAATATCCCAGCACGATAAAAATCTTTGAGAAGTGTTGGGCCTTGGATGAGGTAACTCCATTTAACCTGCGCCCTTCAATCGTAGGACACAGGTAGAGGTCTCCACCTCCAGAGA
Source organism: Rhabdomys pumilio (assembly GCA_030674055.1). NCBI lineage: Eukaryota > Metazoa > Chordata > Mammalia > Rodentia > Muridae > Rhabdomys > Rhabdomys pumilio. Next base: position 66,720,502 of record JANHMN010000005.1, on the reverse strand, counting down.
TTTAAATATTAATGAGTTATCTAAAGGCTGGGGGCATAGCTAATTAAGTTATTCCTGCCCCCTTTCCCTCTCCCTATAAAAAAGCCAGACCCCCTGACTTTTGGGGGATAGTGCATACCATCTACACCCATTCATCACATCATGAACAATAAAAGCTTTGCTTTTGGAACTTTGGAACCCTGAACCTTGCCAATGCAGCCGCTGGCGCCTGCATGAATGTGGGATCCGCCAGAGGTGTGGGAAGTGCCACGAAACCCGGCCCCGGCAGCCGGCCCTCGCTGCCCGCCGGATCCCCCCGAGTTTTTTTTCCCCACAGAGAAGATTAGGAATAGAAATAACAGGTCTTGATATAATAATAAAGGCTATATATGACAAGTGTGTAGCTAAATGTATGCTAAATAAGTAAAGACTCAAAACATTTCCATTAAAATTGGGAACAAGACAAGGCCGTTTACTTTCATTGCTCATATTCAATATTATGCTTGAGTCTTAAGCACTGGCACAAGAGAAAAAAAAGCATACAAGTAGGAAAGGAAGAAATCAAAATAGTTCTTTTTCTAGAGGTGGGACCTTATAAGATTTTTCCCGTCTATGTTGGAATGTCAACTGGCATTGTCATGGTCTAGGTCTTGTTTTGGTGACTATATTGTTGGTATTTCGTGAGTGCAGTTTCCCTGTTATACATAGAAGACACTATTTCTCAGCAGACATCCTAGTTTTCTGGATCTTACAATCTACACTATTCCCTGAGTCTTAGGTATAGGAGTTGTTTTGTAGATGTATCAGTTGCATCTGGGCACAACATATTCAGTTGTCTTCTGCATGTTGACAGTTGTGGGTTTCTGCATTAGCCCCATCATCTTTAAAAAGAAACTTTTTGGATGAAGTTAAGAATACACTTATATGTGGGTATAATGATAAGCATTTAGAATACTTAGAAATTGCACTGATTTAGGAAAGTGGCAGTAGTAGGTCTTCCTCTAAGGTCAATAACCCCACCAGCCATTTGTAGTTGACTTGGTTTACTGTACCAGGCATGAATTACTTCCTATTAGTGGGCTTTAAGTCCTATTAGACAGCTGTTGGTTACAGCCAAGACAAAAGTGCCACTGCTGCAGCCTTGGCTATCATCTCTCCAGGCTGGTTACTGTGGTTAGTAGGTTTTACAGCCAGCTGAGTAGGACTATTGATTTTATCTCTTGACAACTTGCATAGTTGTCAAGTTGCAACTTATAGGCTGCCCAATCCCAAATGGTCAGCTCTAATCCCATGTATGTATGAGCAACATTAAATAATCATGGCCGGTTGTATGTATATATACCTCCATAGAAAGTATGATGATAGAGATATCACTGTACTTAATTTCAAGTTATACTACAGAGCTTTAGTAAGCAAAATATCCCAATACTGGTACAAAACTGTCTTTCTGTCTGTCTGTCTTTTCATCTATATGTCTGTCTATTTGTCTGTCTGTCTGTCTGTCTCTCTGCATAACAATAATAAATAAGAGTTCATGAATTTGAGAGGGAACTGGGAGCCTCAGAGGAGTGGAAATGTTGGAAACATAGTACTCATGTTAGAAAAAGATAAACTAAAAAGAAGTCAAATGCTATTATTTGTAGATGATATGATTCTCTGGATAAAAGACTCTAGTGACTCCAACAGGAAGGATCTGGTGGATCTGATAAACATTATTAGTAAAGTGGCAGGATACAAAATAAACATACAAAACCCAGTAGTTTCCCTATACACCAGTAACATGCAGAGAAGAAATCAGGGAAATAATTCCATTCACAATTGCCTCAAAAGATATATTAAAATAATCCTAGCTAAGGAAGTGAAAGACTTATAGAGTAAAAACCATATAAGATGATGAAGACAGTAGAAAACGGAAAATTTTCCAATGCTTGTAGATTGGAAGAATTAACACTGTAAAAATGATTGTACTACCCAAACTAGTCTGAATATTCAGTGTAGTACCCATAAAATTCCAGTGATATTCTACACATAAATAGAAAAAAAAATTAAATTCATGTGAAAACACAAGAGACCTTGGTCAGGCAAGGAAATGCTGAGCAGAAAGTATTAGTACCTGAGGTATTATCACATCTGATTTCAAGTTACATCACAGAGGCATAGTAACAAAAACAGCCCAGATGCTTGCAGCAAACAGACATGTAGATGAATATAATAGAACAGAAGACATAGATATAAGCCTACACAGCCGCAGCTGAAAATATACATTGGACAAAGGACAACCTCTTAAACAAATAGTTCCAGGAAAACTGGAGATTTCATATGTAGAAGAATGAAACCAGTTCTCCTATCTCACACTGCCCCAAAACAATTCCAAGTGGATCAAAGGCCATATTTTCAGTCTTAAAACTAAAATTTCATTAGGGGAAAACACTGCATGATATAGGCATAGGCAAGGACTTTCTGAATAATACTCTACTCTGAAACAATGCTAACATTTAATAAATGAGACTTTATGAAATTAAAAGCTTCCACATAGCAACAGAACTATGTATCTGACAAAAGACTAATATTTAGAACATACAAATAACTAAAGAAAACCCTAAGAACCACGCACAAACAGATAAAATAGCCCAAGCAATGAATAAGTTAATGAAAGGAACAGTTTTCAAGAGATGAAACACGAACTAACAGTAAAGATAGGAAGTAAAATTACATTGAGGTTCTGTCTGCATTAGTTGAGGGTTCTCTAGAGGAACAGAGCTGACATGATGAATATAAGTGTGTGTGTGTGTGTGTGTGTGTGCGTGTGTGTGTGCTATTAATATAAGTTTAAATAGTAACAACAATTGAAGCACACCTGAGACACTTAGGACCTGGTAGCTGCTTGGTCCTAGTGTCTGGTGCCTCTGCAGCTGAAGGAGTCCCACAGGGACTGTTTCACACCAGAGAAGCCAACAGCCTACTAGTTGCATAATTCATGCAACTGGGTGCCTCCACAGTCCCAATTTGGTGCCCAACACCCCCTAGAAGGCTCCTGGAGAGCTACTGATTCTTCATCCATAGTTGGAGCCCAGAAACACGGGTTCTGATATCAGTGAAGGAAATCAGCAGCAACAGCAACAAGATATTGGATTTTTTTTTTTCAGCTCACACAAAACATTAATCAAAGTCAACGTACATTCTGGAACATAAAATATACCTTAACAGATTTAAGAAAATAGAGATTATTCAAAGTTTGCCATTAGTCCACTACAGAGATAAACCAGGAACTGGACCCAGGTGAGGTAATGTCCACCTGTAGTGCCTGAAATTGGGAGGCTAAGGCAGGAGGAGTGCTGCTATGAATTCTAGATCAGTCTGCACTAACTAGTGAGTTTCAGGCCAGAATGAGCTACAGAGAGAGGCTGTCTCAAAAACAAAGGACTCATTCCATCATATAGGGCCCCTGACGCCTGGAATCTTTCTTCCATGTACCATCAATAAGCCCTGCTCTTTTCCACTCATAGGCTGGCTAGCTCTTCCAAGATCTTGACTCCCGGTGTTGCCACACAGGCCTTGCTCTGTTTTGCACCACAGGCTTCGTAGCTCCTCCTTGCTCCTCTGTGGTCTCATATTCCAGTTCTGCTAGGTAGGTCCTGCTTAGCTTCACACTGTGAGCTGTACTCCCTGAGTAGCTGGAGGCCTCCTGGCTCTTCCCAGGTCTCACTTTCCAGTGCTGCCAACTTTGTCCTTCTCTCAAACTCATATACCTCTCAACCGCCCGTGTGAATTCCTGAAGATCTCCCGTCCAGCTGACTGGAGTTGACTCAAGACAGTGCAGTCAGGTGTGGAGAAGACAGTATAGGACAAGACCAACAAGGGGATGTGGTGCTATTTGCACAGTGAATATTAGTACAGACAGTAGGAGACTAACCAAATAAAACAGCGTTACCAGTCCCATACAAAAGAACAATACCTAAACCCTATCTTCCCGTCAATCCAGCTCTACAGAACGTATCAGAAGGAATATTTCAGTCTGAAGGAAAGATTAACCACACCCAAGGGGACATAAGGAAAAAATAATCCCAGAACAGTTAACCAAAAGAAGTCTAAGGAAACAACACTGTTAAAAAACCAAATAACACAAATTAATAAATACTATTCAATAATAACTCTCAATTCTTCAATAAAAAAAGGATATGGACTAACAAAACAGAATCCATCTTTTTGCTGCCTCCCAGAAAGAAACACACATTACCATGAAGTACGGACACTATCTTAAGATAAAAGGATGGAAAAAGATAGTCTAATCAAATGGAACCAAGAATCAAGTAAGCATAGCTAGCTTAAAACCTGACAAAATAGACTTTGAACCAAAGCTAACTAGTAGAGATAAGTAATATATAGATATTACTATATATAAGTAATATATAGATATAGAGATATATACTCATTAAAGAAAAAATCCACCAAGAATTTACAGTTCTAAACATTCACTCACTAAACATTGAAAAAAAGAACTCATTTCAAAAAAGAACATGATTGTTTCTAAAATCACAGTTAACCCCAACACAGTGATAGTGGGTAACTGCAGTATTCCACTTTGCCAATAGACAGGGCATCCAGACTAAAACTAGGCAGACAAATATTAGAAATAAGCAATAATATATGAATCAAATAGGCTTATGTGTAACCCAGGCTGGCCACAAACTCAAGATCCTCCTGCCTCCACATACTTCGGTGTAAGCCACCACAACTGGCAAGCACAGGGTGTGCATGAATCTGCACCAGGCCCTCTGCACGCACGCGCGCGCGCGAGCGCGCGTGTGCACACACACACACACACACACACACACACACACACTCACTCACTCACTCACTCACTCACTCACTCACTCACTCACTCACGTAGTGACTGTTAGCGTGGTGACTTTGTGGAACTCCTAACTTTGAAGGAACTATTTGTCTGCTCTTGGAACTCTTTCCATCCTGTTGGGTTGCCTGATTCAGTTTCAGTGTGAGGGATTTTGCCCTGTCTTATTGTACTTTGTTCTGTTGTGTTTGGTTGTTGTTCCCTGCAGGCCTGTTCTTTTCTGATGGGAGATGGAGGGGGAGTGGATCTTGGGGAAGAGGGGAGGTTGTGGAGAGCTGGGAGGTGTGGAGGGAGGAAAACTGTGGTCAGAGTGTATTGTATGAGAGAAAAAAAATTAAAAGATAATTTTATAAAATAACATAGAAAAATCAAACGAACCTAATCGCTATCTACAGAACATTTCACGCAAACATTAAAGAATGCACATTCTTCTCAATAGCCCATGATCTTTCTCCAAAATTGAGTGCGCACAAGGCAACTCTCAACAAATGCAGGAAAAGTAAAATAACTCCCTCTATTGTATCTGACCACAATGGAATGAAGCTAAATATCAACAGCAAAAGAAAACCACAGCAAGTATGCAAATGCCTGGAGACTAAGGAGTATGATCCGGAATGATGAGTGGATTACTGAAGAAATCAAGAAGGACATTTAAAAAGATCCTAGAACCGAATGAAAAGGAGCAAGCAACATATCAAAAATAAAAATCTAAGGGGCATGGTGAAGGCAGTTCTAAGAGGAAAGATTCTCACCTACCTCAAAATGGACAGGCAATGGTGGCAGACAAGAGCAGTGGATGGGGAGACAGCATCAAAACCAGGACAGAAAGGAACGGATCAGAGACAAAGGAAAACAACGGAAGAATGGATGACACAAAAGTTGGCTCTTCGAAAATATAAACAAGGCTGACAAATTCTTAGCCAAGCAAAGCAAAAAGAAAATCGCAGCCAACCCACATTAATAAAATTAGAGGCAAGAAAGGAAACGTCACAACAGATACTAATGAAATTCAGAAAATCATGAGGACATATTTTTGAAACCTTTATTCCACTAAATTGGAAAAATCTAAAAGAAATGGATACATTTGCAGATTTATAAGATATACCAAAACGAAAACAAGAAAAACATAAATGATTTAAACACATTCATAATCAGGCATGAGGTTAAAACAGTAAAAAAGTCTCATGATTAAGAAAAACAAAACAACCACAAAACCAGAGGGCTTTAGGGCAGATTTTCAGCAGAACTTCAAAGAAGAACCAACATCAATACCACTCAAATACTTTGAATAGACATTTTCCCAAAGAAAATATATGAATGCCCACGTCATTAAGAATTTGCAAATTAAAAAAAAACTGATAAGATTTCACATTCACTAGGATAGCAACTGAAGAAAACAGTAACAAGTATTGTCGAAGATGTAGAGAAAATGAAATCTGCAAGTGCTGCTGGTGGTTTAACTGCGAGGAAAAACATTTTTTAACAATTTCTTATATGTTAATAATTACCATAAAAGTGGAAAGGTACTCTAAGCAGATTGAATAGCATAGACAATGGCTTGGAAGCATGGGATGTGAACCATATACATGAGGAAATGCAGTACGTGTGGGTGGTTTTGGTAGGGCAGAAAAAAGTGAAGCTGGGTTGGTCATCTGGGAACTTGCGTGGTGTCTGTCCTTGGAGCTTGGACCTAATCTTACCAAGTCTGTGGAGATTCGTGAGGGGTTCCTGGGACGGGGAGCCACAAAGTCAGATTTCCATGCTAGAGTATGGATGACAGCATATGTAGAACATAAGGGAAGAATCAAGAATAATGCATGTAAACCGGCTTGTTTTATAAACTGTGTAGTTTCCAAAGACCGTGGTTGGGGGTGTTCCTAATTGTCATCTTTGAGCTATCTCCCTTAGGGCCTGCCATGAGCCCTTTTCCCACAGGACCTTACCTAGTGTAGGGCTTTTGGAAAATTAAATACAAACAGACTTCAAGCTGCAAAACAGTTACTGGGAGGTAGCATTTCTGTTTCGGAGAGATATTTTGAACGATAGCACGGGGAACCTTCCAAATGATTCTAGATGGTACAGCAAAGTCCAGGTTGTGGGTTGTGACCTACTTTCTGCATACTACTCAACACACTAACCAAGGACATAATGTTTTATTCATTTACTTGTTTATTCATGTATTCATCACAGCACTGGAGATGGAACGCAGGCTTCATACCATACTCCTGAGCTACATGTACCCAACCCTTCTTGTTTGTTTTAGAAGCTCCTTTTTCGTTTCATGTCTAGTGGTGAACATTAATGAGTATTAATCTTCGATATGGCCAAGGTCAAGTTACTTAGTCTTCTGGGCCTTGGTTTTTCTACCTTATCATGAGGTTAGTTTTAAAGTTCTCTTGTCACCATCCATTTTGGCTTTCTGTAGCTGAACCTGAGCCTCAGCAGTAATGGGGTGGCAGAAAGATGGGAAAATCAAGAACATGGAAGAGAAAGGCACACTCTTAGAAGTCTTCAGCTTCTGACTGGGAACTGTCTGGGTACATGGCATCCTAGTCCAGCCTGGAAAAGTGAGTGCTGTTCTCAAGTCAAACATGCTTACTATTTAAACTGGCATCTCACCCCGAGTTTCCACTTTCAAATCCAAAATGCACTTCATTTTTTCCTTTGTTTTCTGTGTCTCTAAATCTCAGGAGAGAATATTGCTCAGGGGACCATATTGTTTTGGGTAAGCTAGGAACCTATATAGGAAGCATGTCCTTCATTAACAACCTAAACTATGACAATAAAGCTGAAAGGCACTGGAGCTGAGCCTTGAATCAACCACAGAGAGCATCAACCTGGGTTCCTCTTGACTGCCTTTAAGAGGCTTCTGGATTCTTGTCCACACTTCAGTAAGTTTCCTACTACTGCAGAAGAAAAAAAAAACATAAAAAAGTCTAAAAATGAGCAACAGCTTAGAAGTCAGCTATGGCAACACTACAGAAGCTGAAGAACCAGGTTAGGAGGCAGCCAGGAAAACACGGCAGGCAAGGGAAACAGGGCTCAGCTGGGGCACCCATGGGGGCTGATTGGAGCTTAAGGACCACCTACTACAGCGGCTTCTGAGACTGGTAGAAGTATTCTGGGGGCACTCAATGGGAGGAGAAAGTCTTTGAGTATTTCCTTCAAGTGAAACTCTTAACAAAGTTCTAGGTTGACCTAGGATAAGGCAGCAAGCAGCACAGGCTCGCTGCAGCAGCTTGCTGGCTATGGTAGTTGTTGTCATTTACTAAGCAGACATTCTGATTGTTAGTCATTGTTTTCAGTTGATAAAGTTACGAAACGAATTATCCTTCAATTGGTGTATTTGCTAGTAGACAAACTCATGAAAAACTATATGACTTAGGAGAGAAAATGCTGAAGGGTGAAAAATTTGAGAACTGTTTGTATTTCACCCAGGAAGAAACAGAGACTCAAGTTTGTCCAAAGCCATAGTGACTGAGTGGCCCCTTCAAAGCTGGAACTCAGGTCACTTACCCATCAGTAAAACGCTTTCCCCTCTATTCCACTGCCCTCTAACACTGCTCATTCATCCACAGTAAAGTAGATTCTGGGGCAAGGTCTGTTTAAATGGATGAAACCCATCACTTATGCCAGGAAAGTGTCTGACTTGATTTGTTCTTTGGCCATAAAATGATACAGGTTGACAGAATGGGCTAAAAGAAATGCAGAGCCTAGGCATTTCTGTTTTTTTT
>JANHMN010000005.1:66647540-66711927 GCA_030674055.1 Rhabdomys pumilio | reverse complement strand
GCTCCCTAGGGAGTTCTGATAGGCTGCTAAGGTTGAGGACTACTGTTCTGCAGGAATACTGCAGGATCAATCTGCTTTTTAAAAATTGGATATCATATTTACATTTCAGATTTTATCTCCTTATCCCATTCCCCCCACCACTCAGGAACCTCCTGTCCCATCCCCCTCCTCCTGCTTCTATGAGGATGTACCCCTACCTACCCCCCACTCCCACTTCCCCACCCTCGAATTCCCCCTATCCAGCCTTCATGGGACCAAAGATCTCCTCTCCCACCTATGCCCGACAAGGCCATCCTCCCCTACATATACAGATGGAGCCATGGGTCCCTCCCTATGTGCTCCCAGGCTGGTGGGTTAGACCCTGAGGAGCTCTGGTTGGTTGGTATTGTTGCTCTCCTCATGGGGCCACAAACCCTTCCAGCTCCTTCAGTCTTCTCTCTAACTTCTCCATTGGAAACCCTTGATCAGATCAGTGGTTAGCTGTGAGCATCCTGCAGGCTCAATCTTACAACAGCTTGAGTGACAGACAGGTCAAGTGACTGGAAGGGTTTGGAGGGGTGGGGTATGCACACTGGATTTGGAACATTTCTGCTACTGCTGTACAGTGGGATCCTTGTTAGGTCCCATGTCTCTCTCTGAGTCACTAATCCTCCACCAGTATAATAAAGTATCCGACTCAGTGGCTTATGAAGGTCCTTATGAATTTCTCAACATTCTGGAATTTACCAGGTAGGAGAAAGACCAATGAATACCTTTGTTCCTGCTGCACGGGCCAGGCTTGGCTTATAAGGGAGGTGCAAATGATTACCAGTAACCAAGCCCAATGGGAAGGGCTGGTACAGGGAACTGCCTACCCAGATATTAGAATGGAAAGTTCAGAAATAGTTGTCAGGTCTTCCCCAGTTGTGATCCCAGTAGGGAAGTTGTAGGCTCTCTGTAATGCTGGTGGCATTGGTGGCACCACATCTGTTTAGCAGTAGCAGCAGCAGGAGAGATAATGATCTTAATTTGAAATACAGCTCTCATCCCATATAAGGACATCTCAAGTATATCTAGAACAGAATTTCAAGGAGTTGAAAGCACCTCTACTGTTCTCTCTTTTCTTCCTTTCATCTTTCTCTGGGAAGATCAAGGCTTATATTTTAATTCACTACTTTTTCAAGGTTAAGCTTGGCCAAAATTATTGGCCCACATGTTAGACTCTTTGGGCAGCTTGCTGCCTAATTTAGGAAGGGAGGAAAGTATCTTTTCCCACATCTAATTCAGTGTTTTACTTCCCTTCTCTGCGCTTTCTTCCCCAATCAGTGCCCTTGTGCTACATGGCAGTTTTGTTGCCCACTTTCACCGTTTCTTACTGCTCCCTGTCTCAGCTTACTTATGAATTATCCAACATAATTCATTTGAAAGCAACTTCATCATGTTGTTACCACAATTCACACAAAATTGAGTATAGCCTCTTACTTAAATTGCAAAGTTCTTGGAAAACACCAGGTGCGCTACAGGCTACCACTGGACTGAGCACAGAGTCAGTGTTAGAGGCCATCTGGCTCTTCTGATAAAGTTTCGAGGGCGAATAAAACAAGAGTCCAATGCACTACTCAAATAGATATGGAAGAAAAAAAATGCATGTATGAGTGTTTGTTTGCATGTGTATCTCTGTACCATCTTCATGCCTGGTGCCTTTGGATGTCAGAAGAAGTTGCTGGATCACCTAGAACTGAAGTTACAATGGTTGTGAGTTGCCATGTGGATGTTAGAAACAAACTTGGGTCCTCTGCAAGAGCATCAAGTACTCTTAACTGCTGAGTCATCTCTCCTAGTCATGAATCTGTCTGTCTGTCGTCTGTCTGTCTATTTATGTACATACATACCTACTCTGACTGTCCTGGAACTTGCTCTGTAAGCCAGACTAGCCTTGAACTCAGAGATCCACCTGCCACTGCCTTCTAAGTGCTGGGACTAAAGGTGTGTGTGTGCTACCTTTTTGCTTTTGTGAGCAGGCTGGCCAATGTACGCTTTCCTCCTTTTTCCATATAGCACACTCCTGCACATGTCACAGACCTATTCTTGGCTGCTTCTCACATGAAAACATCATGCCCTGGTGTTTTCCTCTTCAGGTTCCTTTTCTTCCTGCTTGTGACCCTGTGCACTGGAAGCAAAATGTAGAAGGAAGTACATTTTATGTCGTTCACTAGCCCACTAGGCACCGTATGTCTGCAACAACTGACCTGACCCTATTATCCCAGTCAGCTGGATGCACTCCATTCCTCATTGCTTCCCCATCCCCATGAGCAAGCCTTCCCTGCTCTCCCAATCAGGAGAGACCATTGGGAGTGTTAGAATTTTCTATTCCACATCACAGTCGATTCTCAAATAACTAAATAAATCTCACGCACCTAACACTCGACCTTTAATTATTCATCTTTAAAATGATGACAGTTCTTTCTTTGGAGCTCATCCCAATGCAGGCCTGTAACTCCAGTTACTTGGAAAGCTGGAGCAGGAGGGTCATAAATTCAAGGACAGCTTGGGCTATATAATGAGTTTCAAAACCTAGGCAAGATCCTGTCAAAAAAAAAAAAAAAAGAAAAAGACAAAACAGAAAAGAAAAGAAACCTCTCTTCCCAGATAAAATGAGACAAAGCATGTTAAAGTATTACAGCATATAAGGCATATAATTATAATAATAGTTAATAGTTATCAAATATTTATATATGCCAAGCACATTAAATACTTCATACATATTGATTCACGGAAACCACCAGCAACTCTATGCAGTAATACTATTATTATCTTGATCTTGATTAGACTGAGTCATTTTCCTCCAAGGACACACAACTTACTAAGTTAGAGAACTAGAGAATGTGATTTTAACTTAAACTTTGGAGTGTTCACTTGTATGACTTAATCACATATCTACAGTCTGACTTTTTTTTGAGAAACTTTCATAATGATCTAGAGTTGTCAGATAAAATAGCATGGAAGAGACATCATAAAAGATGGATTAAAATGGAAAAATAATCTAAGGTGGTCAAGCAAAAACCTGCTACTGGTCATTTAGTGCAAATAGTGTTGTGACAGTAGACAGGGAGATTGCGATTTTCCCCTCTTGAAATAAAGGGCCTCCTTTGGCCCTTTTCCCAACTATGGAATCCTCCAAGCCCATCACTAACAGCAACACATTTCTTTACATTGTGACATAACACATTTAAATCCAGGCTTGTTCCCTCCTGTTTATAACACCAGAAAAGCTTAAGTATGCCAAAGGGATTTGTCCACTGTGGCACATTTACTGTCAACATCCTTCTATGAGACATTTGTCCCATAACAGGTGGGAAGGACCCTGGCACATATGTATTTGCTTCCTCTACTTGGCACTGAGGATCAAAAGGTATCTCCCTAACTATAACTAACCATCAACTTCCCATGCCTCTTTATAGCCAAGCATAGCAAGTTCTAGTAACTTTACCGTCATTTGTTCCTTGCTCAAATCGAACATTGGGACCAAGTGCAAAGGAGTCACCAGAAAAGCACATTGTAAGTCTGAGTAATCTCAGAGTCAGAGAATGTCCATCAGAAGCTGAAAAAACCCCACAGACTAGTCTAAATCTGAAGTTTGAACAGGGAGCTTTGGTGATCCACGTCCAAATTTGGGTGATCCACGTCCAAATGATTGATTACACATTTTAGGCTGCACGTCTTTTTTGTCAGATAGATAAATATGTTCTGCCTTTCCTCACAAAGCAGCCTCTGTATCCCCTAGGAACTCAGCACATATCCATGTAGCTAATACCCAAAGCCCAGCTGCAGCCTGATTCAGAACAGTACAAGAACATACAACTCTTTCTATTTGTTACATATTTGGAATTAGAGGATCATAAATTTTCAAGACTGGAAGATCTCTTAGCAAGATTTTTTTTAAGCCTTCAAAGTTCATGTGCTTTAACCACAGAGCCCACAGAAACTCAATCCAGAGGGACAGAAAAGAACTGGCCAAGTAAGAGAGGGCCTGCTATCTTTGGTTTTCTACAGCATTCTCTCTTCACTCTAGGCCTGTGTTAGTTAATAGTGTTATGGATAGGACTTTAAAAATAGAGATATTTTATAAAATTCTTACACTGAGGAAAAAGGATTTTATTCTCTCATGACCAAGGAATCCAAGATCTCCATAAGCCTACTGACTCCAACCACCACCTAAGCCCAGGGAAACACTTCTTGAGAGAGGGTTTCACTATGTAGCCTAGGCTGGCTTCAAGCTCACAACCTTTTTGCCTCAACCTCTGTGGTGCTGCCATTACAGATGTGCGCCTACACACTCAGAGCAACATACATTTTATGGGGCATCAAAGTAGAGGGGACAAGATGTGAACCTGGATGTTTTTGCCTTTAAGTCAAGAACATAAAACCCTATCAGTCACCCCATTGGCACTGTTGGAGACACTGGCTTCTCTAAAATTAGTTTGGTTTCAATTGAACAGTCATATCCATTTATCCCACCAGTGAGAGTCCAGTATCATCTGATAACAAGATGAAGGCTTCTGGTTTTTTTCCCTGGGGACAGGGGGTAGAGTGATATTTTTTGACACAGGAGTACAGATAAGACTCATTCATGAACTACAAAGATGGAAGTTTCATAAGCAACCATTCAGTTCAGCATATAGAGACTCAGACCCAGAAACAAAATGGAAATACTCAAAGTTACGGTATACATTAGTGGCAGGCTCAGCCTCCTACATCAGCCAGTGTTATTTCCACTGGCCTTTGGGTCTGTTAAGTCTTCATTTATTCTGTCATTATTCATTTCACAAATATTTATGTCCTCTGTGCTAGGCTCTGGGGCTTGTAATGGGGAAGTACATAATTTCTCAATAGGAATGGCTTAGGGAGAGCAAGTTGGTTGAATGAAGGTGATTAGAGGTCTTGTCTTAATGCTTGTTGGCATAGCAAGTGCATGAGTTTTACTTAGATCATGTACTCATTAGTTGTGGTTTTGGGAGACGCTAAAGTTCCTGAAGCTAGATTTTGATGCCACCATTGATGGAAAAAGGTTAGATCTTTCTGGTAGCCTGTAGTGTCCTGTTGTAAAGCAAAGATCATCTCTTTATCCAGGAGGGCTGAGGGGTGAGGCTTGGAGGAGTGGGTTTGGATGAAGGGTGATGGTTATGGCCAGGAGAAGTGTTAGGCAAAGGAAAAATCCTCAGAACAAAACAGCTGCCAAGCTAAAGAGTTCCCCACAACAGGATGAATCAAGACCTTTCCAGTCAGAGAAACCACAGACTTCTGACACTGAGCCAGTGGCAGCAGGTGACCTAGTTAGAGGGGTGTATGGCTAAAGAAGTCAAGGTTCTGAAAAACCCAATAGATCTTGCAGAACAGAACAAGAGAGAAAAAAAGAGGAGATTATGAAATGTTCAGTTATTTATGCCATTAGAAACCCACATATGATTAGAAAAGTAGCTGTTAGTTGTATCTGAGGTATCTAGAGTGCAGTGGAGCCAGCATGAGCTGAGATGTGGCCCACTAAAGCCAACACAATCAGGCAAGACTAGATCTAGTTACTTTGGGGGTTCTATTTCGAGCCTTTGCAGGTAAATAAGTACTTTCTTTAAGAGCAGATTCACAATGAGATGAAGAGAGAAGCATGAGTGTAGAGAATGAACATCACTCACTAGATTTCCCCCTCCCCCCATCCTACAACTTGAATAATTGAATTACCACTATTTAGTTAGAGTGGGAAAGGCTCCCAGTCTAATCTGGTCATTGTGTAGGTGAGGAAACTGAAGCATAGGAGAAGAGTAAGGGCTTGGTCTATAATCACATAGCAAGTGAACATGACACTGATGAAGTGAGAACCCAGGTCTAATAACAATTAGTGCCTCATCCACAGTCCCCTCTTCTGCTCACCACCAAGCACACCTCAATGTACACAAATGAAAATTACCAACAAGTCAATTATGCCTTGCTTCCCACCAGCCATCTTTCCATTCTATTTCCTCTTTGCCCCTACAGAACAGAGGGCCAGGGATCTGAGAAGTTTTGCAGATTTGAGCAGAGTAAAGCACAGTGCTTGGAGAGTGATAAGTACAGCTAACATAGGACATGAAGAAACAACTCCTGGGGGTTGGCTCAGTACCTAGCTAATTGACATTTGAGGTACTTTTTTTCAAACATGTCATTATCCTTGTACTTAAGACAGCTGCCGGCGATAATACAGTGGGAACCAGGCCAAAATTCCCTGAGATAAACAAACAGACATTTAGTGTCAGCCTGAGCTTTGGGTAACCTGCTCCCACTAGACAGTGCATCTTTCTCAGCACAAAAGCTGAGTCCTAGCAGTCACATAGCTCTGGGTAGATCTCTACCAATACACACACTTGAAACCTTGCAACCTGCTTTGCTTTGTAAAAAAGGGGCGTCACATCTCTCTCTTACCCAAACCCTTTGTCTCTGGAAAAACTGAGGCACATGGTCTAGAAATGTCCACCAGCCCAGCAAGAGATCAGCTCCAGGGATCAAACTTAAGGAGTCAGAGTCCTAAGATATGGTCTAATGTGGTTTTGCCGTTAGAATACTCAGTTATGTAAACATGGGGAAACAAGTAATTGATCAAACAAGATGAGGAAATGTAATGTGAGTATTCTATGCAAAGAGGGGACCAATAAGAACCAGGGCACATGTGATCTGCTCTTACTTTCCACTTCTTACAGGTTACGGCCTCCCTGAACCTCAGTTTCCTCAACTAGGAAACAATCAAAATACTCAACTTGATAAATGGATCTCTTTTATCAGAATCACCCAGTGTGTGTGTGTGTGTATGTGTGTGTGTGTGTGTGTGTGTGTGTGTGTGTGTGTGTGTGTAGTAGTAGTAGTAGTAGTAGTAGTAGTAGTAGTAGTAGTAGTTAAAACTGAACCCCAAATCTTGCACATACTAAGCAAGTGGCATGCCTTGAGTCACATCCTTAGCAAGTTTTGCATTTCTAAAATTTCAGTACAGGATCTAAGTTGTCTAGGTAAGCCTTGAATTTGTAATCTTTCTGCCTCAGCTTCCCAGATAGCTGGGGTTTCAGATCTGTGGCACCAGATCCAGGGTCAAAATTATTTAAAATATTGAGTTGAAGGCTGTACTTTACCAATTCTGATTCAGTGAGTTTATCTTTAACTACAGAGAAACTGTACTTTTAACAGTTTCTAGATGATTCTACTGATGAGCTGAGGTTGCCACTAGGGACTTTATGCTATGTTCCTACCATCTATGAATCTGAGGTAAGTTTGGAATACATACTTAACTATGGTTATCAACATCACCATCTCTCTCTCTCTCTCTCTCTCTCTCTCTCTCTCTCTTTCTTTCTTTCTTTCTTTCTTTCTTTCTTTCAATAGAGTCTCACTATGTACATCTGGCTGTCCTGGAACTCACTATGTAGATCAGGCTAGCCTCAAGTTCACAGAGATCTATCTGTCTCTGCCTCCTGAGTGCTAGGATCAAAGGCATGCACCACTACTCCTGGGTCCATTTTTTCCCATGTAACTACCACCATATGACTCAGGCCTGAATATTTCATAAAAGGAGCTAGTAGGCCCCCTTGAAAACTCACAAAGACTGAAAAGAAATATGTGGTCATGTTCACAGGCCACAACTAAGGTTTCTTGCATGCTGAATAACCTTTTATTGGAATAAGCAATAACAACTTCATGTAGGAAGAGAAGGGCAAAAGCTTACTGAGGGGTGGCACAGGAAGAGGCATTCAGTGACATGTTAGGGCAGGGCCGGGTGGGGAGGAATGTGTTCTTTGTTGCAAACAGTTAGGTAACTCTGTCATTCTGTCATCCTCTTCCTCACCTGGGCCTCGGGCCAAAATCTGCACTTCTGACAACAAGAAAATAGGCTGAGTTCTTCTCTCGGGCATGACTTGAAGCAGGAGACTGAGGCCAGAGGCTGGGGGGCGGGGGGGGGGAATCACAGTGTCTTAGAGTTCCAAGTTCAAAAGTTCTTTCCTCAAACATAATATTCTTTTTTTTCCAAACATAATATTCTTTTGCTGTACGCTTACTTCACCAGGTAGGGTATCTGTGTGTGAGGTAAGCAAGCTCTAGTCACCATTCCCTGGATAATTAAGTGGCACAGTCTGCTAGAACTCAGGATGCTAGCTGCCTGCTTCAGATTCTAGCTGCCTGCCTGCTCAGAGTGTTATTGGACTGGTGAGAAAGGAACTTGTCTTGCTTGCTTGCCTTTTTTCCTGAAGGGGAATAATGCAGAGGACTGATTTAGTTTGTATCTGGAAACTGGAGGTGGGAAGGCCAGGCTTCCAGCGGAAGGACAGGACAGATGTGTGGGAACTCTGTCCTGCCCAGCTGCACCTGGAAAACAGAAGAGGCAGATGGTGCTTTGGGAATTCCAGCCTTGGTCAGAGGATCATTGAGAGTACAGCTCTCCCCTGGAGCTCAGAAACCTGATCGGCCCCAAGGGAAAGAGAGGAAGAAAGAATACTTGGCCCCCACAATTCCAATCAGAATTCATAGACAGGGCAAGGAAAGAGGACAGTCATTTTGTCAGGTGTCCAGGAGCAAAGTAAATCTTGGGGCTTCCTGTGGGATTTCTTAGGGGGTATGGCTAGCAGTCAAAGCAAAAGCCAAAATCTCCTCCCTTGGTTGCTAAGAACAACGATTTGTAAAACAAATCCAAACATATCATACCTTTAAAGTAGCCTTGCAAATAAGGCCGTGGATCTGGCTTTGATTAAGGTGCCTAGAATGAAAGACTACAGTACCGTTTTTTCAAGCCACATTATCCCATCTTTGCTCTTCACTTCCATACACACTTAGCAAGTACTTAAGACTATAGTGCATTGTGTTAGGTGCGAGACTCACTCTGATTCTCCTTCAGGAAATCTTTTGTCAACTGTTAGCTACTGTTATTAGCTATGGTCTTACTTGACTCAAGTGTGGTATTTGCATCTCTTTGTTCACACAAGCTTGCAACTTAATCCTCTATCTCCCCTTGACCCTCCTGCAACATAACACCTAGCAAAATATGCTGTAGTTAGTGAAATGAGTCCTCTTGAGGAAACTCAAACCAAATAAAGCAGACAGAAAGGCTAACACACATGGGGCTGAGGGAAAAGCTCGGTTGATAAAGTGCTTGCTGCACAAGCATGAGGACTCCATAAGTTTGAATCCCCAGAAATCACATGAAAAGCCAAGTGTGGTGATACACACCTGTAATAATCATAGCACTGCCAAAGCAGTGAGTCTCAGGTCCCATTGACAGACCCTGTCCCCTAAAAAACAAGGTGGACAGCTCCTGAGGAATATGCCTTAGGTTGACTTCTAGCTTTCGTGTGTGTGTGTGTGTGTGTGTGTGTGTGTGTGTGTGTGTGTGTGTACATGCAACTGCATACAAATCAGTTCACACATAGGAAGAAATGCATTGCATAGTCGGTATCTCTTTGATCTAATGCTTAACTTTTATTGTGTTTACTGCCTTGTTTTATTTTATTCCTTAAGACTGATCGTTATCTGAAAATCAAATCCAGATTGTTTACCTCCCAAAGGCTTTTAGACAAACTTGCTACTCACTTAAATGTGCACACAAACACACACAACTAGAACTCACCGTTTATTATCTGTCACTTCTCTGAGGTCAGTTTCCTTACCTACAATAATGGGCTAATAATAACATCATGAGACAAGCCCAATTTTCCAAATATCTCTCTTGATTTGCATAGACCCAGGGTTGGCACCACTCATATAGGTGAAACAAGAAAGCCTTTCTGTGCATAAAAACCTGGCAAATTTTGCTTCTGGGAAAGGAAAAAGAATCCTGCGTTTCTTTGTCACAGAGATTACAGAAGCAGATGGTTGCCTAGTCTACAGAGCTAACGGGGTATGGGGACAGGACATGAGCTAGGCTGGGCAGATTTGCATTCTTGTATTTATAAAAGGGCAGGCAGGAAGCAAAACAGAGTCCCAACAGCCACTCCTTCTGAGAGAGGAGCTCATCAAGGCTCATCAAACATTTCCAAGCCATTTTCTCATCTGATCTTCAAAACACACAACACAAATCTAAATAAATGTTTTGATATACCTTTTCTTTTCATCTAAACTCTTTCAAACCTTTAAACAAGGGTTAGGTGCTTTGGGTCTGTGCAAAGGATCCATGAGCAAAGGCACTGTTTGCTTTTCTCAAGCCTGATGACCTGAGTTTGAGCCCCAGGACTCATATTGTGGAAGAAGAGAAAAACAAACAAACAAACAAACAAACAAAGCAAAAACAAACCTAAAAAACCAACAACTTCTGAAAGTTCTAATCTCTATGCATATGCTTACTCTCCACAAAAAAAAAAACTGTGAAAAATACCCTGATTTTTACCAATGAGGCAGTTAATGTTCAGGGTAGTAAAGTACACAGAGGGAAGCCATAAAACTTCCAGACAGTGGCAGAACTCAGATCTTTGACATGTATATATGGATGTGCATGCATGTGCATACACATGTGTGTGGAGGTCTAAGTAGATACAGGTGTTTTCTATTGCTCCCCACTTACTTATTGAAGCAGGGACTCTTGCTGGACCTGGACCTTCTGGGTAGTCTATCTATCTAGCTTGAACCAGGGATCTCCTGGGACATGCAGAAGTGAGGAAGCTGAGTCAGTCCCAGAGTAATTCAGACTAATCTTATTAGGAGACATTCCCTGGGTCAACTGATGTAGATGCATTACACATGGGGAGTCCCAAATGGGCAGAGAAGAATAACAGGAGAACACAGTCAAGTAACTCGAAGGCTGCTGGGGTTAACAGGGAAGGATTATCATAGAACTGGCTGACCTCTACAAGGTCAAAGCTGCGAAAGGCTTTATGAGTTATTTGAAAGCTGGGGGCTGTGGCTCAGTAGTAGAGTATGTGCCCAGCATGCTCAAAACTCCAGGTTTTAATCCCTAGTACTGGAGGGAGTAATATCCAGAAGCATATACTGCTATTCACAGAGGAGCAAGTTAGACTTGACTCGTCGGAGTCAACAGTACTGGATTTGAATCCTTTAATGCAAGTGCTAGTACTGGATCTTAGATAAATGACCTAATATTTCTGCCCCTTAGTAGCTTTATGTGGAAAATACTGGAGTAAGAACTAGCCCCCTACAGTGTTATTCTGAAGATTAAGTGAGATAATCTGTGGAAAAAATTTTAGCATAATGCCTGGCATGCCGTAGGCTATTAATAACTTCTTTTAGTCAAGAAGTTGTAGTTGATTTGAAAATCAAATCCAGATTGTTTACCTCATTCTGCTGTTATTAGCCATTTTACTTTGACCAAGCCACTGGTAATTACTTCTTGGAGTGTATTTACAGGGTTAGTGTAAGGCCTCAATGATACAATTTATTTATGTAAACATCCAGTTTGATGTTAGGCACACAGTAAATACACAGTGAATACTGGCTGACTCCAAACTGGAGTATCTCTAGGACAGGAAACTGGAATCGTTCCTCCTAACTGTTGCTATGGCACCCCATAGTCTTGCCTCATCCTTTGTACAGCAGAATGAAAACTCAAGCAGGTTCAATCTGTTCGGATGAGAACTAATGTTTTGATGGTTTTGCTTCATTGTTAAGGGGCTATCCCTCAGCTACAGATCAAACAATCCAGGGAAAATGGGGTAGCTACTTATCTTCTGGGGAGAGATACATTCTTAGACCCACCCCTAACTCTGTTAGGACATCTATTGCCATTTCTCTTGCCTTGGAGTCCAGTGTGATGGGGCAGGAATAAGGGTCTAGGGGAGAGAGGCTGTCATGTCTCCTATGTCAGTCTAGGGAAATTTCAGCATACATCTGCCCTAAATCCTGTGAAGATTTTTCGTGGATCTCTACTCTAGATCAAGGTTTGTCTTTAAGACAAATAACATCTTTAGGTTGAAGGATGAGAAGGATGGCATCAAGTGATATTTCAAAGCTCTCATTGCTTAACAGCATCCTTCATAGAAACAGCTCCAAGGGAACCAGCCATCGGTTAGGTTAAATAGTCCCCTGGCACCCAAGCCTAGTCTTTTCAGGCACTTCAAAATGACTTAAGAAGCTTCTTTTTGCACTTGCCAAGTACCCATTGTTTGTAAAAACCTTTAAGAAATCGCTGGGCTTTCACTTCAATGCATATGGATTGGCATCTGACACCCAATCAGGATTACTGTGACTGTTGCTAGTCAACCCTTTACCATTGCCAAACAAGTGGTGGAAGTGTGTAAATCTTATTACCCATGCTCTGGTTTCCCCACATGTAAAATAAGACAGTGGACTGTGTGACTGCTGTCCCGGAACTGAGTGTGCAACTTAGTGAAGCAGGGGTGAGGACTGGCTATCTTGCATGTGCTCGCATGCACATGTACTCATCCACTCTTACTATATTCATGTACACACGCATCATCACACATATCACACACATACACACCCATAACAACACAAAGTTAGATACGCTCAGTCTCACGTACTTTCATACAAATTTAACCCAGACACAGAATAAACAACCCCTCCCCTTGCACACAAACAAACACACATACATTTCTCAAGGCACCCTGTGAAGAGCCTTTATGGTGTTCTTTTTCTCAGAAAGCTATAACAAACACATCCTGTTTCTAGAATGGACACACATTTTGGGTTACCTGTGACAATCCTGTTTTATGCCTAGTGTTCTAGAAAAATATTGTGTTCTCTTCCATCCTCAAAAGCATCCTGGTTTTGATAATAAGTGATACTCTAACCCTACCTAAACCCATATCACCATAGACTCAGGCCTGTTCCTTTCCTAGGAGATTACCTTATTATTTTTTAATCATGTTTGCTTCTTCAACTCCATCACTAGGGGCTTGCTTTAATATTTCAACCCTCCAAAAAAGCAATGCAATGTGCGGGTCTACATCCCGCAGATTGTGGGAAGGATGGGATCCTCTATAACCAACCAAAATTCTAGTTGGTCTCAAAATGGGCTCTCAGCTTCCTTGTTTTGGGTCTGGCAATTACGAATTCTGCAGTTATGCGTTTTCTTTTCCTAATTTTCAACAGTCTCACTCTCTCTCTTCTCTTTTGTTTCCTTCCTCTTAAAGCACTATGCTCCGATGGTGCCAAGCTCTCTGAAGCAAATCTACTTACTCTATGGTACCATACCCTTATACCTTACTCTATGTACCATATCCCCATACCTTAAGCTCAGAGATCTATGGAATAAGAAGTGACCAAACGGGGACACAGGAGGGATGATGAACAGGAGGAAGAGGAGAAGAGGGATGTGAAATTCAACTTCTTTTAGACCTAATTTCTTTTAGCTTCAGAGCATTTGGGCCAGTGACTATTTCTGTGGCTGGATTAACTGTGTTTTGAAAAATACTCTGAAAATGTTGTCAGCTATTTGCAACCATGGCTATAAATACATTATGCGGGAAGGAGCTGTAGTGCTGCTATTCATGGAGCAACTGGACAGGACCCATGCTCTCCAGACATGTGGATACCACACAGGGCAGTCTGAATTGTAGCAGCAGCTGTGCTAATGTGCAAACAAGATGGAGGCCAGGAAGAGGCCCCAGCAAGGGCAAAAGAGACATTGGCAGGATAAAGTTGGGGAATTTAGAAAGAGTGTCTTTTTCAGACTCCTAGAAGACAAGTCTTGAGAGAGAAGATGAATGCTGTGGTCTGCTCACTCATTTCATTTCACAGCTAGAAGGCTGTTCGTATGTGCACACTTTTTGAGAGTATGCATTTATAATGGTCCATGTCATGAGTTCAAGCTTAAAATCAGATAAATGTATGCATAATTTCTTACATAGATGGAGTTGCTTATACACGCATGCACAGTGGGTAAATGTCTCAGTCCACATATACATGCATGACCACACATGCAAATCTGCAGATTTGCCTATTAATATGACCATGATGATAATTCATGTGAAATGTTCAAAGTAGTTTCTAAAGGGTTATCACATTAATTCTATCATTTGAATGGTATCACACAGTTATAACCTCCACTGCTGTCTTTTCTGCAGAGAAGGAAAGTGAAGTTCAGACTTGGCCAAGGCTATGGATCAGGTAAACAGTAAAGCTAGGGCTCTAAAACTGTCTACTTAGTGTTAAATCTTGGGCCTCAAAGAATGCAGAGAAGTGAGACAAAGGGGAGTTAAACTTTGGGATCATCATTGTGTGCTCTCATCTCAAGGCATCTTTTATTTCAATGCTCAGACTAAGTCCATGAAAAAGAAGAGGGCCTCAAGGCCAGTGCTGGCCTCTGTTGAGCCACGGCCTGAAATGTAGCCTTGAGGTTTCTATTCCTGTCTGGAGTACCAGCCAAGTCCATTCATGAGACATAGGTAAGCCACAACATTTTTAACAGTGTTCACTGGTGATAATCTGGGAGCCATAGGTAGTTTTTTCAAATTAGAGGCTGGAACAATAGATTTGTTTCCTTCTTATTCTCTCCCATGGCTGTGTGTGTATCTATCTTTCCCTTTCTACAAGGCGTAGGCTCACAACATCTGGTCTGACCGGTTCCACCTGAGCCTTCCATGTTTGAGACGCTTTATGAAAAAGAGCAGATAGCACAGGCCTGAATGTGAGTGATGCCATCCCCAGGGAGATGGCAAATGAAGGTCTCTGTACCTCTCTTACCTATAAAAGCTTCTCTGTCCATCTGTTTAGTTAGCAGGCCTATGGCAATTTTAATTTGAGCTATTCTTTCCATGGGCAAAATGTGGGTCAAGGAAAAAAAAGCCCCCAAACCATTTTGGTTCTTGAAGCACATAACTGTCTTACGGTTCACCACTTGGGTAGTTAGAACCTGCTGATGCACAGAGCATTATAGAAGCTGATAATGACATCAAAGTTTCTGACTTGAAGCCACTGGAATAGTCAGAGCTGGGAGACTCTTGCTCCACTCATCATCAAGAGGCAGAGGATCCTAACCATTCGTCTCTTTCATTCCAACTCTACACCAGGATTTTAAATTGATAATATTTAGAGCTTCCTGCCAGGATTGTTTTATTGAGACTTCCAGGTATACGTCCTTACCTGCTCCCAGAAGATAATAATCCTTCCAAGTACTGTGTGGGAGGTTCCAACCAGCAAAGAGTCCATGAGGTTTGGCAAGATAAGCTAGTAGGAACAGGATACAGAACTCCCTGCTGTGTATGGAATTGCTTGGATGGAGAATTGCTCTGGGTAGCCATGTAGACCATGCATAGTTATTGATTCCTTCCAAAACTTAGAGGGGGGTGTATGGACTAGTATAACTAGTGTGGGATGACTCCACATGTGAATTGATAATCTCAGGTATCAATAAGTCAAGACCACCTCCAAATAAGAAAAGTATAGATTTACCAATTGAACTCTGTCATCTTACAGCATTTAACAGTCTAAAAATAGTTCTTAGGGACTCTGAAGGTCCTAATCTAGTCTTGGGCTTGGACAACATGAGAGTAGCCTATGTGGTATCTTAACAATGCACCCAACTCCCAATTCTTGACTATAATTGGGCTAACCTGGAGTCACATTTTCTCTTTCAGGACCCAGTATGTAGATTATTAGATAGATGCCAAGAACAGCAAACATATATATAGCTCCTGCAATGTGTCAGATACTGTTCTAAACCAGTTTATAAGCTCATGTCATAGCCATATATCATAAGTGATTTTCTTATCTTTCCTTTACAAAACAAAGAAATAACAGTACAGAGAAGTTAAATACCCTGTGCATGGACAAACAGCTAGTGTATAGTGTTTATCCAAACAGTTTGGCTGAACATCAGTGCTGACTGAAGCTGACTCTATGACAGGATCCCTACACATAAAACACAAACTTCTTTTAAATAATAAAACCACTCTGGTATCTGAAAAGCTATCTTAATTTAATTTTTTTGATTTATTGATTTTGTTTTATATGTATTAGTATTTGGACTATATATATGCCTGTGCACCATGAGTGTATCCAGTGCCACTGTCTTGGAACTGGGGTTACAGTAGGTTGTGAGCCACCATGTGGGTGCTGGGAATTGAGCCCAAGATCTTCTGCAAGAGTAAGAAGCGCTCTTAACCACTGAGCTATTTCTTTAGTCTCTAGAAAGCAGTCTTAGAGTGAAGATTATTCAGGAAAGATTTCTTATGATGTTAACTCAGTATGTCATAATTGGTTCTAGCAAATACCAGCTGTGCTTTGAGGTGTGATCTTACTTGCACAAGTATACACACATGCATACACACATAGTTCTCTTTTCATCTCTCTTTAAAAATTATCACATATCTATCTATCTATCTATCTATCTATCTATCTATCTATCTATCTATCTATCTATCATCTATCTGCATGTTCATATGCCCTTATGTCACAGTCTGTGTGATGTCAAAGGATAACTCACTAAAAATCAGTTCTCTCCTGCCACTCTGCAGTTCCTGAGGATAGAACTTAAGATATCTGGGCTTGGTGGCAAGTGAGCTTACCTGCTAAACCATCTTACCATCTATCTTTGCCTCACTTGAGGGAATTCTTCAAGGATATAGGATTGAAGCTATGGATAGCTCTATCTCTGAAAGCTGTCTTTCCTCAAACCTGTGAGGCTATGTTTCCATTTTCAAAGAAGCTCTCTTGTTCACCTCTTTGCCATTCCTCATCACCATCATGCCCAAGGGCTCCTTGTGGAACTGTTCATTGGTCCAAATTTTTCATTTCAGAACGAGAGAAATCTGAAGTCCAGAAAGGAAAAGGGACTTAGCAAGGTCACAAAGAACTTACTCAAGAACTCCCGTTTCTCCTCCTCTCCTCTTTTCTCATCTCCCCTCCCCACCTCTTCTTCTCCACTCCTTCCCCCTACTCCCCTCTCCTCGATGATGACAGTATTTTTTGAATTCCAGCCACAAAGTGTCAGTTACGTCTAAATCTTTCCTTCTGTAACTCTTGTTTTGATTCCTTTAGTGGCTCAATTCCTGGTTGCTTCTTTTCTCCTATTGCATACTGTGTTTCTTACCCATATGCTTAAACTTCAGATGGTACCAGGGTTAGCAAAATTTCTATGGAGCTTCCAGAAAACTTGTGCATTTCCACGCCCACGAAGCATGGAATTGGAAGCCCTGGGTTAGAATTACTGTCTACTCTCATTTGCCTCCAGTCTTTTGTCTATTTTCTGCCCCTAGAAAAGGGGATCAAGAATTCTACACAGCCTTTCCATACAGTGAACTTTCGCCTAATAGACACAAAATCATATGAATTGTTTTATTTCCCAGATCCCATCAATGTAGTACTTGATGTAACCAAAGACAGATGATGAGCTTAAACAGTTTCCTTTAACTGTTCTATGAATTTAAAAAATGAAGATGTTAAGTACAATGTACCCAGTAAGAGATGACTGTTGCAACCCAACAGACTTCTTTCTTCTGGGGTTCACAGGATCTGGACACCACACACCTAGGCTGAGAGCTTCTACTATGCTCTTCTTGGCCTCAGAATGCTTAGAAAAAAATGTCTAGGTTGCTGACATAGAAAAGCAGGTGGTGTGGCCCAGGCTACTGTGCCACAGGCCATTTTCAGGCATCTCATTTTGTGGCCTGATGCCCAGACATCCCCCCACCCCATGCCCTTCTCTCCAAATGTCCTTAGTATTCTTTTTCTTCTCCTACCCTTCCACCCCACCCTAACCCCATCTGCTGTGTAAGGTCTAATGGGGAACAGTGACTCACTGGATTCCCAGAAGGGGAAAACCCACTCCAAAACAAAACAACAAAAAACAGAATCTGAGACACAATCATATAGTCTTTTTGTTGTTGTTGTTGTTGTTGTTGTTGTTCTGGATTTTAGTTTTGTTTGAGACAAAGTAGTATTATGCAGGTCAACCTGACTTTGAACTCCTGATCCTCCTGCCTCTGTTTCCAAGTGCTAGGATTGTAGGCCTGCACCACAATGCCTGGTTACAAACTGTCTAATTCTCAACTCCTATACTGTTGATTTGCCCAGTTTCCATGAAGCTAATCCCTATGTCGAGTTCCAACCCTACCAGCAAGTTTCCCCTGAGTCTACATTCTTTTCTCTTTGCCCATATCACCACAAGAAAGTGATAACAACATTCAATTTAATACAACACACATTTTTCCTATTTAGCAATAACCATAGTTATTTTGAATGTTGTATTTCTCAAAGAAATTGTAAACTTCTTAAGGGACACTGCTCTGGCTCATCGGGAGGTCATTCCAGCACACAGTAAAGACCTATTCTCTTGGATTAAACCTGCATTCATGCAATTGGAGGAAAGTGGATGGGGAAGGCTCATGAGCCAGGAAAGAACTCACACTTAATCAGATGCTTAGTAGGTGCCAAACTGTATCTTAGATATTAAACATGTGTTGTTTCATATCAGTGATGATGTTATTTTATGTATTAGAAAACTAGTAAAATTTCCAAGAAATTAAAACTTTGTCCAGGAACCATACTATAAGTAAGGTGTCTCCATCTAATGCTGCTTCACCCTAAAGCCCATATGAAAATATTGAAGACAGTTGAATGTCCATCAGTAAGGCATTGATTAAATAATTTATGATATACCCATTTGAAAATATGATGTGTCTTCAGCAAAGAATGAGGGCTTGCTTTATGGACTTAATGTATAGCTAATACCCACGATACTTTGAAGTTTGAAGGCAAGTTAGAAGATAATGTGGGTTATGTTCCATCATTTGCACTTCAAAGGTAGGGTATGCATTTGAATGATAGCAAGAAACAGAATATTTCTGGAAGGATACCCTAGAAAGTGCTGGTAGCCTTGGGGAGAAACAGGAGGGAGAGAGAGAGAGAATTTTCAACACTATACATTTTGAATTTTATCTCCATGTATTTCCACAAAGTAATATTTGAGGATCGACTTTGGGAAAGTTCAGGATAAATAGGGAAGCATAATGCCAGTGATTGAGCAAAGAAGTGTGGAGCATGGCAGCAACTCACCACCTTCACTCATTTCTCAACCCCCTTTCAAAGCAACCTCCACTACAAATGGATTAGTTAAGGACACGCCTTTCCACACTTAGCTTAATTATAGACCTGTAAGATGGGAACTCCCCCCTCATCTTTCCATACTTACCTCAGTCTCTTGGTTGGGTGAAGATTGTGGACAGACCCCAGGACCTTTGTATATGCTAGGCAAATGCTCTGCCATCAACCTATAACTTTAGGCCTTTAGCCCACATATTTGAATAGCTAAAAACGAGGATGCTTACTTGTGGTGTATTTAAAATCCTTGTCTTAAAGAAGGACTTGTGGTTTACCTTTCATGACAAGCAATTAAAGAAAAGTGTACCAGGCACGGTGGCATGTGCTTATAATCCCAACACCTGATGTCTGAGGCTGGAGGATCATCATGAGTTCAAGGACAGCCTGGGCTATAGAGCAAGGCCCTTGTCTCAAAGTAACAAGATAAAGCCATTTCCTCAGTCAACTAACTGGCCTTAATGGAGGCTTCCTAAGTGGTCACTGAAATTCATGCTTGAAACTATTACTATAGTCCTCCTTTGTGACCTCAGCTCTCTGGGGCCATCCTGTTTAAAACACAAGGAAACTAGCCTACTCCAGAGCTGAATACAAAGGAGTAAGTCTCCTTATAAACTTAATGTCCCCTGGCTCAGACCTTCTGACCCTAAATATCCCTTTCCTTCTTCCTTACTATCTGCAAGAGAACAAGACTCTGTGACAGTCTCCCTGGAGGAAGTGACACCCAAACTCATTCCACCTTCTGCCCCCCTCCCACAGGCCCTAGCAATTCTTACTGAAAAATTCAGCCCTTGACAGAGTGAGGTTTGTGAGCCCTTGACAAGTGCTGTAAATATTTCCATATGTCTTGCTTCCTTGAGTGTATATGACCTGGGGTCTGGCACCTCCTCTGCTTGGGCTCTCCTTGGGCCAAGGAACAAAGTAAACACAACCAGGCCAGTCTTTAGCTTTAGGACATCAGACCAAACTGCAGAAGAATCCAGAGAGGAGGTGGTGAAGAGATGGAGTAGAGAGTGAGAGGACAGGAAGAGATCTTTAGCGACACATTTAGACAAAGCATAGTGACTCCATTTCTAGGGCCTGAGCAAGGATCATCATAATAACAACGATGACCATAATTTGCAAAGACCTTTTATAAACACACAGTCACATCCCACCCTGACAGAGCTATCAAATTAAATACTACTTGCTGAGGACGTCTTTGTGGCCTTTGTATGTGGGACTGCTGAATCCTAGAAAGGTTATGTGATTTGTTCAGGAATAAAGAACAAAGAAATGACAAATTATCTAACGCTTTTTGGACTTTAAGAATTGTGATTCTTTGCACAGACACTCTGGGTACAGTGAGATGGGTAGTGGGAAGATAATGTCCTGTATCACAAGACTGCCCAACCTTTGTTTATTAAATCCCATTTCCCTTTCTCATAAGGATCCCTAGAAGACACAGGAAGGAGAAAAACTCCAAAGTAGTGTCTCAAGGTAACTGCTCCCACCGCTGTGCTGTGTGTTAAGTCGGGGCCAAAAAGCAGGAGTTCTGAGATTAGACTGTTGACATCTAAATCCTGGCTTTTGCCACATGAACCTGAACATGATATTTTTGTGCCTTAGTTTATCTACAAAATGTAAGAAGTGTTGTTACCCAAGCCAGTAAGCCACCCTTTCCTGGCCTCTGTATCCAATTCCTGCCTCCAGGTTCCTGCCCTGTTTTAGTTCCTATTTACCCTTCCTTCAGTGTTGGACTATGATATGGAAATAAAAGTAAAATAAACCCTTTTTCTCCCCCCCCAAAAAGAAGTGGTGTTACCTACAAGATTAGACTGTTGAGAATTAAACCAAATTGGTACTTGAAAGTGTTCAGGATGGTACTTTCCATAGAACTAATTGCTGTTAAGTAAATGTTGCTTGTCACAACTGTGCTACTACTATTATTAGAGTACTCAACGGAAGTATGGCGCTAATGGTCAAAGAAATCCCACTGTGGAATGTAGCAGAGGCAGCCACACTAGGCTCTATGCTCCATACTGCCCCCCTGACCCCTGTTGCCCCAGTGGCAGAGAGAACTGGCATGGAGTTATCTACAGTCTTCTATCCAATTCTCTCATACCTGTATGATTGACATGGACCATAAGCAGAAGAATCTTTTTGTTTGTGAGCTCAGTAGCCTGAACAAGTGGCTAAAACCACCTCAATCTCATAGACACCATGTTTGAAGGAACTCTACTAATAGGCCAGATAGACATTATCTATCCCGCTATACACATACACAGGTCTGAACACATGGGTGCACGTGCATACCGCTACAGCTGGGGTAAAATGGTAGGGTGGGTAGATCCCCAGGATAAGGTAGGCAAAGAACCTGTGTGAGGACTGGTTATCTAGCAAGATCCATTTTCCTTGTTTCTGACCCAGCTCATAGAAACAGGAAAGCAACTAACCAAGGAACTACCCTTTCCTCTCTCTGCCCTCCCTAAACTTTTTTTTTCTTTTTTTATTCTTGAAGGTTTGAGTATCTATTTCCTTCCTTCCCTGATCTCTCTACAATCAACTGTGCATTTTTTGCTGGTACAAAGAAAGATGATAGAAGCATAACGTGGTGTGAACCAGAACTCTGAAGCTAAACCCAGTCTGGAGTTCTGGGGGGCTAGGGGATGCACAACACCGATGGGGAGGATTTAAAGAAAAATCAAGGAGATTTCTTGATTTGTATTAAGACTCAACCATAATAATACCTCTTCGGCTGGATGCTTAGGGCTATGAAACAAAAAGATATGGGAATGGCCAAGTGGGTTTCATAACAGCTATTCTACCACAAAAATCTAGAGGTGGTTCCTATACCCTTGAGTCACCATTCACTCAGAGTGGAAAGCAAGAGAGGGGAGAAAAGAAAAAAGAGAGGACTCAGTATACGTGTGTGTGTGTGTGTGTGTGTGTGTGTGTGTGTGTGTGTGTGTGATCTTGAGACTGCAGATAGAGTTGAACTTGTATAACATCCTAAACAATTGATTTTTTAACTGAGAAGTGGAGAGCAAGAGAAGAGGGAGAACAGCGTGGGGAGGAAGGAAGATGGCATATCTAGCAAATGTGATAAAAAAAAAAAGACACACTGAAGAGTGAGGGGAGCTGAGCCAATGTTGTTGGGACAGCCAATCTCACACTTTCCTCTTATCAACCCTATAAACATTAAAGTAGAGAACAGAGAAGGACAGGACTGCTAAGATGAAGAGGTTGCATCCCACATTCTCCACCCACAAGTAGATGCTGAGTTCTTTCATATAGGCAGGGAATGCACCCATCTTCAGAGCCGGTCCTTTAATACAATTGAAGCCAGAAATGTCCCTTAGATCCTTTATTACCACTGAAGCCAGAGATGTCTGCAATGACCACAGCTCCCTTCTCAGCAACATTTGAATACTAGGTAGCATGCAGAATAGGAAGGAATGTGAATATAGAGTGGGATTTGTGTTAAATGTTTCCTAGTCTCATAACTGGGGAGTAGCAAATGGATCTGGACCAAGAAATATCAACCAGCCAGGCTGACCACACTCTCCATCCTCTTGACCTAGCATATTTTCTAGGCTGGATACTTTGTATCTCTGTCACATTAAATTTAACTTTGTAGAAAGATAAGGGAAGACTTCTTTCCGATGGAATATTCACAACACATGAATGATGGTATGCATGTGCGCACACAAATGTGTGTTTTAAGAACAAGGCCTTGCTACCACATGTGGTTTTGCATGCTTGTAATCTGAGTAGTCAGGGGATAGAGGCAGGAGAATCATTGCAAGTTTGAGGGCAGCTTGTTTTAAGTAGTGAGTTCATGTCTGAAAAGGTAATCAAACAAAGAAAAAGTAAACAAAACAAGTCCTTTTCTCTGGGGTTGACACACTCAATCCCAAGTGAGAGTTCAAGTCAAGACATGACACTCCATCGTGCACACGATCTAAAACAAACAAACAAACAAACAAATTCTTTTTAACACACAATAAAACAAAGCAAACCTGTGGCATTTGGTTGTTGGGAGGAACGGGGCACCCTCCTGAGAAACTGGACTTCTCAAAAGATGGAGACAGCATCTCTTACACACTTCTGCAAATGTTGATAGTCTAGCTGCTTGCTTATTCTTCACAAAAATGTTGCCAAATGACAAGAAAATAAAAATCCAATGTAAAAGGAAAGCACTCCATGCCTGGTGCCTCATTAGGCACTCTCAGACAAACCAAGAGTAAAGCCAAAGTTGACCAGGGATGTCAGGCATGTATCTCTGCCTTCTCCAAGGCTCTCGAGTATCCCCAAGCCAGCTACAAAGATGCCCTGTCTGAAGCCTCCCGATGGGAAGCTCTGTATCACATTCAGAAATCTTGGTTTCCACTTCTAGCCAGAAGTAACCAAAATAAAACAAAACAAACAAAAAACCCCCAAAGGTCACAGGGACCATGCATTTATGAGAAATGAGAGCAAGCTGTAGGAAATTAAATTTTATGAGAGGGGCCCAGGGCTGGAGAGTTGGCTCTGTGGTTTAAAGCACTTCTTGTTGTTGCAAAGAGCCCAAACTCTATTTACAGCGCCCACATGGAGGCTCATCACCTCCTAGGGCACCAGGCACACATGTGATGCACAGATGTATACACAGGCAAAACACACACAAAATAATAAAAGTAAACCTAGTTGTTTTTTTTTTTTTAAAGAGAGGGGTCCAATCTGAGGCCCAAGGGAGTGCTTTCAGTTTAATACTTCTGAGGAACAGACTTGAATACTGGGAAAGAGCATCATACAGACTAGCAGCACGCTAAGTTGAGAGTTCTTTTCGAAATCCAGTTCTCTGAAGAGCAGAACACTGTGGGGAAAATATGTGTAGGCTCAGAGTTGCTCTTACATACTGAACAAAATGGAGCTGGTCTTTTTAAAGGTGCACAAATTTTATAGCCCCATAGTCTTAAAAAAAAAAGATAAAGTAGAAAAATGGTGTGCACGTGGGTTTCTTCACTTTCCTAATATACTCCCAACTCCCCTAACTGCCCCTTCAGGAAGCTTAACAAATTTTTGTTTGCATATCAAAACTTATGCTAGGTGAATAGTAAAAAAACTATATAATGCTGGGGTTAGAAAATTCACACAGTTAGCTTTCTTGATTTATAGATAGGTAATTGAGGTACAGAACCATTTGAGATCACAAGTTTTATAACTCCTAGCTGCTATCATTGAGATCACCAGTTTGAGTGGGGGGTGTTCAGAATTGGCCTGAGGTCTCACTCTTTTTAGATTTAGAGTAAGTTTCACTCTCCAATAGTACTAGGAGGAGGAATTGGGGCAAGAAGAAGAGGAGTTGTTGACACACCTCAAGATCAAGATCTAAACTGTGACTTGGGCAAAAGTATGGTGGCACATGCTTATAGTCCTAGCACTTGGAAATTTGAGGCAGGAGGACTAGGACAAATATAAAGCTACTGTGGGTTACCCAACAAGTTCTAGGCCACCTAAGGCTATGTAGCAAGAGCCTGCCCCAAAAGACAATTCAGTAAACAGTAGCTTCAGAAATCCAAGGGTCTCAAGAAAGGTAATTCTGAGGATGAAGTGTTTCTGTAAAATATTTACAAGAATGTAGTAGGGTGTTACAGACTTCCAAAATAAAAACTGAGGCATTCTGCAAAGGCTCATATCAAAAATAACTTCAGTGAAATCATGATATACCACAACAAGGACTCGAGCCAAAGTATTCTCAGACCCTTGGGACATCCCAGATTTCTTTCTGTCTCTTCCTGACCTATACTCTCCATAGTTGAAGCCAGTAACTCCAGCTCCTCAGTGGATCTAGTCTGCGTTGGCATACACACTAGCCACACCTCTGCAAAGACCACAGCACCACCGCCCCCTCCAGCTGCACTGTGAGGTATTGACCGGAAAGTCCCTGCCAGCCCTCCCCCTGAGTCTCCTATGATCACCTACTTTGAAGTCTGTTCCCCAGCAGTGAACCTCTTCCTGGTAAAATAGTGGTTTTTCCAAGTTTTATTGCATGCTCCTAAGGCCCCAGTGCTAGGCCTGATCGCATCGCATAACTACAGGGGCCTAGTTTCAGCTTAGACTCTACTGCTTTCTTTTAAATTTCACCTAAACTTTGCCACTGACCCTGAAGGCCACTAGCCTGCCTTCAGCCACAAGGCAACTCTCAGCAGGTGCCCACTCCCAACCCCTCAGTAACCAAGGCAACATCCTGAGAGCCTAGCCTGGCTGCTTTCCCAAGAGCCCCTAATCTGCATCAAAGCAGGAAAAAGGTGGTCCCAGGGAGGATAGAAGCAGCCTTCTACCCAGAAGTTGTCCCATAGAGTCCAGGGACCTCTTTGCTCCAGTACCGAGTAGCCTAGGTTGTTATGGACTGCCATTTATAGCCAACGAGTACACTCGAGATTTTTTCAAGTGGGCCCTGTACACTGCAGCTGTGCCAATGGGTCACAAGGTCTGAGGCACAAGAGTCCCAAAAGCCCCTTCTGCCAGACAGCCCAGAAAAGCTGCAAACAACACACCTCCTTGATTCAAGGCTGTGGAGGGGTGTGTATAAAAGTAATCCACAAGTGGGCATCCTAGAATTCAAAGTTTCTATTTTATTTGATAATCCAAAAGTCCCCTCTTTTGGAAGTTGGCAAGAGAGGACCCTCTGAACTCCAGGGGAACACTATGTTTTCCACTTTTTCCAAGTAGGGAACTTGAGGAGATGGCGTGCACATTTCTAACTATCCTGACAGCTCAGAGGGGGAGCCAGATTTTCATGAAAGGATATCTCAAGCTCCCAGCTAGGTCCAAAAACCTCTCATCAGAACAGCTGAGGGGCTTCTTCTGCAGAGTGAACAGTCTGGGTTTCCAGAGGTCACTGGAGGGTCTCCGTGCTAGGGAGTCTGCACACAGCCACATGCCTGTAAGGCAGGGTCTATGTATGTCTCCAACCTTGCCCAGTCTTAGGGATGACCAAGTCAGTCCCAAGCCAAAGCTGGAGTGACGGGTCAATATTCTAACTTCAGGGAGAAAGAAGCCCCCCCCCGCCCCCTAACGGATAACAGAGGTGTGGGACTCCAGAGAGAGCGCAGTTGAGGTGCGGACTAAGTCGCAGGGCTCATTCTGTATCCCGCCTCCCTGCCTCCTTTGGGGCTCAGCTTCCAGTGCACAGGGAGCCTCTTGCTCCCCGGAACCGCAGGCGACCGCACGGCCTGGCTGGGCCGTACCCAGAGCAGGCAGAGACGCGCGCACACCCCCCCCCCCCCGCACGCCTCCCTTTCTCTTCTGCCGACACACACACACACACACGCCTGCCATGTGTTGACTCTGAGCGACGAGTCATCAGGATTCCCGAAGTGGGTTTTGATAGAAAACCGCTCTGGTCCCCAAAAGGAACAGGGGCTGCTGCGGGAACCCGTTGTTCAGTGATTCTCTTGGAGCCCTTCAACCTTCCTACTGTCCTGTCTACATGACTTCGCTTTCCGCCCCGCCCCCAAATCCTCCAAATATTTTCCCCAGCACACATGGGCAAAGTACTTTAAACAATCTAAAAGGTGAGTTTGAATTTGTCGCAGGGCAAAAAGTTCATTGCTTGCCTGTAACCAATGAATGCCCCAGTTCTCACTCTCGGGACCGCTTCAGCCTAAGTCTCCATTGCCCAGGCTGCCCAGAGCCCTGCAACCCATGCCCTAGCAGGACTCAGGCAAGGAGTGAGAAAGAACCTTTGAAAGAGCGCCTTAGACCAAGAGGTATGGGGATGACGGTGGGGGCGGACGCCCTTGCCCACAATGCCAGGTGGGGCACGTGGAGCCACTCACCTGCTTGGAACTCCACTTGGCGATTTTTCTCTTTTTCCTCCTCTAGTAGCATGGTGTAGAGGATACCAACAGAGTTATGGATGCCGAAGATGGAGCCGTTGCACCAAGTGGCTGCAAACACCACTATCCAACCGAAGCCACCTTCGGGAGGCTGAAAGCCACGCGCAGTGCCTCGGGTCTCCACAGTGGGCGTGGGCTCGGGTTCTTGCACTGGCTCAGCCTCAAAGCCCAGCTCCGGCAGGGGTGCAGGGTCGGGTAGGGGCTGGGGCTCAGGCTCAGGCTGAGGCTCGGGCGGGGGCACTGGCATCGGCTCGGGCTCAGGCTCCGGTTCGGGCTCGGGCTCTGGCTCCGGCTCGGGCACAGGACTACACACCGGCTCCTGATATTCCTGGTTTGCCTCCTGACAGGGCCCCTCAGCTTCCTCGCTCGCCGGGCTTGGCAGCGCCATCGCGGCTAGAGGACTGACTGTGGCTTGCCGGAGGGAGCTGGAGGAGCTGTTGTCTGGCTGGTACTTGTTTCTGCTGCTACTGCTCCTGCCGCCGCTCTGAGCACTGCTGCCGCTGCTGCCTCAGCCCCTGCCTCCTCCTCTCAACGCCCGAGCTGGCCAGCCTGTCCCGCGACAGACGGTCCCTCGAGCCCTCTCCTTCTCCTCCCCCGTCCAACCCCCCTCCTCGTCTCCCCACGTCATCTCTCTCTCCTCCCCCTCCTCCTCCCTCCCACCTCTTCCTCAACAGGCAGCCGCTACAACCTCGCTCTTCTCCCCAGCCCTTCCTCCTCTTACTCGCCTACCTACTCTAGCCGCTGCTGCCGCCCCAAACTCCCTTTTCAAATTACTGCCTCCTATTCTCGTTCAGATACTTAGAAGTCGAATTAAATTAGCGAAAGGAGCAGAAACTACCCTGTTATCCTACCTTCTCCTCCCCGCAGGTTCCAGAACCCACACTGATCAACCCCTAAGCCTCTAAGGAAGACCCTGCCTGTTCCTTGACTCCACTCCCTCTTTGCTTTCAAGCAACTTGCATCTAGATTGGTCCTGGGAACCCCAAGACAAGAGCTAGTCCGTGACAAACCCCACCCTGTCCTCGGGAGTCTCTGTGTTCCCACTTGGACTCGAGACTGGTGACCTAGAGGGTACAGCCTGGGCTTCAAACAGAGGGTGGGCACAATCTTCTCAAGTCTGGAGCTCAGACCCCCACAGACTTGCGCACCCCTCAGAGTCTCCCCTACCCCCGCGCTTCCCGGCAAATCCCTGGCGGGACTGAGGGGAGGAGGCGGCCCGCAGCGGGTCCCGCCCCTCCGGGCAGTCAATCAGGGCTTTGTTTGCGCCAACCTGGAGCCCAGAGGAGCCACAGAGGGCCGGGTCTAGGCTTGGCCAGGACAGACTCTGGGCCAGGGGCCGGGCCAGGAAAGGAGGGAGGCACGAAGGCACCAGAGGGGGCCGGGCCCAGGCCCCGGCGGGACGCAGAGCACAGTTCAGGTTACTCTTGACTCTCTGATCCAGAGAGCAAGAAATGGGGGTCCAGATCTAGCTGCCAGTTTGGTCAAGGGCTGTCCAGCTCCTCCTGGTCAGGCTGGACCCTTGGGCCTGGACCTCTGCTTTTCGAGTGCAGAGGGATATCTTTCCACCACCCACCTCTCTCGTACACCCACAGTTCAGGCACTAACCTCAGAATCCAATTGAGTATCCAATACTCAGTAAGAGAAAGTTTGTTCTCAACCGAGTACCTGAGACCTGATGGGGGGAAGGGGACTCTGCCTTGTGGGTGAACCACAGTGTACCAGCTCAACTCTCACCTACTTGGTGATTCCAAGCAACTCTGCATCCCCTAAGGGTCTGTCTGCACTTGCACTAGCAACGAGTGTGAACGTCAGTCGCATTTTACCTCGGATCTGATTAACCTTTCTGCTAGGTAAAACTGCCTGCCGGCTGGAAATGCAACTCAAGGCGCCTGGGCTCCATCTGATGCCAATGAACACAGTCCTTAAACACCCGTGAACAGGCACAGTTGGGTGGCAGGCAGGACAGGGATGTCCTGTGGCTTGTGGTTCCATGAAAGGAATCAGTCAAATTTACAGGTCACAGGGTCATGCCAGCCCACAAAATAGGCATTGTGCAAATACGTAGGGCAGGTCTCTTACTGACGGGTAGCAAATTTTATCACTTGCTTCTTGTGGCCTCCAAACTGAATCACAACTCGTATCAGCCATTTATTACTTTAAGGTCATGGAGAAAGTCAAATAAAAGGTAAAATTTAAGGCAAGTCTTCACACAGAGAAGCCAGAAGCTCCCTATGATCTACACAGGAATATAGAACTTGTTGCTGAGATGAGGAAAGCTATGACCTAGCCAAGCAATAGTAGGGTTCTGGGGCCTTGAATATCGAGTGGGGTTTCTAACAGGTGGCTTCGGGATGGTTTCGTGCTTTAGAGCCTGCCCTGACCCCAAGGTGCAGAGACACAGAAGCATTCTACTCATAGAAAGAGGAAAGTGAAAGTTAATCAGGCCAAAAACTTAATATGTATCATGCTTCTCCCAGGGAACACTTGCATTTTAATAAAACTCCACGATGCGAAATCATCAACATGCTGAATACTGAGGCTTAAGCGTTGCTTTCCAGCCAGGGACTCATTTTTCACATTGCCAGCTGTCCTCTAGGACAGCTCTAGACTTGGTGTCCACTTGCAATGAACCTGAGACCCTAAAAAGAGTTTTTGTCCAGTCCCAGAACTGAGTAAACCATAAAGTTCTGTGCCTCGTTTTCACTCTAGCTATCTAAATTCTATTTCCCTTTTGCGAATGGGTTTTTACATCACAGAAATGGGAATGGAGTGAATGGAGGCGTGGCAACACTCACTGGG
The DNA here is from genome assembly GCA_030674055.1 of Rhabdomys pumilio. Taxonomy (NCBI): domain Eukaryota; kingdom Metazoa; phylum Chordata; class Mammalia; order Rodentia; family Muridae; genus Rhabdomys; species Rhabdomys pumilio. The sequence goes on along the minus strand of JANHMN010000005.1, from coordinate 66,682,270 downwards.
AATCTCCTGAAAGCCTAGCACTATGCTAGGCCCTGTGCGTACATGATGTCATAGAATACTCACAGCAATGAGGAAACAAGACTCAAGAGGTTAAGTTAGTTAAGTTTACAAAGCCAGTAAGAGGTAGAACAGGTATCTTTGCCCATTTGTGTGAACTTCAAAGTATGTGCCCCACCCCGGAGGCAGGGATATGTAACCCATCATTCTAGCAGCGCATGCAGTACATACCGGTCCTCCCCTCTTTTGAAGGTACAGGTGCTTTTTAATGGCTAGAGCGCTGATATGTGGAGACCTGAGTTCTAATCTTGGTTATTTCATTGCAGCTAGTGTGATCTTAAGCAATTCATTTCCTTATCTGCAATATATACTTCTGGCTACTTCACAGAATTAGTAAATGTAATGCTGAGAGCTATAAACTTTATTTGGTATATACAAGTGCTATGCTTTCAACAAGTGTCCTCTAAAAGCCCGTGCTAACTTAAAGGCCTGGTTGCCAGCTTGTGGCAGTGTTGGGAGGTAGTGGAACCTTAATGAGGTAACGCCTTGTGATTGAAAGTTAAGTCATTGGGAACATGCCCTCGAGGTGAATATTGAGACTGTGGCCCTTCCCTTCCTGTCTTTCTGCTTCCTGGCTGCCATGAAGTAAGCATCTTCTCTGCCATGTGCTTACTCCACATCTACTATAATGACACAGGCCCAAAGGTAGTGGCATTATATGACTATGAACTAAAAATCTCTGAAACGCTGTGCTGAAATGACCCTTCCTTCCTTAAGAGTTGACTATCCTCAAATATTTTGTCATAGGTAATAGAAAGTTAACCCAAGAGTGCCAGTGAAGAGTTCTTGAGTCAGAGATGCATCCTAGTTGCATCCTGGAGAAAAAAAATGATAGTGATAGTATAGAAAGTAGCTTGAACTAATTAGAGGTATAGAAAACAGGCATCAAATACATGCTATTTTTTCCATAAATCTTTAAATAAGTCTTGGTCAACAGACATCAGGGGTAACAGATCTTTATAAAAATTTTGTTTATGTATGTATTTTATGTGATGAGTGCTCTATTTGCATGTATGCCTGCATGACAGAAAAGGGTATCATCAGATCCCATTATAGATGGTTTTGAGTTGCTGGGAATTGAACTCAGAACCTCTGGAAGGGCAGCCAGTGCTCTTAACCACTGAGCCGTCTCTCCAGCCACAGTGGGTAACATATCTTTAAAGAATATTTACTATTTGGAGAATCTTCAGCTTTACCAGGGTCACAAGTAAGTAGCCAAGCGTCCCTGTAACTCTATTTGACTTGTGTAACTCTGGACTGTGGAAAAGCCTCAGTGAAGGTTTGCACTGTTATTCCAAGTAAGATGACACATTTTTTTCTGTACTTAACAGATTGAAGCCTGGGATGGAATCATTCCAAATAGCTATGCCTTTTATTCCTTGTAAGAGAGAGAAAAACAGTGATATTTCCCCAGCTCAGAGGCACATTAGAATCACTTAGAGGGTTTGGTAAAATATTCACTCCTGGGTTCCCTGCAGTCAATCCCTTCTAAACATAATATCTAGAAGTGGAACCTAAAACATATGGTTTTTATCAAGGCTTCTAGTAATCCTGATTTACTGCCTGATATGGAAACCACTGAGCTAAAACAATGGTTCCCCAACATTTGGATCTTAAGAATTAGTAAAGTTTCTCTCCAATGTCTACTACCCCAGCATAATGCCATTTTTAAATGTCATGTGGAAATGTATATCATCACTAGTATGGCATTAGTGAAATGATATTTTAACACGAGACTATAGAAATGTACAAAGAACATAGTTTTTAAGTGGGAAAATATTTCCTAAAAGAAGTCTGTTGGCAATTTTTTTCCCCATGAATCAGTAGACACAGAATACACAGTAGATTGTCACTGGCATGCAGGTGGATGTTTAGGATTCCTTGGACTAAACAGCCTCTGAAAGTCCCTTCTATTGCTCAAGTTGTCTATTTTATGTGAAAGAAACTCCCTCACCTCAAGTGTTTCCTATTTAACAGAGTTTTGTGGCTAAAATGGAACTCAGTGGGCATTCTCATTATCCCTGTGCCCTATGTCCGAATCATCTTACTACTTGAGAATGGGTGGTACATTGAGAGTATGCTCAAGAAGGCCTTCCCTTCCTTCACTCAGCCTTCTTCATCTTTATGAGGGTAACTTAAGACTTCTGATGATACAGCATTACCTTGGCTCTAATAGTCAAGTAGAATCGATTGTGAAAAGGAGCTCTAGTAGCGTCAGTAACAACAATAAAACATCCAAAGGCAGAGAAGACTTTGCTTTCATTATCCACAATCAAGAAGGGTATTGATGGGAACCCACATTACTGGGAAATGAATTTGAATGTTGACACCTTCTGATAGCCAAAATGGAAGCATGGAAGAAAAGAGATACTGGGCATAGTTTGGTTTCAGTTCGAGCCAGGAGGCAATTCATAATAATAGGTGCATTAAAAACGAATCAATTGACCATATGCACAGAGCCTGCTTCCTGGATGCCAAGAAGAAGCAGTCTGTTCAGTAGTGAGCCTATTATTAGAACAGACAAGGAGGGGAAAAGATGAGAGAAGCACCAGGAGCATTATGGGAAAAGAAAGAGGTAGGGAATACTTAACCTCATCCTAGTGTGAGGAAAGCCTGAAGTGAAAGAATAAACTGGTTTAACCATTTCTTGATCATATTTAAGAAAAAAAATGTAACTGTTTTCTTTTAGTCTTTTGTTAATTTATGTTTAATGATCATTCAAGAAATACTTATAAACTCCATTTAGATCCCATACATGTGCAGATTTCAGGAAGCTTCTGCAATATTAGGTTTCTATATAGTGTTTTCAAGTCTTTAGTGCTAGTTATTCTACACCATGTTCCCTCTTAAACTCTGCCCTTCCACACCCCCAATTTAACCCTTCCTGTTCTATTATTTTCTTTTCCCACTCCACAGTACTTTCATTTCTATCCCCTTTCATTGAACACCCCTGTGACTCCTTTCTGGTTTTCTGCCCTCTCTGGGTACTTCAATTTAAATACATATCTAAAGATTCAAAACTGGTATCCACATATGAAAGAGAACATGTGGTGTTTATCTTTCTGGGTCTGGGTTATCTCACTTAGAATTATTCCTGTGACTTTCATAATGGATTTTTATTTACAATAGAATAATAGTCAAATGTGTATATAAAGCACATTTTCATTAGCCATTCATCCATCGACAGACATAAAGATTGTTTACATTTCCTGGTAATTGTAAACAGAGCAGCAATGAATGAGTAAGTAAGAATAAGGATGTGTAAGTATTTCTGTAGCAGAATATAGAGTCCTTTGGCTCTATACTAAAGAAAGATATAGCTGGGTCATATGGTAGTTTGAGTTATAGCTTTTTTAGAAACTATTACATTGGATTTCATAGTGGGCCACACCAGTTGGCATTCTTGCCAATAATGAATACCTCCTTCAGATACCACAGGCTAGCATATAAAAAGTTCAGTTAGTCTATTACTATGTCCACTCTATAGCATAGTAATAAAATGCTCCCTCGATTATTTTTATACTCATAGATTAGTGTATCTCTCAGTCCTTATCAGAGAAGCTTTTTTTTCAGTAGATAGTGATTCATACAGTGAACCATAAATGTACAATATGCAAAACAATAAAAGACTATAAGTTTCTAAGCTCTAAATGAGATATCTATATCACATACCACCAGCCCTAAGGCTCAGGGATCATCATGAAAGAGAGAGTGGATAGACTGCAAGACTCAGAGAAAGCAGCTATCAGTAGCCAATCAGTGTTTGTCAGAAAGGACAATGCAGTTGTACACACGAGTTCACAGCAGCTGGGACTGTGTCCACAAGACTGGTACAAGATTAAGCCAGACAAAAATCTCACCGTAGATGAGGGAGGGGCTCATGAAGTCACACCCCTATCTGAAATGCTATTGGAAACTGGCAGTTGCCGATAGAGGGAGAATTAATTTTCTCTAGAGACTTGGGACCATCCACTCTTTTCACCTTATAGCCTAGACTGGCTTAGAACTTGCTTGTAGCCCAAGCTGGCTTTGAACTTATGTTTCTGCCTTAACATCCCAAGAGTTGTGATTCTAGCCCCTTAATACCACACTGGGATCCAGGCTCCTTATTTTACAAATAAGAAAACTAAAGCCTGGGAGAGATGGCTCAGAGGTTAAGAGTACTGGCTGATCTTCCAGAGGTCCTGAGTTCAATTCCCAGCAACCATATGGTGGCTCACAACCATCTGTAATGAGATCTGATGGCCTCTTGTGGTGTGTCTGAAGACAGCTACAATGTAGTCATACAAATAAAATAAATAAATATTTTTAAAAAAGAAAGAAAACTGAAGCCTGAAGAGGGCAAAAAACTTACCTAGATGATATCTAAATTACCCAATTTCCCTTTTAATTACTGTAAATAGGTATAGAAAGTAATATAATGTAAAACACAAACATCTGAGGTAAGGCCATTGTTTTACAATGGTCAGGCTTTACAAGGATAATGAACAATGAGAAACCTTGTGAGGTAAGCGAAGGATCAGAAACAAATGGAAAAGGATTTCCTCAGCACCTGGCAGGACTTCTTTCAGCTGGACTTTGAGGGGATCGCACTTAATGAGTTATCTTGTTTTGGTCAATTTAGGAAATGTCTGTCCTTATAATATTCTTCTACCTGTTTCTCTTAAATTTGGCCATTTAAGGATTAAGCATTCCCAGTCTAGATAAAAATGTGACTTACACACATTTAGAAAGATAATTCTAGCGCTAACTAGTGAAAATACTACCTGCTAAAAAGGCTCAGGAGGGAACCATGAGGGAGACCTAGGAGCAGTTATTTCTGGATGAGGCTCAGGGTAGCCGAGAGAGAGCTGAGGTAGAGTTTATGTTTCCTACATTCTCAGATAGTACTTGTATAACCTCGATAGTGAGTTCCCAGGCGTCAAGATAGCCACCAGTGCCAGGACCATAAGAACATCAAAACATACCCCACCCCCAAAGAAGATCCTACATGTTGCGAGATAGAGGAATGAAAAAGTATTGGGCTTTGGACCAGAATCAGGTATCCCCAGCCAAGTTGGAGGAGACTGACTGACCAGTATGCTTTGGCCCAGGGGCCAAGTTTCAAGTGTAACTTGCTGACCCTGCAGATAAGGAAAGCTAGACCACACAAAAAAAAAAAAATCATTTGAATGGAGCAGGGGCAACCGTACAAGGGGCAGAGGTGAGGAAGTTGGGTAGAGTGGAAGGACAGAGAGGAGGTGGTTTATTTTTCTCCTTCAGTACATATTTACAGAGTTCCCTCTGTGCCAGATTAAATGCACTTTTCCTGGGGCCTCTTTCTGGATGGAGGAGGAGTCAAAGGGAGTATTTTGTTGAAACTTCTTGAGATGTTAATCCATTTGCCCAAGGTCATTCTATGAATGAAATTCAGTTTAGTTTTCTGGCTTAGTTCTTAGCCAAGGACATGCCTCTCTATACCACCCAACTTCCTATTATTTTGAATTTACACTAGTCAGGGATATTGTCTTTGTTGTGTCTTTACCTGGTTTGGCTATTATAGCGACTCTGGCTTCATAGGAAGAGCTTGGAAGTGCTCCTTTTATTTTGTTTGTTCAAAAAATTTAAGAAGGATTGGCTAGAGATTGTCTCTGAAAGTCTGGAAGAATTTTACTGTGAGTTTCTCTGTACTTGGATTCTTCTTAGTTGGAAGGCTTTTTATTGTTTCAGTCTCTTCATTTCCTATGGGTCTGTTTAGATTGCTGATCTCCTCTTGGTTTTATTTTTGTAGTTTAGATGAATTTTAAAATTAACTGGTTATGTTTCCCTGTTCATTTTTTAATCTGTTAACTTGGGTCCTCTCTGTTAGTTAGTTGAACCAAAAATATATCCATTTTGTTTATCTTTTCAAAGGATCAGCTCTTAAGTTTCTTTGATTCTTTGTACTGTTTCCATTTCATTAGTTTCTGCTCTGATTTTTATTATTTCTTGCTATCTACTGTGTTTGAGTTTGGCTTGTTCTTGTTGTTCATTAAGTCATTTATTTGGGCTCTTTCTGATTTTTAAATATAGGTACTTAAAACTTTACATTTCCCCCATAGTACTGTTTTAAATGTGTTTGAGTCTCTCTCTCTCTCTCTCTCTCTCTGTGTGTGTATGTATCTGTGTGTGTATGTTGTGTTTATTTTTCATTTACTTTCAGGAATTTTAATTTATTTCATTATGTCTTTTCTGACCCATTCATCATCTAGTAATGAGTTGTCCAATCTTTATGTGTTTGTGCATTTACTAGATATTTATTTATTGTCAATTTTAAGTTTTATTGGGAAAAGCAGCTTCCTAATAAACATACATACATACACATACATAATACATACATACATACTCATACACACATATATAAATAGATAGATATAGATATATAAATAAAACCAACAGAGAAATAACTTATCAGATTGATGTTACTCTGTATCTTTAATTCATGTTAAGTTCACTTCTTGTGAAATTGGGTTCACCAGAATTTAGTACACATATGTTTAGAATTATAATTTCTTTCATTGGAGTGAGATGTCCTTTTTTATTCTATCTGGAAGTTTTAATTTGAAGTCTATTTTGTCAGATATTAGGATAGCAATGTCTGCTTGTTTCCTGGTCCCATTTGAATGGAATATTTTGTCCATTCTTTCACTCTAGGGTAGTGACTATCTTTAAAGCTAAAATGAGTTTTTTTTTTGTATACAGAAGATAGATGGATTTTGTTTCTTGACCCATTAAGCTAGTTTGTGTCTCAATCTATGAATATAGGAAAAAATCATCAGAAACTATTTTAATAGCAGAATAATAATATTAGGCTCTCCCCTAGAGCCTATGACATGTCTAGCCACAGGCTATTGGCTCCATTAACACTGTCAAGTATGGATTCCACCTGTTTGACCATGTATGTTGCTGCTTTTCTCATAATAGTCAGGAAATAGAAACAGCCTAGATGTCCATCAAATGATGAATAGACAATGGAAATGTTGTACTTTTGTTCAACAAAATTCTATCCAGCAATTAAGAAAAATAAAATTATGAAATTCATAGGTAAATGTATAAAAATGGAAACAACTGTCATGAGTGAAGTAACCCAGTCCCAGAAAAGCAAATACCACATATTTCCTCTCTTACACGGATACTAACTTCATTCAGATATCATATTCAGATACACATATGCACACATACACAAATACACATATCATATTCAGTTTCATTTGGAATATCCATAGAGATTAGAGAACTAGCAAGGTGCTGTGAGGCACAAAGGGATCTTTTCGGGAATGGGATCTAAAGGGGGAAAGTAGATTAATGAAACAGGAATGATTCATTGGGGTGGGAGTATGGAAGGATGGGTTGAGGAGAAAATATGGGGATGAATTACTAACACTAAAGGTCTTTTGAGTATCTCATGTAAAAAACTACTTGTAGAATCATCTTAACACGTATAAAATAGTTGTGATGGAGTTACTCTACAATTGGGGGCAATATTTCAGCTACACACCACATGCAAGCAAATAAAAATCTCAGTACTAGGAAAATATTACTTCTTCTTGAATTGTAGGCTAATGAGGCACAGTAGTTCTCTTAAGCATTAGAGGTTATTGCTAACACTCCTGGTTATTCTTCAGAACTTGATAGTAAAAGTCTATGTTTGAAAAGATCACATACTTACAACATGGATAAATCAAGCTGGTATTCACCTGGAAATTTCGAGCTTACTGTCTACTTTTCATAGTGCTGGGGGTGTTCTGCCTTCCTCAGGAGGAGAAAAAAAACATTATTCTCACTCAGCTGTGACTTATGTGGTCTACAGTTGACAATTGGCCTGGCAAGATACTCCCATAGGTACAATAGTGAAATGAATGTTATGACAGTAAGCAACCAACTAGTGGTTATAATACCCATCTCCAACACTTCTTAAAGTGTTTCAAGAATAAGTTCTAGCAGGGTGGAGGTTGGAAGGAACTGTAGCCTACAACCCAGTATTATTCTCTCTCCTGGTCTCTCCTGGTCAATTATGTACCTTCCTCTCTCCCTCTCTTTCTCTCTCCCTGTCTCCCTCCCTCCCTTCTTCCTTCTTTTCTTTTTTTTCCTTTTGAGACAGGGTATCATGTAGTCCAGCTTGCCCTTACATTCCAAGTGCTGGAAATACAGTCTATTGGCATATATCAAAATTCTTGGTTTATAATGTGCTGGTGATTGAGACCAGCACTTCATGCTCACTAGGAAAATCCTTTACCAACAACCAAATCCTTAGCCTTCCTCCATTGTATTGTAGGTTCAATGATGCATATGACAGGAAGGATGGAGAGAAAGAAGGACACATTAGTTACAATTAGAATTGTCAGTAATTATATTTTAAGTGGAGTCCTTGGCAGTCATCATGGCCTGTGGCTAGCAATGACATGTCAACCCTAGACTTTAAGAATATTGAACATCATAACCCAACTGGGAGAAGAGAACAAGAAACCTTTGATGAAGTTTGGTAAACATATGTAGAGCAAGGTTTGTGTCTGTTCTTGTCCCCATTCCCTAGCCACAAAAAAGCTGTCCCCTGTGTTCTAGAAACACTCTACTCAACTACATATTGACCTGTTTGCCCCAGTAGACATGAATTCCTTTTTGTGTGTCTCTGAACACATGACAAGCACTCTTTAAGTTCATGTTGAATGTATGGGCTTTGGCTTTGGTAGACTGAGCATCAAAAGTATTTTGGAACAAAATAGAGACATGGAAAACTATTCTACCCAATAAGCCCTGGCCTTCCTGAGCTACAGCTTCAGTGCCAATCACAGCTAAGTAAACAGTTCACTTTTTCTGCTTCTCACTCCCTTTTGCTTCCCTTCCTGTAGGAGATTCTAGAAAGAATTAAAGGGCTAGGAATCAGTTAACATGGGTTTAAGTCCCAGTGCTGCCAGTGTCACTGAGTGGCTTTGGGTGAGTCCTTTACCTCTTTTGGTCCTCTTAGTATCTTCATCTGACAATAGAATGAATAAGGATGAGTACTTTCCTAGTTATCTGGTTCTAGAGAGTATCATTTCTTTAATACAAGGACATGAGATAATTTTAGGCATTGCCAGAAGCAAATTTTGAATTTTAATAGCTGCAGATACATGTTAATATTAATTAGAAAAATATACCTAGGGCACTAAATCTGTGATGTTATAAAAGATGTAAATGAAGTCTTAGGAAGAAAGTAAGACGATTTAGAGATGTGTACTAAATAATATTAACACACTGTTTTCTTGATTTGGTGAAAATTATATGGTATTTATGAGTCATACCCAAGGCTGAACAAGCTGCCCTAGAACTTGAAGACACCCTTCAGGACAGATATAAATCCCATTACCATTACCACTTTCACCCTTTAACTAAGAGTTGCAGTTTTATTTTATTTTTATAATTTAATATTTTTATGGTTTTGATCATTTCATTCATGAGTACTGTATTAACATCATTACCACCCCTCCTTCCACACCCTCTACCCCCTCCCATGCCCTCACCAACTTCTTCTTAATTCATGACCTCTTTTTCTTCAATAAGTATTGTTATTTACACATATATAAGCATCTATAACTGTATATTTATAGTGAGTCCATTTAGTGCTGCTTTGTGTGCATGTGTGCATTTAAGGCTGACTACTTGGGATTGGATAAACTATAAGTGGACTCATCCCTGGAGGAAGCTGAATCTTCCTCTTTCAGCAGTCATTGATTGCCTATAGTGCTTCACCTGGGAGTGGAGCCTTGCGACATTTCCCCCATCTATGTTGGCATGCGATATGGTGTTATCATTCTGCAGGTCTTGTGTAAAGACCACTGTATTGTTGATATTTAATGGGTACAGCTTCTTTGCCATGTCTAGAAGACGATGTCCAGTTGCAAGCATCCTGGTCCTTTGGCTCTTATAATCTTTCTACCCCCCCTCTTCCATGATTTCCCTTGGGCTTTAGCAATAGGAGCATCATTGTAGATATACCAGTTAGGGTTGTGGAACCCACAAGAGAACAAGAACCCATAGAACAAGAAACAATTGTTCTCTGCAGTTTGATCAGTTATGGATCTGTAACAATCCCCATCTCCTACAAAAAAGAAATTTCTTTGATGATGTGTGAGAACTATACTTACATGCAGGTAAGTAAAGAAAAGTATTTAGAAGACAGAAATTATATTGGTTTAGGAAAATGGCAGTAGTGGGTTCTCCTTTAGAATCTCCTCAGCCAGAGGTAATTGACTAGGTTTATGGTACCAGACCTGAATTTCCTCTTACCGAGTGAGCTATAAACCCAATTAGGCAAATAAAAGTGCCACGATCTCACCATCAGCGATATCTTGCCCAGCCAGTCATTGTTGTGGTTCGTAGGCTTTTATATTTTAGTAGGACTATTGATTGCTTTTTATTCCTGGCAGCTTGCACAGTACCTTCTGATGCCATTAGAGTTAGTACTCAGGGAGAAGGCTTCCAGGTCAGATCCAGCTCCAAATTCCTCTAGATCTTGTATCTGAAGTATGTGGTGTCTTAATTTTAAGTTCTAGGAGGCAACCAAGGGTAGACCACAATAAACTATAAGGTTTTGGGAGTCTCATGAACTCCCTGACCAACAACTCAGAGGGAGGTTTCCCATGCTTGGCACTGGGGCTTTTGTCGGTCTAGGTCTATATCCAATTCAGTCATTTTTTACTTTCCTGGCTTCTGTGGTTTACTTTATGTTATATTCTCAAATTTAAAATTTCAGAGTCGGGATCCGCAATACAAGAGAACTTGGAGCATTTGCCTTTCTGGGTCTGAGTTTCCTTACTCAGTATATCTTCCAATTCCACCAATTTACCAGTTTTCATTGCTTTTTTTTTTTTTTTGCACGTGAATATAATCCCACTGTGCATGTGTGACACATTTTTATTATCCATTCATCAGGTAAAGGACATTTAGGTTGTTTTCAATTTTCACTCCCACCAACCCTAAATGAGTGTTCCTGTTTCCTTGAATCCTGCCAGCATTTAGTGTCAGGTGTTTTCTAAGTCTTAGCTGGCTGGCGTAATATCAAATTCCAAATTAGTTTTAATTGGCCTTTTCCTGATTACTAAGGATGTCGGACATTTTTCCACCTATTTCTTAGCCACTTCCTTCCTTTGAGAACTCTCTGTTCAGATTAGCCTATATTTAACTGGGCCATTTGTTTTCTTGATTCTTTGTTTTCTGAGTTCTTTGTCTATTCTGGTTATTAATCCTCTATCAGTGGTATAACTGACAAAGATTCTCTCCTACTTTGTGGTCTTTCTCTTTGCTGGTGTTACTATTTTCTTTGCTGTAAGAAGCCTTTTAACTTTATAAGGTCTCATTCATCAGACATTGGCTTTAATTCCTGACTGAACAAATTCTTGTATTTTGCAGGGTACTGCCTATGTTTCATTTTAGCAGATTCAGTGTTTTGGGTTTCACACCGAGATATCTGATAGATTTGTGGTTGAATTTTGTGCAGAGTGTTAAATATGGATCCAATTTTGTTCTTGCGCATGTGGATATTCAGTTTTCCAGCACCATCTGTTGAAGATGCTGTCATTCCTCTAGTGTGTATTTTTTTGACATTTTTGTCAAATATCAGATATTTGTAATTATATACACTCATGCTTGAGTCTTTCATTTAGTTTTATTGATCTACATATCTGTTTCTGTGCCAGTACCACACTGTCTTGATTTACTATAGCTCTGCAATCTACCTTGAACTCTGATATGGTAGTCCCTCTGACATTATTCTTTTTGCTCAAGATTGCTTTGACTATCTTGGACCTTTGTATTTCCATATGAGTTTTACAATTTTTTTCTACTTCTGTGAAGAATGTTATGGGGATTTTTATTGGGATGGTGTTAAATTTGTACGTTGATTTTGGTAAGATGGTCATTTTCACAACATTTATTCTACCAATACATGAGCATGGAAGGTATTTTTCATCTTCTAGTGTCTTCTCAATCTCTTTCTTCAAAGATGTAAAGTTTCAATGGAAAGGTATTTCACATCCTTGATTAGGATTATTCCTGGATGTTTTTTGAGGGACTGTTTTCATAATCTTTTCTCAGAGTGTTTGTTGGGAAGTCTATTGATTTTATAAGTTAATTTTTTAAATCCTTCCACTTTGTTTAAAGGGTTGATCTTTTGTGGGAAGTTTTGTGGTCTCTTATGAATAAGCTCATATCATCTGCAAATAGGCATAAATTTATTTCTTTTCCTATTTGTGCCCCTTTAATTTTCTTCTCTTGTCTCATTGTAGCTAAAGATTCAAGAAGAAAATTATTGGAGAAGGATGAGAATTAGTGGACAGTCTTTCTCACTCCTGATTTTAATAAGATTTCATTAAGTTTTTCTCCATTTAAGATGATACTGGCTGTGGATTTATCAAATAAAGCCTTTATCTTATTCTCCCCCAGGATTTCTATTATTAAGATATGTTGGTTGTGTCAAAACTTTTTCTGCATCTATTGAAATAAATGCTTTGAAATGAAATATATGATTTTTGTCTTTAAGTCAATTTATGACATTACATTTATTGACTTTCATATATTGAACCATCCTTCTATATCCAGAATAAAATTAGCTTAGTCTGGGTGAATGATCTTTTTCATGCATGTATTTGCTAGCATTTCAGATGTGTAGTTTATTTCTGAAGCATTTCCTTATGATAGTTTGCTGTACCTTGTAATGATTTACTATTCATTTCTTTTTTCTTTTTCTTTCTTTCCTTTCATTCCTTTCTTCCTTTTCTTTCTTTTTGAGACATGCTTTCTCTGCCCAGTCCTGGGTGTCCCAAAACTTACTCTTGTAGACCAAGTTTGCTTCTGCCTCGATAGTCCTTGGGTTAAGGTGTCTGCCACCAGGCCTGGCTTTGTTGTTCATTTCTAATTTGTTAACCTGAGTCATTTCTTTAATTCATTTGCTTAGTTGGGCCAAGGGTCTTATCTTGTTTATTTTCTCAAAGAACCATCTCTTAGATTTATTGATTCTTTGTACTGGTTTCTTCATTTCAATTTTATTAGTTTCTACTCTGATTTTTATTTTTTGTCATCTAGTAGATTGGGTTTGTTTTATTTTTCCAAATTCTTGAGTTTGTTTTATCTAGTCACTTATTTCAGTGCGTTTTGATTTTCAAATGTAGATATCTAGAGCTATAAGTTTCCCTCATAGGACTGACCTTAATGCGCCCTAAAGGTTGTGTTTTCATTTTCATTTAGTTACAGGAATTTTTAAATTTCTTTCTTGATTTCTTCTTTGATTCATTCTCCATTCAACAGTGTGCTGTTTAACCGCCAAGTGTTCATACACTTATTAGAGATTCACTGGATGTTTATTTTCAGCTTTGTTGCAGTGGTGTTTGAAAGAGAATGGCCCCTGTAGGCTTATGTACTTGAACTTTCACACCAGGGAGTTGAAAGAGAATGGCCCCTGTAGGCTTCTGTATTTGAACTTTCACACCAGGGAGTGAAACTGTTTGAGAAGGATTAAAAAGATTAGAAGACCGTGATCTTGTTGGAGGAAGAGTGTTGTCACTGGGGGTGGGCTTTGGGAGTTTCAAAAGCCCACAATAAGCTCAGTGTCTCTCTACCTGCTGCTGCAGACCAGAATGCAAAACTTTTAGCTACTGCTCCAGCTACAGCTCTATGCCTGTTTCCCTGCTAAGATCACAGACTAACCTTCTAAAATTGTAAGCAAGCCTTTGATTAAATGCTTTTTAAGTAAGAGTCATTTTGGCTATAGTGTCTGCTGTGTTTGATCAAATAAGATACATGTAGTTATTTGAATTTTTTTTGTTGGGATGTGTTTTTGTATCCCAGTAATGTGTTCTATTCTATAAAAACACGAACTGCTGAGTAGAATCCGTATTTCATGATGTTTAGGTGGTATATTCTGTAGATATCTGTTAGCTTCGTTGAATTTATGATGTCACTTAACTCCAGCTTTTTGTTTAATTATTTTTTTTTTATCTAATTGACTTTATTGAAGAATGTGGATTACAACTACTTAGTTGTGGTTAATATGTGTCTTACTAAGTCCAGGAGTATGCTTTATATAAAATTGGGTACACCAGAGTTTGGCACATGTATGTTTAGAATTTTAATTTCTTCTTTCTTAATTATTTCTTTGATCAGAAAGAAGATTCCTTCTTTTTCCATTCTGATTAGTCTTAATTTGAAGTCTATTTTGTCAGCTATTACGATAGCAATGCCTGCATGTTTCCTGATCCCATTTGCTTAGAATCCATTTTTCCAATCCTTTCACTCTACAGTGATGTCTATCCTTGAAGGTAAGATGAGTTTCTTAACAACAAAAATGACGATTTTCAATCCACTTGACTAACTTTTAAAATGATTATTGTATTACTTTTTATTTTATGTGTATGAATGTTTTGCCTGCATCTATGTCTCTGTACTACATGCATATCTGTTATCCTCAGGGGGCCAAAGAGGATGTTGATACCCCTAGGACTGGAGTTGCAAACAGTTTGAACACTCATGTAGATGGTGGAACCAGGTCCTCTGGAGGAGCAGATAGCGCTCTTAAGCATGGATTCAGCCCTCTAGCCTCTGTTGTATCTATTTTTATTTATGCGTTTATTTGTGTGCCTCAGTGTACACATGTGTGCCGGAGTCCAAATAGGTCAGAGTGGGCATCGGACCTCCTTGAACTAGTGTGACAGGCAGCTGTGGACCACCAAAATCTCACCTGGCCATGCTGTCACCACAGTTCTCAACCTAGCTCAGATCATTCAGCTTGCTATTGTGAATATCACTAGCCCGGGCCTCCCTACACTCCCAGACATACCTTGGTTCACACTGCTTCAGAACCTCACCTACCTATGCCATCCCCATACTCACAGGCCTAGGAGGGGTCATACAACATCTGCATTATTCCATCTTCTGTTAACTCAATTTCTTTCTTCAGAGACTTGAAGTTCTTATCATAGAGGTCTTACACTTGCTGGGTTAGAGTCACACCAAGATATTTTATATTATTTGTGGCTATTGTGAAAGGTGCTATTTCCATAATTTCTTTCTTAGCCCATTTACCATTTGTATAAAGGAGGGCTACTAATTTCTCCTTTTTTCTCCTTTGTCAGAAGCACTGCTAATCGCTCTTTTTAAACCTTTAAAATCACCAAATTTTAATATCTAAGTCAATTTGGAGGTGAGAGGGGAGAACCACTGTCAGGAACTTCTCTCCAGAACAAAACAATGATGTTCATTCCTCCACATGTCCAAATTAAAGGTCTACTGAAACCAAAACAAAAACCCAAACCCTGCACAGAGGAAAAAAAGATACTAAAATCACATTCTAGGGGGTCAGTGGATTCCTCAGTCTTTGCTGGTCTAATTGTCCTTCGGTTGACTTTTAGAAATTAACACCCTAACTCATCAAAAGATACATTTTCCCCATTGGCTTTCACATTAAAAATAATAATTAAAAATGAAAAGCACTTGCAGGAATTCATGACCAGTTAGTGCCTGAGTCATTTGATGGCACATATGGCATAAGGAGGTCAGGAAGGTGGCTTGCAGCACACGTCATTCAGGGGATGCTCATCTTTAAGGCTTAGCTCTCTTCCAAACCGTGTAAAATACCCAGAATTCCAAGTATGAAGGGACACAGACAATCTCTTTTGAGAATTCCACAGGACAATACAGGTGCCACAGCTGTTCTTCATAGAGCGACAGGGCTTCAGTCAAGTTCACACAGTTCCCCTGTGTGAAGTATTTTCCATCCTGTTTCAGAACCTTCATTGATAGGTCAAGAATCAGTCTGAGAAACTCCCATGTGGAATCTTCTTCTGGAGATGTAGAGATAGGACAGCTGTCAAATCATTAATCACATAATCAAACTCTCTCCCTTCTTTGGCGTACCTCTTCAGTACTGGAATACAGTCCTCTATAAGAACCTGATAGCAATCTCCTTTAAGATTGTCCAAGACATCTCCACATATTCTCTGCATGTATTTCTTACATCCATCAATTACCATTTGGTCAATCTCTACCATAGTGACCATCTTTGGTTTCAGTTTGACAATTTCACATAATATACCTCCATCTCTGCCTCGCAGAATCAGTACATCTTTGCCAGTGTAGTCTTCTTTACCATTGCCCATGATGGCCTGGATATACGCCAAATCACTCTCTGCCAAATTAGCATCCCCGCTGAGGATGAGAATATTTCCAAACTGCTTTAAGTGTAGAATTTTAATGTTGTGATAGGATGAATCTTCCCCATACACCACTTCATCAATGTCATACTCAACCAGGCGCCCATCAGCTGTAGGCCAGTATCTGTGGGGCAATCACTTCACCCGTCGTGACTGTACTGTACTGTGACAGTACTGTCGTGACTCAGTTCTTTCATTTTTTCTTCTATTTTGTTCAAAAGGCTGTCAGTTTCTTGTTTGCCTTACACATCACTGTCGTAACTCTGAAGGTCCAGCAGCACCAATCCATGTGGATAAATTCTCAAATTGGCAAAGCTGCCACTCTTGTTTGTGTAAGTTGCTAAATATCCATGGTCCTGCCAGGTGTGCACGGACTCTGTCATCCCCTGCTTCTGAATAATGGACTGAAGGCCTTTCAGAACGGCCTCACCATCAGCTTTGGCACCGAGTGTGAAGTTGAGCGTGCTGTGCCTTGCTGCTGCCGTGGTGTGGCGAGGCCCTGTGCCATGCCTGGGGAAGCGACCGACCGCGGGAGACTGCGGGACCGCACAGCGTGTCAGGCTGCGGTTTGGCGGGGAGTTGGCTACTGATTTCTTGGAGTTAATTTTGTATCTCAAATAATATCCCCCTTCCTGGTTACCCCTCCTCAACCCACCCCCGTCCCATCCTCCTTCTCCCCCTTTGCTCTGCTATCATAGACTCTAACCCTCTAAAAATCATAAGCCAAATTAAACATGTGCTTTTATAAATTGCCTTAATTAGTGTTTTGTCATAACGATAAAAAAGTAACTAAGCCACCTCTAGCCACCTCTAGCCACCTCTCCACCAACTTTACTAGGCCCACAGCACTAGTGGATTTAAAAGCAGAAGGCATGAGTGCACACACACACACACACACACACACACACACACACACACACATGCTCCTGCATGCTCATAGTGGGAGAGAGATAAAGAGGACACTGGAAATGGCATGAGTCTTTTGAAACCTCAAAGCTGGCTCTCAAGGACAAACAGCCATCAATACCGTATCTTCTAACCTTTCTCAAGCAGTGCTATCAACTGGGACCAAGGATCCAAACATTTGAGCCTATGAGGGGTATTCTCATTCAAATTACTACATTTAAAAAAAAACTCAAAGAAAAATAAACATGCAAATAAAACCTCAATAAATCAGTTAGAAAATTTATGGGAAAACTTACAAGTAGAATGGATCAAGTAAAAGACAGATTGTCAGGACTTGAAGATAAAGTAGAGGACTTGCATTGCTCAATCAAAAATTATGAAAAAATGTAAGACACGTGAAAAAATATACAGGAACTTTAGAGACAGTATAAAATTTCAATCCACAAATTATAGGCATAGAAGAATCCAAGGTTAATGACACAGATCAGATTTTCAGTGGGTTAGTAGAAGAAAACTTCCCCAAATTAAGGACAGACATCCCTGTGCTGGGTAGTTTTATGTCAACCTGATTGATACAAACTAAAGTCATATGAGAGGAGGTAACTGTAATTAAGAAAATACCATATGAAGCTCAAGAAGAAAAAAGACCAAAGTGTGGATGCTTCAGTCCTTCTTAGAAGGGGAAACAAAATACTCACAAGAGGAAATATGGAGACAAAATGTGGAGCAGAGACTGAAGGAAAGGCCATCCAAAGGCTGCCCCCCACCTGGAGATTCATCCCATATACAGTCACCAAACCCAGACACTATTGTAGATGCCAAGAAGTGCATGCTGACAGGAGCCTGACATAGCAGTCTCCTGAGAGGCTCTGCCAGAGCCTGGTAAATACAGAGGCTGATGCTCATAGCCAACCATTGGATGGAGCACAGGGTCCCAGATGGAGGAGTTGGAGAAGGGACTGAAGGAGCTGAAGGGGTTTGCAGCCCTGTGGAGGGAGCAACAATGTTAACTGGCTAGATCCCTCCCCAGAGCTCCCAGGGACTGGGTCACCAACCAAAGAGTGCACATGGAGAGACCTATGGCTCCAAAAGCATATGTGCCAGAGGATGGCCTTATTGGACATCAGTGGGAAGAGTGATCCTTGGTCCTGTGAGGGTTTGATGTCCTAATGTAGGGGAATGCCAGGGCAGAAAGGTGGGAGTTGATGGGTGGGTGGGGGAGCACCATCACAGAGACAGGGGGAGAATGGATGGGATAGGGGGTCTCCAGAGGGGAGACCTGGAAAGGAGATAACATTTGAAGTGTAAATAAAGAAAATTTAATTAAAAATGTAAATGCTTTTGGATGGGAATAGGGGGAGGACAAGATGTTGCTACTGGTGTCTTCCAGTTTCAATGGCGAATCTGCCAAGACTCACTAACAGAGGATTTAGATTTAATATGGCTTACAAGATTAAGATTCTAGTTGTTGCACCCAGCAATTGAGTTACCATTGTTTCTGAAGTAAGTTTTTGTGGTATTTTCTTCATGTGGCAGCTCGACTGGGTTCCACAGAGAAAGGTCCAGTGACAAAGCGTGGGTTTGCCAGCTGTGCACCACAAAAGGCTGTTGGAGTTTTGAAGCATGAGGCTGGCATGGTAGCAACGGGCCAGTGGGAACTTAGCGAGCTGGGTGGAGAGATTTTGGAGCTCTAAGAGAGTCTCCATGAGATGAGAACAGGCTGGCCATTTCCCACCAGTATCTGGTTGGTCAGCCCACTGGCGCCAGTCTGGCAATAACATGGATTCTTTGTTAAAATTTTTCCTGCAACAGATGGCAAGCCAATGTGTTGGGCAAGAATCCACTAGAAATTTAAGATTATTAGCCTGAGAGAGTTTTATTTTCTAAGTGAGAAAAGGTGGCGCTGGGACAAGTCATGTGGATTCAATTGGGGGAAACTTGAAACAAAGAAAGAGGGTTCTGAGGTCCCCTGCTGTGGAAAGAGACAAGATGGCTGCTCTGAGTCAGAAAGCCAGAGAATGGAAGTTGCTTATATCTTGGGGCAGATATTGATTGAACTGTAAATTTATAAAATTAGAATTATTTACTTTTAGGATAGATTTATATATAGATTTTGTCTGAATCACATGGGAAATTCTGCCCATGGTTCAGAACTAGGATAGGGAAAACTAGTCACTGACTCCAAGTAGAGAGGGCAGTGATAGTTACCTGCTATGAAAAGGTATTAATAAAATAAATGTCTGTGGCTACAGGTAGAGAGCCCAAAAGATAGATGGTATAACAGAATGGCTGTTCTAGGCAGAGAGCTTAACAAGTAAAACTACCTGCTTCCTATAGGCAGATATTAGTGAAAGTCTGAATTGTTTTAAAGATAGTATAAAGATATATTGCTCTAATAAGTCTTACAGGATACTCAAATTCTGTCTAACGTGGGCTCCACAGGAATTTTGGGTTCAAACCCTGGTTTGACTAGCTGTCTGCTTATAAGCAGGTATAGATAGAAGTGTGAATCTGCCGGGGGCCAGCCCCGGCTTTTGTCGGGAGATCTTCTTCTTTCTTCTTAGTTCTTCTTGAGGCAGTGGAGGGGAAAGAGCATCGGTGAGGGTAAGACTTAGTCTTATGAGATATTTAGGGTTGTTGTATAATAAGAGTTTACTTATCTATGTTACTATGCTACTGTAGCTGTCCTGCCTTCTGTGATCCTCTGAGGCCAGAAATGGCAGTTTCTGGCACTTAGTACCTCATCCCCAAAACAGCAAAGGATTAAGTAAATAGCCTTTGTACTATCTCAGCAGGAACTGCTGGGCTCTAACTTGTGACTGCTAGTCTGAAGTCCCAGGAAGAAAAGAACACTTACAAAAGTAGTTATAACGTTTATTACTAAGTTGTAAAAAGTTTCTTATGAAAGGTATCTATGGGGAAAAAGCAGAAGGATGCTATGTGTGGAAAGGGAAAAATTCTACTCTATCTGGGGAAAGGGAAAAATTCTATTTTATCTCTCTATTCTATCTGTCTCTCATCTTTTTGTCCTCAGTATTATACATTTTTCAGAATACATGATGACATGTTACAAAGTTCATCACAAGTTCACACCAAAAATCAAATTATAAGTTGAAATAGAAGTTTACAACACAGAATGTTTACATGCATATCCATTAGGAGTAATTATCTGTCTAAATATCCATTACCTGTCTAGCTCCACAGGTTCACTGAAGGTTTAAAACTATAAGTTATTAGTGAAGTTTTGTACAGATAAACCCAGGCAACATTTTATCTTCTGTTTTAGCACCTATAATAAATTGTTAGTTCCCTTTTAATGACCTTTGGTTAATTGTATTACAACCTCTTGGAATGTGCTCTGAGTAGGAGAAAGTCTGGTTACTATCTAAGAGCAATTAACTGATGACACTTGGAAGAGAGGCAGAGTTCTCATTGCAGTTTTGACTATCAGAAAATGACCTAATAGCAGACCCATTATAAAAGAGCTTAATAATCATTGATATAATTTTAGGAATTCTTATAGGATCATCATTAAGACTTAAGAAGTCATCTATTTGTCTGTATAGCATTATCACAAGACAGTATATTTTTATGAATCTGCAGAGATCGTCTGCTTCAAAAGGGTGTGCTATTGCTTAGTGATTGTTACATGTGTTTAATAATAATAGGAAAGGCATATTAATAGCAGGAATCTTTCCTAAAATAAGTCCCTTACAGCCTTGCTGAATAAGGGCTTACTTGTTGCAGATTTTATAATAATCCAAGACAAGCCATTTCAGGATGATCACCTGTTAGTTATTAGCTTGTCCCATTATGGCTCCTGACATGAATCAATTATTTTAAAGATGGTATAACAAAGTCTGCAGGAAACCCATTCTCTAATGTGGGTTCCATGGGAATTCTGGTTTTAATCTTCCCATGACAATTTAGAAAAAGACTAAATAGGCTCATACAGTATTTGTTTAGTTTACTTCATTTGTTTTAAATTATTTTTTATTATCAAAATGGGTGTGATTTTTAGTATTGTGGTATTTTATTGTTCCTCTAGGACAGAAGGCAAGCTACAGGTTTTCCTGGTTGCTGGCTGAAGGATAAACTCATTTGGGAAGAAAGTTTTGTCTTTGTATTTTTAGAAAGATGATTAGGCTCTGGACATCTTCCAGACCTATATGGGTCAGATTTGATAGAGGAAGAACCCCAGAGAACTAGATTCCAGAGAATCACACAAAAAAGTTATTTTGATGATACTAAAATTTTGTTTTGGGATTTATATATTACAGAATATACAGTTTTGGTGAGATTCATGTCAGAGATGCTAAACTGACTTGCTTGAACTCCTGATCTCTTGGATTTTCAGCTGAATCCAGTCAAGACACAGACAACAGAGACTTTAAAAATTGTTGATGTGGCCTTCTTAAGGCCAAACAACTCTCTCATTTCCCCCAACCCTTCCCCTTCAAGATATCTCAATGCCCATATTCAGCTTGAAGGAGTTATGAGGAGTCATTGTCCCAGTTTCTTGGACTTAGGGTTTTGTTTTTAAATGTATTTTTTATTGGATATTTTATTTACATTTCAGATGACATCCCATTTCCCCTCCCTAGAAAACCCCTATCCCATGCCCCCTTCTCCCTTTTGCTTTTATACAAATATTTTAATGTTAACCAAAGGCTTTATAAGTTTGGTAATGCTCAATATTAATCAGAAGTGTAACCTAATACCCAACCTAGATATATCAACTATCTTTGACTGGTGGAGACATGTGAACATCTGCCTCCATGTCTGGCCCCCCTCTCTCTTTCTCTCTCATCACCTAGTTCCTCCTCTCCTTACTCCTCCTCCTCTCCTTCCTCTTCCTCTTCCTCTTTGTACTCCTCCCACCTTAGCTCCTCCTACATATCACCCTTCCTGTTAAAACTTTTTTCTCAGAATACAGTTAGAGCATAACTATACCAATTTACGTCAATAAGGTGCAAGATAGACCTAATACCCAGTCCATCATTTTGTTGACTAAGCAGAACCTCTGTCATCTCTCCTAAATAAAAGACTTAGTTCTGAACCTGGCTTTTTTCTTGGCTTTAGAATGAATGTCAGCTGAAAACCATCCTCTTAAATCTTTTCTCTCAAAGTAAATAGCAAGGATTGGCTATGAGACTATAAGTTTTCAACCCCATCAGAAATCCAGAATGACTGAGTTAACTGAAATTATGGGAAGCACAAAGCATAGCTTCTAAAACTTAGCAAATTTATAGAGACTGCTGAACACCTGGACAGTTCCTATACTACAGAACATTGGAGCACCTGATATTCAGCCTTCTGGCCCAGGATCATCTGACAGACCTAGTGATGCAGAATTATTAAGGGCTGATTACTCTGTCTTGGCAGATATAATCAGTCAACTATTCTTCAAGTGTGTCCTTTTCTGGACAATAATTTGTCTGTAGATGGAAAGAGGCAATTCTTGCTAGTCTCACCACAATTGGAATAACTCCAAAGATGCTCAATTTCTTCTTAGAATGCAAGACAGGAAGCTGTCAGGAGCAGACAGGTCTCTAATCAAAATAAACATTAATACTGAAATGTTTGTAACATCAATTCTGTGGATTTCTGATGTTTTGAAATCCAACTATCCCTATAAGGCAATCTGTCTGTTAACTCCTCTGAGCTATTTCTAAAGAAAATATAGAAAACACCCTAACAATAAACTCAAAGCCATGAATTTGCTATAGGCCCTTAACTCACAGTCTAACCATCTCAAATCAGTTAAAAGAGTTAAAGAAGGACTGGGTCTAAGCCTTATATTCCTATACAGGCACAATGTAGTAACAATATTCATCTCACTTTTATATTAATAAGAAGCTCATACCAATGAAAACCTTAAGTTTGAAATCAAAGTAAATTTTGTACCATTTAAGAAATAATAACTTCATCTTAATAACAATTATACATATTTCTACCAGTAGGTTATAGCTATGCAATAAATCCTAGCTATTCCTCCCTGTTCCATCGAAGCCACTACTTTTCCCAGAAAGACAGCCCAGTATTAACCACCTCAGTCCCCAAGCCCAGGGAATAGGGTCTCCTACTCTTAACTTCAGGCTGATTATGGGTGTTGAGATATTAGAAGAGGGGTGGGGGGAAGTAAATTGATACGCCTCTGAAGCTGTGTCTTCACTGTATCCAGCTGGAATTCCAGGACATCAGAGGTTTGAACAGGTCTGTTCAGCTTGCCTGATGAGTAGATACACCAAGGCTATGTATTCTGCAATATACAATTCTCAAAACAAATTTTAGTATCAAGATAATTGTTTGTTTGAATTCTGGAATCTAGTCTTCTGGCGGCCTGCCTCTGTCATGTCTAATCCATATAATTCTGGGAGTTTCTATGAGGGAGTGCTCCCACCATTCTTCCATTTTTGCCTTCCTGCTCTCAAATTTCCCAACATTAGGGAATCCAAACTTTCAGGCACCAAGGTCCTCCACTTCCACTGATGCCTAACCCCTTACCCCATCCCCCTCTCCCAATTACTATGAGGGTGTGCTCCCACCATCCTCCCATTCCTGCCTTCCTGCTCTTGCAATTCCCCAACACTAGGGAATCCAAACTTTCAGGTACCAAGGCTGTCCACTTCCACTGATGCCTGGCAAGGCCACTCTCAACTACCTATACAGGTGGAGCCATGAGTCCTTCCCTTTGTGTTCTCAGACTGGAGATTTTAGAATGGCTACTCCAGCTTGTTTCTTAAGACCATTAGCTTGAAAAATTGTTTTCCAGCCTTTTACTCTAAGGTAGAGTCTGTCTTTGTCACTGAGGTGGGTTTTCTGTATGCAGCAAAATGCTGGGTTCTGTTTATGTATCCAGTCCATTAGCCTACGTATTTTAATTGGGGAATTGAATCCATTGATGTTAAGAGATATTAAGGAACAGTGATTGTTGCTTCCTGTTATTTTTGTTATTAGAGGTGAAGTTATCTTTGTGTGGCTATCTTCTTTTGGATTTGTTGGAAGAAGATTACTTTCTTGCTCTTTCTAAGGTATAATTTCCCTCCTTGTATTGGAGCTTTCCTGATATTATCCTTTGTAATGCTGGGTTTGTGGAAAGATATTGTGTAAATATGGTTTTGTCGTGGAATATCTTGGTTTCTCCATCGATGATAATTGAGAGTTTTGCTGGGTATAGTAGGCTGTGCTGGCATTTGTGTTCTCTTAAGGTCTGTATGACATCTGTCCAGGATCTTTTAGCTTTTATAGTATCTGGTGAGAAGTCTGGTGTAATTCTGATAGGTCTGCCTTTATATGTTTCTTGGTCTTTTTCCCTTACTGCATTTAATGTTCTTTCTTTGTTTTGTGCACTTGGTGTTTTGGTTATTATGTGATAGGAGGTATTTCTTTTCTGGTCTAGTCTATTTGGTGTTCTATAGGCTTCTTGTATGTTTATAGGCATCTCGTTCTTTAGATTAGGGATGTTTTCTTCTATAATTTTGTTGAAGATATTTATTGGCCCTTTAAGTTGGGAATCTTCACTCTCATCTATATCTACTATCCTTAGGTTTGGTCTTCTCATTGTGTCCTGGATTTCCTGGATGTTTTGTGTTAAGAACTTTTTGCATTTTGCATTTTCTTTGACAGCTGTGTCAATATTTTCTATGGTATCTTCTGCACCTGAGATTCTCTCTTCTATCTCTTGTATTCTGTTGGTGATGCTTGTGTCTATGACTCCTGATTTCTTTCCTAGGTTTTCTATCTTCAGGGTAGTCTCCCTTTCTGATTTCTTGATTGTTTCTACTTCCATTTTTATATCCTGGATGGTTTTATTCAATTCCTTCACCTGTTTGGTTGTGTTCTCTTGTAATTCTTTAAGGGATTTTTGCTTCTACCTGTTTACCTGTGTTCTCCTCAAATTCTTTGAGAGTGTTATTTATGTACTTCTTAAAGTCCTCTATCATCATCATCACTAGAATTGATTTTAAATCTGAATCTTGCTTTCCTAGTAGTATGGGGAATTCAGGACTTTCTTGTGTGGGAGAACTAGGTTCTAATGATGCCAAGTACCCTGGGTTGCTGATGCTTATGTTCTTGAGCTTGTTTTTTGCCATCTGTACTCCTTAGTGCTACCTGCCCTGTTTCTGACTGGAGCCTGTCTTTCCTATTACCTTGGTTGTCTCAGAAATGTGTGGTGTGGATGTTACTACTGGGGTAAGAGCTGGGGCCCAAAATCTGCTCAGTGCTCAGGCACAGACAGGATACTGCCCAGGTTAGAGCTCTGGGAGCCCCACTTCCTCTGGGTTCTTAGAGATTGAAGGTACAGCTGCCACCCAAGATCTGCTCAGTGCTCTGGCCCAGACCAGAAGGAACCAGTGCTCCGAGCCAGGAGTGACTTCCTAGGTCCTTGTGGGTCCCAGTTACTCCCTGTTTGGGGCAGGCATTGCTGTCTTCTTATCTAAGATACTGCCAGTGTTAGAGTTCCTGGGATCCTCGCTTCCTCTGGGTTCTGTGTGATTGGGGGTAGAGCTGCTATCTGGGATCTGCTCAGTTCCTGGGCCCAGACCGGAAGGAACCTGGACTTAGGGTTCTAGAGGTGGTTATACTAAGGTTGCCTTTCTAGGAAATTTAAAAATGATCATAATTGAAACAGGGAGGAAATAGATAGAATTGATTGTATAGCCATAATCTCATTTGGTAGAAATCTCTATAATTGTTACTAAGTTAAAGTCATAATTTCTTATTTTGGTACAGAATTTATTTGATACAATTTTAAAGTTTTCATTGGTATGAATTTTTTATTGATATAAAATTGGGATTAATATTGTTACTCTCATATAGGCATTGTGCCCATATAGCACATTTAAGAATACAAGGCTTAGACCTAGTCCTTCTATAACTGCTATTATAAACTGTTTTTTAGATGATTAAGCAATATAAATTAAGAGCCAGATAGCAAACTCATGATTTTGAGTTAATTAAAAGGGTGTTTCTGAAATATTTCAATTAGCGATGGCTGAGAGTAGTCAAGGTTTAACAGTTCAGAAATGCCTTGGGTAAATAGTCAGGTTTCAAAGGTGTCAGAAGTCCACAAAATATGTTTATAGACATTTCATTATTAAGGGTCATTTGACTAGAGACCTGTCTGCTCCTGACAGCACCCCTTGCTTGGATTCAAAGAAGAAATTGAGCATCAGTGGAGTTGCTCCAGTTGTTGTGAGACAGCCACTAGGCAAGAATTGCCTCATTTCATCTACAGACAAAATACTGTTCAGAAAAAGGACACACTAGGCAGAATAGTCGACTGATAATCTCTATCAAGACAGAGTAATCATCCCTTCAAAATTCTGCATTACAAAATTCTGTCAGATGATCATGGGCCAGAAGGCTGTAGACTGATTCTCCAATGTTTTGAAGTATAAGGGATTGTCCAGGTGATTAGTGGTCTCTATCAATAGGCTAAGTTTTGGAAACTATATTTTGTGCTTCTCAGATTTTTAGGTAATATTAGTCTTTCTTGCATTTCTGGTGGGGTTGAAGATTGGTAATCTCATAGCCAACACAAGCTGTTTATCATTGAGAAAGATGATATAGATTTGAGAGAATGGTTTTCAGATGGCATAGAATCTAAAGACAGGACATGAGTCAGGTGTAGAATTATAAGTCTTCTAAGTTAGGATGGATGACAGAGTGTACTATTTAATTGACAAAAATGATGGACTGGGTGTTAGGTCTCTCTTATAAATTACAAAATGGTAATAGTTGTGCTCAATTTATATCTGAGATAAATGAGTCTTTTAATTGGACAGAAATGGGGAAGTGTCATGGATAGCCCTAGTGTTGCTTGTATTTAGATGCTAATTCTGCTTTCCCAGGAGGGGCTGCAGAGAAGGCGTGAATCATGTACACAGGTGACTTCTGGTGAACCATCCCCTAATGAATAAAGGAACCAATCACTTGGTGAGTAGGCAGGACTTCTTTCTGGGTTGGAGAGGGGAAGAAAGGAGGCAGGATAGGGATAGGAGCTTTTGGACAGGGATAGCAAGAGGACAAGATGTAGCTACTAGTGTCTTCCAGTTTCAATGGCCAAGATTCACCACGGGATGATTTAGATTTAATATGGTTCCATGGTGTACTATATTTAAAATACTGAACATACAGAACAAGGAGAGAACATTGAAAGAGAAATTACAAGTCACACACAAGGGAAAAGCTACCAGTTGACTTCTCTAGGGAAACTTAAAGCCTGAAGAACCCGAAGGAATGTACTCCAATTTCTAAAAGACCCCAGATGCCAATCTACTGTACCCCATAAATCAGTCATAGTTGGAGGACAAAGAAAAATTTTCATTTATATAAATGGTCCAAAGAATTCATGTCCATCAAACCAGCAAGACAGAAAGTACTAGAAGCATGTTCCAGACTAAAGAGGGGAGTAATAATAGTGAAGAGGCAACCGAAAAAAATAAACAAAACTATAATTACCAAAATATAAATTGAGACTAAGTACAAAAGCAGCAAACACAAAAAAGACAGTAGTCAACATCCTCCTTTAAAAAATAGCTTTAAGTATTAATGGCCTTAATTTTTAAATCAAAAGACACAGGTTGGGGACTGGAGAGATAGCTCAACAGTCAAGAGCACTAATGGTTCTTAGACACAATGTGTGCTGCTTGGCAGTGTGGAGATGGCTCAACTAGACAAGGTTCTGAGGAAATCACTAGACTGAGCTGGTACATGATCTAAGGTTGTAGTTTTTTTTTAAACTGTACAACTGTACAATTGCTTCACATAATCCAACGTTTCTAATTTTTTCATTCTTTTCTACTTCATTTGGATGGTAAAACAGAATTTTATTTTCTTCCTCTCCTTTGCGCAGCCCGAAACATGGGTTGTAGATGAAGAAGCTCAACAGCGCTTTTCCTGGGCGGCCCAAGTCCCCGTGCAGGCCGGTCTGCTGCCATCCCGGCCCGGCAGTTTTTTAAAAAAAGATTTATTTATTTATTTATTTATTTATTTATTTATTTATTCTATGTATGTTAGTTAGTACACTGTCATTCTCTTAAGACACACCAGAAGAGGTCATCAGATTCCATTACAGATGGTTGTGAGCCTCCATGTGGTTGCTGGGGATTGAACTCAGGACCTTTGGAAGAGCAGTCAGTGCTCTTAACCATTGAGCCATCTCTCCAGTTCCTAAGGTTGCAGTTGCAGTTTTAATGTAAAGAAAATAATCTAAGGCCTAAATACACCCTCCATATAGCATTTGAAAAACTCAAAACTTTCCCCCTAGATTGCTGTTTCCAAGATCCCCTAGGGGTGATAGTTAAGGCTCTATATTCAAAACTAATAGATCTTGGTAGGTGTGGTTGTTATATTGTAACCTTAGCACTCAGAAGACTGAGGCAAGATGATCAGGAGCTTAAGTCTATAAGTGGGCTAAAAAGTGCTATAATATAACCCTGACTCAACTCTCCCCTAGCAAACAATCCCTGAAGCTGTTGAGTGTTATTTTGGCCTGAGAATTTGATGTAAATTGACTATTCTGTTTAAGTCCGTTAGTTTGAAAATCTGCCTATTTTTCTATAACCCACTCCAGGCTCTGAGATCAAGTTATAAAGAAAAATTAAGAAACTTCCACTCAAAATTAGTCTTAGAGATTGCTTGGGGGTAATAGTCTCCAGCATCTAGATGCCACCTGGTGGTCGTGGGTATGGATAAAATGTTCTTTTTGTCATGGCTTGGCATCTATGCATGGCTTTCAGTTTCAATGCACTGTGTTTCTCACCAAGTCTCAGAGAGTATGGGTTGGTGGAAGGTGAAGGCACAAGGGGGAGGCATAAGGGAGAAAGAAGTTGATGAACCTAACAAGATTTTGCTATTGGTTGTTTTTTATTTTTTTTTATTGAAAATAGATTTCCCTCCATTACAATATATCCTAATAATCATAGATTCCTCTCTCTCCACCCTTCCAGCTTCCCCAACCTCCCCTTTTTCCTAGACTCACTTCCCCTCAGTTTTCCCTCAGAAAAGAGCAGATCTCCAAGAGACAACCAAACATGACAAAACAAGATACAGTAAGACGTGAAAGACTAAATGCTTCGTATTGAGGCTCGGCAAGGCAATCCTATAGGAGGAAAAGAGTGCCAAAAGCAGGCAGAAGAGTCAGACACATGCTCTCACTGCAGAGGACCTGCTGCAAACCCATGCAGGCCCTATGCTTGCCACTTCAGTCTCTGTGAGGCCCTATGAACCCGTCTACAGGGTTCTCCTGGTTTCAGGGAGGGACCCAATGGAGACTGCCAATTTAGACTCTCTCCAAATAGTGTCAGACTATGGGTCTCTGTACCAGCTCCCATCTGCTGCTGGAGGAAGTCTCTGATGACTCCTGGACAAGCCACTGATGTACGAGTTTAGCAGAACATCATTAGAAATCATTTCATTGTTTTTATTGTTCTTGCTGTTTGTTTGTTTGTTTGTTGCCAGTCATAATTGGTTCTACCCTAGGATTCTGGGCTATCCAGTCTCCTATTCCTGGCCATCTAGACAGAGTCAGGCATGGGCTCTCTCTTGAGGCTGGGTCATCAAGTTAAACCAGACATTGGTTGATCACAAGTTCTGCCTCACTATTGCCCCAGAACATCTTGTAGGCAGGATAAATTTATTTTCTGGGTTGGTGTCCAGGTTTCTCTTTCTGTGACCCGCAGAGTACCTTCCCTTGCCAAAGAGACTAGAACATAGGGGTTGAAATGAGCAGTGTGGATGTTGTCTTCAGCAATACTTTCCCTATCCTCCCCCACTCCACCCCCTGTCAGTTTTCAGAGAGTGACTTTATGTCTTAGCATCATCCCAGGTTGCTCATGTATCTCCATGGGAGCCCCTTGGCAATAACTAAACCACTAAAAGCCTTGCCTGGCTACAAAAGATGGCCAATTTAGACTCCATATTCCAAATTACTAGGACTTCTCACTAGGGTCATCCCCATAGGTTCCAGGAGTTTTGACTGCACTAGTATCTCCACATCGTCCTCCCTCCACCCCCACATCCAATGCTCCCAATTCCAGCTGTCCCTCCACGAAGAAAATAAATGTTGCTTTCTGATAAGTCAGTGTTGTGCTGTTTTCAAATACCTGTTCACCATGCCACAGTGCCCTAAATTAGCACTGATACAAGTTGCTCTTGCATAAGCAACTCAGATCTTACTGTCAAAAATTGCAGTATAGGCCTCAATCTGTCTGCAGGCTCCCTCAAGAACTGGCACAAAGGCTTTTCTTTGTTTTGTGTGACTCAGAATATTCACAGGCCTTGAGTGTCCTTGAGGGAGACTGTTCTTAACAGTGTTTAAATGCTGCTGCATCCTTGAGCATAATGATAGGGCAGCAATGAAGATTTTTAAAAATGATCAAATGTAAATGTCCGCAAAAGCAGTTGGGACAGGAGATATGTTTAGAAATGATTTTGAAAATCTCTTATGGAATCAGAGAAACAATACAGCTACATGCATTCATAGCATAAGACACATTCCTAGAAACTCTAACAACATCCAAAGCTTTCACCTTGGGTTAGCTTATAAGTCAGTTTCCACAATACAAAGTTCATATGTGAAGATTAAAAAAATATTATCACCTACCCCTTGGTATTTTTCTTGACAACAAATCCAAATCCATATTTGAATAACACTATACTACTTTGTGGGACATATTAAGTACCTCATTAAAATGATTTCTGAGTCCTTTTTCATGTTATCACTGACATTGTTATAGAAACTGTATACCTTCTCAGTGAGAAATCATTCCACACACTTAGAGAAGAAGCAAAAGCTCTTTAATGAAGATCCTGGCCAACCAGAGCTAAAGCCCAAATAAGAGTCAACCCTCAACAGAAGATTTCATAAGCAAATATATATGTGTGTGTGTGTGTGTGTGTGTGTGTGTATACATTACATACACTGTCATCCTTTGATCTTTTTTGGGTCCCAGCTCCAGGTTTGAACAATTTAAACAGAGACCTGAGACTGCAAATCTGGCCATGTAGGCAAGTAAATTTTTATATGGCACAGAAATTAAATATTTCCAGAATTATTTTAAGTGCATCAATATTGTTTCTTTTAGAATAGTTGTTACCCTGGGTCATCTTGCCCACCTGGCAAAGTTCTGTTTTTCCTGATAAAAGCAAGGGACTTAATGGCAGACCAGAATGTAATGATGGTTGTGACCCTATTCTGCCCTCATCAAGCTGCCCCTTAGAGGTATGTCTTTGGTATAGTAATCAGAAAGAATCAGGGCCTAATGGCTGCTTGAAAGTCAAGGCTGTCTCCTTTGTCAGGAGAATGGAGCCTAATGGCTGATCAATCCTGGTGAATAAGCATTTTCATCCTATCATCCTAAATTTCTCTTATCTCTAACAGGCTCATTTGCTGAATGTCTTTGGGGTATTTTGGAGGCAGTACTCCTTTAGCTAAATTCCACTTGTGTGACTTAATGTCTCCTAAGCAAATCTTTTAGTAAGTCCTTTATTATATCAATTTTATAGCTTTGAATTTCTTCTGCAGTATTATTACTTATTTTACTTATGCAAAAGGTATGAGCACTGAATAAATCTTTGTTACTATCTTAAACACTCTTTTACATTAAATTAATTAAGAAAAAAATGCTTTTATTTTACTCTCACCTCTCCCTTTCTAATGCTATTCCTCTAAAAAAAAAAAAATAGATTCAGGCTTCTAACTCATATTGTTCTCATTGTCAAAATTTATTTGGAAAAATTTTTCCAAATTTTTGTTTGTCAGAGAAAAATTTATTTCTTGTTTTTCTCCACTTTAGAAAGATAATTTCACAGCATATAGAATTTGAGGTTCTGAGTTTTTTTTCTCACAGTAACGCTAAATATCTAACCTCATTCTTCTATTTGTGTAGTGCCTTGAAGAAAAGTCTGATGTAGTTATCTTTGCTCTTCTGTAAGTATAAAGATTTGTGGTTTTTAAAAAACGTTTTCCCAAGATATTTGCTTTATCTATGCATACTTTGTTGACCAGATCTTTTATTTATTCTTTGATAATTTTATACATGTATATAATATATCTTGATCCTAATCATCTCAATTCCTTCTTCTCCCCACGCCTAATATTCCTTAACATGTCTCCCTGAAAACCTTCATGTCTTTGTATCTTTTGAAACCCATGGAGTACAATTACTGGTGCCTGCTAGAATGTTGACCAATCTTGTCTAGATCACGTGTAGGTCTTGTGTGGGTAACTATAGGTGCAGGGAATAATGAGGACAACAGCCATGCCATGTCTAGAGGACAGCATTTTTCTCCATCCTCTGGCCCTTACAACTTTTTCTTTTATCTTCCAGGATGTTTCCTGAGCCGTGGCATTGGGAGTGGATACAGATGCCTCATTTAAGGCTGAGCACTCAACAGTCACTTATTCTCAGCACTCTGACCAGTTCTGAGTGGCTGCTGTGCACTGTGAAAGAAATGTCTCTGGCCAAAGTTGAGGATGTCACTAATCTATTGGTGCATGGGTGTATGTGTTTGTGGTGGGGGGCATTTTTTTTGAATTGGTATTCTCTGAACTTCATGGGTATATGGTTTGATGTTATGCATTTAGAGGAGTTTTCCAGTCATTATTTCTTTTGTCACTGCCCCTTTGTCTTCTTTTAGGATTCCTATTATACATATGTATGCATGCAGCTGTCTCACACTACATGGGTAATCTACTCTATAATGTTTCTCAGTAAACTTCTCCTTTGTTTTTCTATTAGAGTACATAGTACCCCTTAGCAGGTATCCCTAGTGAAACCATTAAAATGGAGAGAGAGAGAGAGAGAGAGAGAGAGAGAGAGAGAGAGAGAGAGGAGGTATGCTAAGAAAGAAATATAAACAGAATCATAAAATAATGATTGAAAGCTATCAGAATGGCTCAGCAGGTAAAAGCACTTGCCAAGCAAGCCTTTTCCACCTAAGTGTGGTCACTGGAATCCATGGTGGAAACCTTCATATGCACACTGTGGCATGCACATGCACAGAGAGGGAGGGGAGAGGGGGAAAGAAAGAAATATAGTGAAGACAAAATATAGTAAAGGGAAAAAAATAGAAACAAAGAACAAAACTAAGAAACAGAAAAGAGAAACAAATACCATAGATACTGAAAAAAGATAGCAATCTAACTATATTGATATTCACACCGTTGTCACAGCAATGCTCTTTAAGCACCCATTTGAATTATCTTTGAAAGTACAGGTTTTCAGTATACATTTTTAAAAAGCCAAGCATATAGGGTGTCCATAAAATAATCCACTGATAAATATAAATGGATTGAGAAAAATATACCCTGGTAAAACTGATCAAAAGAAATCTGGAGTGACTATAGAATCTCACACACCAGATTTCAAAACAAGGGGCCTGATCAGGGATAATGAGAGTCATTATTACCTATAAATGAATCAATTCTTCAAGAAGACATAATAGTCTTTAATGTGAATATGCCTAATGGTGAAACATTAAAATATATAAAACCAGAACTGATAGACCTGCAAAAACAGATGACTCTGCTCTTATAGTTAGAGTCTGGTAAACCCTCTCAGTAATGAGCCAATCCAGCAGACCAAAAGCCAAGAAGGATATATTTGAACTTAGCAGCCCATAAAATGGATCAAATTGATATCCATGGTCTCCATGCAACAACAGAATATACACACTTCTCAAGCTTACATAGAACATTAACTAAAAGAGACTGAGTTCTTATATATAAAATAAATGTTTAAAGAATTGAAATCATACAATTTCTGCTTTCTAAGTATAATAGGATTAAACTAGAAGTCAATAACAGAAAGTCAAAGCACATATTAGATGGCTACTCCCACAAACCTTATGCTACTGTTGCACTGGTATAACCTGCAGATAAAAAGGGTTTGTGGTTGAGTTGGTGGCTAGCTTTCTTCTTTGGTAGTGTGCAGAGTATCTTCCTATAGCATATAGGGGTGAAGGCTGTATGTAGGCGCCAGCTCAATTTCTCCATGTTAAGTGTGTTGTAGAGCTATTATCTTTCTCACTAAGGCCTTGTCATCCGATTGTGGAGAACAACTGAAAGTATTGGTGTTTTAGTCATTGTTTTTATTTCTGTGAAGAGACACCATAATCACAGCAACTCTTACAAAAGAAAGAGTTTAATTAGGACTGGCTTGTTATTTCCGAAGTTTGCCCCATTATCATCATGGCAGGTAGCATGGTAGAACAAAGGTAGATATGGTATTGGAGAAGTAGCTGAGAGCTTTACGTCTCAATTGGCAGGCAGTAAGAAAAAAAGTGACTCTGAGCCTGGCTTGATTTTTGAAACTTCAAAGCCCATCCCAAGTGACACACTTCAGTCATCAAGGCCATACCTCCTAATTCTTTTCAAATAACGCCATTCCCTGATGACTAAGCATTTAAATATATGTGCCTATGTGGGTGATTCTCATTCAAATCACCACATTTGGTAACAGCTTGGGTTGTTTGGGGGTTCCTTTGGTGATTTTGTCTAGATCACCTTCATACACACACACACACACACACACACACACACACACACACACACACACA
>JANHMN010000005.1:66637250-66647530 GCA_030674055.1 Rhabdomys pumilio | reverse complement strand
ACACACACACACACACACACACACACACACACACACACACACACACACATTCACACACACATACATATTAAAGCTTCTGCTGTATTAGGTTTACATACTACCCCTCAAATGGCCTTTAAGTTTAGCTGTCTGTCCCTGTATTTTTTTTTTCTCCTCTTGTTCCAGCCAACTATGGAACACTGTCTCTTTCTGGAAGAGAACTTCTCACAGAAGTACTGTTTTCTTCTGTTGTCGCGACCGCTCGACCAGGAGGATGCGCGATGATCTGCGTTCACTCGACCAGGAAGAAAGACACCTGCGTCTGCTCGACCATGAAGAAGGACGCGACGACCGGGATCTTCTCAACACGCTTTATTGCAGGAGCACCCCATCGTGAAGCCGGGACCCAGAGCAGCCAGACAGTGCTGCTTATATAGAGGGGAGAGGGGGCGTGGCTTTCCCTGATTGGTTGCCCTGTCGGACCTAATTTGCATGTCTTCTCTGATTGGTCGCCCCACGGCCTTATTTGCATACCCTCTCTGGTCGTTCTACCTGGACCTAATTAGCATAGACCTATTTGCATAGTCCCCGCCTAGGGAGGGGTTGCCGTGCAGGGATTGGCTAAGGCACCAATACCTCATTTGCATATACCCACTCGGGAGGAGTTTGTGCCAGAATCTGATGACACATTCGCAGTAGACTTGTTTGCAAGTGGTGCAACAGGAAACCAGCGCCATCTTGTAATGCCGGATCGGGATCGGCAGGCTACATTCTGTACTGTTAACTACCCATGTCCCATGATAAAAGGAGGCTTCCTGATGCCTGCTATCACGAGAATATACAAACATAAAGTTCCCTTGTGAAGTTGAATATGCGGGCAAATATATCAGCATCTATGTTTTCGCTCTGGCGGTGGTGAGACCTGGGAGCATGAAGCTGATAAATGAGGCTGACTAAAGTCTCATGCAATAGCCAACTTGATTCAGTGCATCAGCCAATTTATACTCTGAGAGTTAAGAGGAGTCAAGTGAGTACAATCACAAGGGTTAAAGCACATGTGGCAAAATCATGTTTTCCCATAGTGCATATAAACAAATAACAATAGACAATTGTAATGAATAATTTGAAGTAAACTTCCTCCTAACCACTACATATGGGAGGGACATGAAAGCATAAGCCAAGAACAATTCCATGTTTTTAAAGAAACGAGGTCACAAGACTCTTGTCTTGGTTTCTTAAAGTTTTCTCACAAGCACTCAGAAATCTCACATGACTCCATTCTTGGATGATGTTCTGACACATCTATTATGGTAATTTCAGTGCACAGAATTTAAATGTCAAAATGTAAATTTATGCTGATGAGTTTACAATACATAAAAATATAATCCTTGATATTGCAACGAAAAAATGGGAGAAGCTGTAAAGAAATATATGTGATTCAATATTATCAACTTAAAACAGAGCTTTAGAATATGTAATATTCTAATATTACATTGTAATAGCAATGGCAACCACAATGAAAATACTTGTAGAAACACATGAAAGGAAACAAAGTCTGTAACTTATAAAGGAAATTCAGAGATTCACAAAGGAAATCAATAAAAGAAGAAAGAAGGTAGAAAAAAGTTACAATACAATATAAAAACAACAAACTAGCAATACTTTAAATATCAATGGATTAAACTCTTTAAAAACAGCCATTGTCTGAGTAGATCCAATT
This sequence comes from Rhabdomys pumilio, assembly GCA_030674055.1. Taxonomy (NCBI): domain Eukaryota; kingdom Metazoa; phylum Chordata; class Mammalia; order Rodentia; family Muridae; genus Rhabdomys; species Rhabdomys pumilio. The sequence goes on along the minus strand of JANHMN010000005.1, from coordinate 66,645,831 downwards.
TTATACTCTCTACAAAAGACTCATTTTAAGAGGATTTCAAAGTTGAACACGGTGGAACACACCTCTAAGCCAAGCACTCGGGAGGTAGAGGCAGATGGATCTCTGAATTTGAAGCCAGCCTACAGAGTAAGTTTCAGAACAGCCAGGCCTACACAAAGAGAAACCCTGTGTCAAAAACAAAACAAAACAAAACAAAACAAAACAAAGGCCTAAAATAACAGTAACAAAAGATGAGAATTTCAAGTTTAAGTTCTGTCTGGTTTAGAAACTGCGTTTAATTGTCATTTAATAGTCATCTCAGTTATTGGCCCAATTGTCATGGTATCACAGTGCTTATGTTCAAGCAAGCCTCTGTATTACTCAGGGTACTCTAAAAGGACAGGACTGATATAATTTATATTATATTATATTATAATATTTTATTATATTATATATATATTCTTATGTGTATATTACACATATATTACATATATATGATTTATTACCATGGTTCATAGATTGTGGCCCAGGTAGTTCAACAATGACTGTTTCCTAACAAAAAAGGAAGGAATCTAGCAGTTGATCAGTCCACGTGACTTGAACAGTCTGAACAGTCTCAATATGATTCCAGATTCCTAGAGCGTGTCCAGCCTTCTGATCTTTAGTGGAATACTAAAGAAGTAGTTTCTAATACTAGTGAGTATCATGACCTGCATGGTTTTAGGATTAAACTGTAGGTGCCAACATCAGACTGAAAGAATAAGAAAATGTATTGCCATAATGACAGTCAAACCAGCTAGATACTAAATGCAGTATTTTAGGACATTGAAAAGGTTTTTTTTTTAAAAAAAATGTCTTTAACAAATATAGGACTAAAACTTGGCTCCTTCAGCCCTACAGCGTCTATCTGTATGTTACACAAACGGGTTTATTCTCTTAAATATGGAAGCCAAATCTAAAAACACAAAACAAAATTGTTTACCAACTATGGAATACTGTCTCTTTCTGGAAGAGAACTTCTCACAGAAGTAGTTTTCTTCTGCACTCTAACTGCTCATGTTCTGTGATAAAAGGAGGCTTCCCAATGCCTACTGTTACAACTGGTCACAGCAAAGAAACCCAGAGTTCTCCATGCTAATGAGGTATCTAGATGGGCTCCAAAGGTTTAGCAAATAAGCTTCCCTTCCCAGACATTCCTTCCTGCAAAATGTATTTAATCTCTGGTTCATTCTGAGTAAATCGTATGCATCATTTTCCATCATGAATAAACAGTTTGGGCAAGTAAGGACTGTCTCTTTCCTCAAGGGCTGCCTTAGGGGAAGCCTTATCATATAGAGCCAAACCTAAGTCTCACATAAAAGGCTCCTCCTCACTCCTAGCACTCACCCTGAACTAACTTAGACCCCCCACAAACTCTACCACTGGCTCATTTCAGGAGTTTGAGAACCATAGCCTCTGTCCTGGCCCCTGCTATTTCTCACCTGGAGAAACACAGGCCAGAACTCATATCTTAGGCTATGTTTTGTCTCCTCTGAGTGGCATGTTGGTGTCCCACAAGCCCAGCACCCCAACAGGGAAAAGGCAATGTAGCCTAGCACACAGCCCTTGAGTTTTGCCTCCCCCAGAGGTGATCTGACACCTCAGCAAGTGAAGCGAAAAGCAGAACCGCAAATGCCTCTCCCTGATGAAGAATTCAAATATATGAGCCTATGGAGGTCATTCTATTCAAACCATCACATCCACAAAAGGTTCTTTGTGTTTTTGTTTTGCCTCTCCTCTTCTTTTAATAAGGACAAAACTGTCCCAACTATTTTCATTATAATATTATAATAGTATGAATGCTCTTACTTTTTGTATGTTACAGATTCTATTTTGCTCATGTAGCATACTCCAAAGTTCTATGCTGTCATTACAGGGTTGTCTTATGTTCTCAACCCTTGACATCTGCTACATTTTATCATGGATTCTCAGATTAACCCTGGAGGAGTGTTATTGATGCTTCAGCTGTGCCCATCCCCTTCACTGTCTGTGGCTATCTCTTGTGGACAAGGGGATAATCTTTTATAAACTTAGGGGCAAGATTTATGAGGCCACGCTCCACTTTGACAGAGTCCATCCTTTTGTGAGGAAATGGCTGTAGATATATGAAATCCTGTATAAGAGTCTGTAAACCAAAAGTAAATATAGAAAATCTGTTTAGGTCCTTTGCCATGTATTTATCTCATAAATTTTCTATTTTTTAATCAAACATTTTGTTCCTTCTGGAAATCATGGGTGTATCTCCTGAACATAGTCTAAAAATTGAAGCTGTTGTGTTTTTACTTTATTTCCATTCATGGTTTCTCAAAATCTTCTTCTAAGTACATATAAGTGTCTATCTCTAGTTTTTGCTTGTCCTATGTTTTATATCTTACACATAGACATGTACTTCCTCTTACCTTTATTTTCATAATTCTCAGGGATTCTTCCTTTGACTGACCAATGGGAGTTACTGGTAATAAGGATACCTGTTTGGGTGCCACTTGCTGAGATTTGCATGGCTTTGGGATTGTCCTGACTAGGGCAACAGGAAATGAAAAAATAGTATATATTCAAATAGAAAAGCAAAGATCAGGTGGGCCATATGTTCCAATGGAAACCACTAGCATCCCAGGAACTCAGTGTGTTTATTATACACAGCTGAATGAAGAGGTAGAGGGGTGTGTGTGTGTGTGTGTGTGTGTGTGTGTGTGTGTGTGTGAATGAGGAGGCAGGTTTACTATATATAGCTGAACAGGGAAGTGGGTTAGCTAATCTTTGTAGGGGAGAAGGCTCAGGTTGCAGTCACACATGAGAAGAAAGTTAATACTTTCTGCACATAGTATTAACATCTCAACGTGGACCAAAGGGGAGGCCTTACCATTCCCCTGAGTCTGATCTGAGGAGCATTTTGGCAGTCTCATGAGTCTGAGGCATTGGCATCCTAGCAAGACATCTTCCAGAAAAACATCACATGACATAACCAGAAATTTCTACTTTCCTTCTTGAGCTCTATATAATATTTATCTGTGGGTCTCTGCATCTGTTTCTATTGGGTGTTGATTGGAGCCTCTCAGAGGACAGTTATTCTAGGTTCCTGTCTGCAAGCATAACAAAGTATCATTAATAGTGTCAGGGTTTGGTGCTTGCCCATGGGATTGATCCCAAGTCGAGCCAGTTATTATTTGGCCATTTCCTCTGTCTCTGCTGCATCTTTTTCCTGCACTTCTTGTAGGCAGGACAATTTTTGGGTCAAAGGTTTTGTGGATGGGTTTCTATCCTTATTTCACCACTGGGAGTCCTGCCTGGCCACTTCAGGAGCCATATCTCCCATTGCTAGGAGTCTCAGCTGGAGGCCAGTGCCCAATAATTTTAAAAAGTAATTCTATATGGATCACAATGGGAAGGATTATATAGACATTACAAAAATAAACAATATGGTTGTCTTAATGTGATTTGTGACTTTTGGGGAACCTGAGTTTCCATTTGCTATTGTTTCTTTCTACTTCAAAAACTTTGCTTAGGATTTTTCTGTAATGCAGATTTGCTCTTGGCAAACTTTCACAGCATTAACAATGGCATTTTTAAACAACACAGTCTAATATTTTTCCAGCTATGTATTTGGATTTACCTCACTACTTCCTCATAATTCAACTCAGGTTTAATATTTTTTGGAAACATTTTACATAAATGGTGCTTTGTCTTTGTCAATGAGTGTAGAGAAGATGCATCAAGACGTTTGTGATACCAATTTGGTATGATCTTGGTGATAGTAAATTTTCATACTTTCATACTTTCAAACTTTCCCCTTTTTAAAAAGAACTCACCAATTTCCTGTGTTCTCACCATGTGCATTGTGCCTCCATTGATGCTGTTGTTGCTGTTGTTGTTCAGAGGCCCTGCCTGACTCTTTCAGGTACTGGAGTTTATGGCTTGTGGCTTAAATCTTGCCTGTGCTTCACACTGCATCACAAATTTTATTTCTTTCAGAATTCCTTCTCTGAGAACCCAGGACTAAGACCATTTTTTCACTTCTTATTGACTCTAAGTAACTGACTGTTTCCCATCTGTTACATTTATTAAGATAGTTTTGTGGTGTTCTGTGTACCACCTGGCACTTTTTGGCTGGCTAGCTGCTGCTGCTAGAACAGATAATGCATCTCATCTCTTTTGTCAATATCCATATGTCCAAGAATTTCTGTTTCTCATTAGATAAGGAAAGAGCAGGATTTATTGGGGAGAGGGTTAAAAGAAGGAAGAAGACGATCTCTGAAGATAAGAAGGCAATAGGATGGTGTTGTCTACCCTCTTTAATCTTACCCACTAGGTCTGAATTTATTAAAGAGTGAGAGGTATAGATGAAGGTGCTATAGGGATTATTCAACAAGGATTCTGTGAAGCCAGGAGCAAGGAGTTCTTGCAAGGTCTCAAGTACCTAGACAACAGATTACTTGGACACAGAAGAAACTCTCTCTCCTCCATTGTGTGCTCATGTATGCACTCACAACATACAAGTGCATGCACACGTGTGTGTGAAGAGATCGTGGGCTGCAGTTGGTAGCATAAAAGGCAATATTTTGGCATGGCTAGTGATGGTCTCTTCAAAGACCATTGTAGCAAGTGAGACAGCTCCGAATGGCTTTGCACTGTATAGTTTTAGACACATGGATTTCAATATAGGAGGAACAAGTGGGAGCAGACATCATATCCATAATGGAAAATTTATTTGTAAGCATGCGAATTATTTCTTTTAGTACTTTAGAGGACATTTGTGGTGAGAGACGAGTCTTTCTAGGACTTGGCAAAAGCTATTGAGTCATAATGTTTGGAATGCATTGCATGTAGATGAGTACAGGTTAGGGTGGGCTCTTTAAGCAGAAAGGCATCTTCCCTGCTATGTAGCTTATCACAGATTTTGACACACAGCAGGCACAAATAACTGTGCTCCTTCAGTGTTTCATGGTGACTTTCTGTTTAGGATGAAAAAAGTTTTCTTCTTCTCCTTGGTTGTCACAACATTATGTTTCTAATACAGATTAATTAGATGTAACTGGAGAACAATTTGTTTGTTATCTGCCTGGTCTATGGGTTATAGTTAGACAAGCAAAGATAATTTTATTTCAAGAATTAGAAAGACAATAAACATCTTGTCCCTTCTGCAGACAATCTAAGCATGATTTAATTAGTCTCTTGAAGGCCTGCGTGTACAGGGACAAAAAAAATTCTTGGTAAGCTGAAAATGACGTCTCTTCTATGCAAGATGTGATGGTGCTTCCAGCTACTTTGGAGGCTGAGACAAGTGAGTCCTGCCTGGAGAACAAAGCAAATGAGTTTAAGGTTAGAATGGGAAACTTAGCAAGAGTCTGTAACAGAATAAAAGTGTTCAAAGGCTGGGGGATATAGCTCAGTGGAAGAATGATTGCTTAGAATGTGTGAATCCTGAGTTCAATCTCCAGTAGCAGAAAAATCTACATGAATGTCTTTCCTGAAAGAAGAAAGAAGGGCAAGCTTCCAACTGTTTAGTGTTGCCTGAGCTCAGCCCCAAAGCTTATTGTGATCCATCTGTCTTTGTGGAAAATTAATTCCAGAATTTGTACTATCTTTTTTTCCAATTTTCATTTATTAATGCATCACTATAAAGGAAAGCAAAGCATGTTAACAATTAGGCTACGCCATAAAAAGTTGTTAATTAAAGTCTGGCATGGCGGCACATAGCACTAGGGAAGCTAAGACCAGTAGATTGAGGATAGCCTGTACTACAGCAAAATAAAAACCCTGTTTCAAAAGAAAAAGAAAGAAAAGAAGTGAGTGGTTGGGAAGAAAGCATTAATTAAAGAAGGCAGCTCTTAATGATAATAATTGTAATAATAAACAATTATATATAATGTGAGCTAGAATAAAAACAATAATAAGCTATCATTTGTTAAACACTTCTGTTCTGGGTATTTTTCTAAGCTCTCATTTGGTCTTTGCCACAAGCCTTATGAATAGTAGAGAAGTTTTTGTAGTTTCACAAAAGAATAAAGTATAACACAGAGAAGCTAACACACAAAATTATATGGTACAAAGTCTGATTTCAGCCAGCAAGCATGGTTCCAATGCCCAAAATCTTAATTACTTTTACAAAATAAAAGCTAATCCAAGTTTAACAGCCTACTGTTTCTACTCAAACCACCTGTTTACAGTTGGGGATGAAAAATACCAAGAAACAGTATGTAGAAAGAATTTTGAGCCAAGGGAGCCAAGTGATCATCTACTCTGATTGCCAGAACACCATGGTTACCGAGTTGCTATGATAAAATGCCCTTTATTTTTTGCACTTCATCCATCAGCTCAGTAATTTCCTGATGGTGCTTTATCTAGCAGGCATCTTAGCAATAATCAGGATGGGAGTCTGCCTGACATACTCAGAAAAGGGTTTTAGTAAATCTCGGTGAATAACTTATTGTTAATTTTGTTTGCTGTGATGATTACCTTATGGCTCTCTATATTTTTAAGTCTTCATCAAGAGAAAAATGCTAAAAAGATCTGTGGGCAAAGGGACATGAATTTCTACTCTACAGTATAGCCAAACAAGAGAAACAGGAAGTAGCATAAGAATAGTAACACAATGGATACTGGGTAACGAATAGCTGTTACACTGCTCTCTCTGTGTATAATATTTTCCTTTTGCTTTCTTTTTATGACAAAGGGTCTTGAACAACCCAGGTTATGTGGTAGAATTTGCTATGTAGCCAAGGCAGGCCTCAAACTAATCCTGTTGCTTCCACCTCCTAAGTCCTTAGATTACAGTTATGCACTACCATACCAGGCTAAAAACGTTTTAAAATGTGTTCAAAAAAATAAAAAAAAAATCATGTCCTCATTCTTCTAAGCATAGTTAGACAACTCAGCTTGTTGGTATATACCTATAATGTGTGTGTATGTGTGTGGGGGGGGTCTCTGCAAATACCAGGGCTGGCAGAGTAGTGAACTGAGTGAGGCAAGAAAGAAATCCAGCTCAGCATGTCTCGGTAACCAGTGTTAGTCCAAACTTCTAGAGTCTGACACTAAGCAGTTTCTTTCAGACATATTTAAGTACAGTAAAACTTTGGAAAAGGGTTTCCTGGTGACAATTATTACAATAAAGCTTAAGGCATGACTACGTTGTAACTCTTTTACAAAGTGCATGTGACCTCTTCCATAAGAATGAATTCTATAGTTGAAGGACCTATGGAAGGATCTGGTATGGTCTAGGTCATTACAGAGGTCACCAAACTACAAAGTACATTGCTACATCTCCTTTGGAGGTGGGTTCTATTGCCTGAGAAACAATGCTTAAGATTCAGGTCTACAGAATAGAGTCTGGGATAAACTTAATAGTCCTGGGAGATTTGGGTGTGGTCTGGTTCTACAGATATCACTAGGCTATTAATTACTGTCATTCCCAGCTATCTTGGTAGAAAGCAGGTATATATCTTCTACATTGAGGAGATAACCCTGTGTGTTTAGCATTCTCATTTTTTCTAGTGCTTATCTGTAAGCAGAAGTGTGGGTTTGGGGAGCCGGCAGGGGAACATCAAAAGTGGAGTTGAGGTATATCCAAACCCTGGAAATCTTGTCCTAATGTCGGCAGGATTAGTATTGTTTCCCCCACCGCTTCCCCAGGCCTGAATGCCCTACTGCATGTAGCCTTGTACCCCAACTTTTGACCCCTGAAGGAGCTCACATAGCCTGAGAGCCAGGTTAACTTTCTCTTCCCTTATAAGGTCATGTCTGGCAGCACCTGGAAGTCCTACTTAGGCAAATGAGGCATCCCCAGCACCAGGCACCCAGCCAATGATGTATACTCACCCCTATATCCCCTACTTACCCCATAAAGGTTTAAATAGCCTTTGCTCCCTCTGCCCCATTAAACAAGCTGTCTCACTGAAGCTGTCTCTTGAGTTTATTCTAGTCTCTCTTGTGCTCATGGTGGAGCCTGAATGGCACAGAAGGACTTTGTGTCCTCTGTACTATAATTCTAGAACTCAAAAGACTAAGGAAGGAAGACCATAAACTTAATACCAGTCTTATTATAATAGTGAGTTCCAGGCTACCCTGAGATACATAATGAGACTCTAACTCATAAAAACAAAAACAAAGAAGTCTTGAGTTGCCAAGACGGCTCAGTGGCCCTTGCCATGCAAACTGGATGTCTTGATACCTGTCTCTAGAACCCATGGTGATTGGAAAGAACCAACTCCCAAAAGTTGTGCCCTGTCTTCCACATGTGCAATTCCATGTACATATCACATAATACAAAAGTAACAATAGTAATAGCAATAATAATAATTTCAAAATCTTAGACATAAAAGAAACGCAAGAAGCCTTTGGAAGATGAAGAAAAGATCACAGAGACTAAACTTTAAACATAAGCATAAGCCAGTGACAAGGTCTTCAGTTTTCCCTTTTGCCTTGTACATCCTAGACTTGAAGCTGAAAAAGCCAACAATAAAAGCGGGGTAGACCAAAAACAAAAACAAAAACAAAAACCAAAAACCCAAAACCCAAAACCCAAAACCAAAAACCAAAAACCAAAAACCAAAAACCAAAAACCAAAAAC
>JANHMN010000005.1:66606901-66634777 GCA_030674055.1 Rhabdomys pumilio | reverse complement strand
ACACACACACACACACACACACACACACACACACACACACACACACAAAGTGCAAACACACATATATGAACACACAATAATAAATATATATTATTAAAAAGATCATGCTATCAAATGTTTTAGATTTTTGTGGCAGAGCTCTTTCCTCTGAGTATGATGTGATTGTTGGCTATGATGAAGCACAACACCCTCATCTGTAGTTCTGGCAAAGAAATAAAACAGTACACCAATAGTTAGGTCTGTGATGGTAACAACGGGGCTGTTAACAGTCTTCCTAGGAAGAAAGAAGGTGGGGCATGGAGTATCACCAGACCTTCTGTTTTGATTCCAGCCACCATTCTTTATGACTCCCTAGCTGCATGTAGTCTTGGGAGATGCTAGAGTATATAAGAGATGAAAGATTGATTGGTGATTGGAATTCCAGTGATGCAGTGCTTTTCAGTCTTTATCCATAATGAAGTGGGACTTTTCCATTACCCACGCTCCTATAAATAATCCCCAGCTCATGTTTCAACGAACTTATTTATTCATCAAGCTGGACTTGAATGCCATTGTGTCTTTGGTCTGTCAATACCCTATCTGGAGTGAATAAGCATATCTTTATATTTCCCAAGTAAAGTAGTGCAACACGTTGCTACCTGAACACAGGCTGAATGGAACAAAAGTTTGGGTGGAACACTTGCATGGACCAGGCAATGGATGACAAGACACACAACTAGAAGGCCAACAAGTACATGGGAAGTTCCAATCTTGAAGCAGCATCAGGGGAAGATGCAGAGCCATGGTGGGGACTCAGTTTGACTCTGACTTAGGCTCATAGGTCATCACACATTACATATTAGCTTTAGCAGAATCTATGGACCCAGGATAGGGACCAAATATTACTTTAAGTAAGATCCATAGGCATGTGGGGACTTCTAGAATTCATATTGGAATCTATATAAACACAAGTATTAAGTCCAAGCTGACAATGGTCAATATTTGAGTCTCAGAGGAAGACTAGAGAAAGAACTTCTGATCCTAAATACTAGTCTCACAGGAGGAAAGGAAATACTATGTCTGTTCCTGAACATTTCAAAAATACTACTGAAAGAAAAAAAGGCAATTTGTGTTTAAAAAATAAAAGATGAACAGGAGGAAAAAAAAAAAACCTCTCAACCAACAAGTCGAGGTGCACAAGTCCCAGCACAAAAACAAAAACATGAAAGACCAAGATAATCTTTCTCCTTCCAAGATTACTGATACTGCTTTTCTGCTGCTCCTTCCATCCTTCTCTTCTATCCTATATCCAGAGAACCACTCTCTATCAGTGACCCTCAGTTACTACATGAAGCTGGAACTCAAGGAAGGAACCTTCATTCTCCTTCTGTCTTCCATTTTGACTTCTCCAGAGTTACCAGTAGAGTCCCCCTAGTTCTGCCTGGTGGCTCCATTCAGTCTGTCCATTAGCTCATCTCTATTCCTTTGTTACACTTGATAACCCACAGTCACAGTACTTGGCTGGGATGAGCCTGGGCAACAGCAATCAAAGAATAGAACACCCATCCAACAAAGATGAGACCAGAGATCTACACCAAGGAACACCTCAAATATCATAACTCCAGATGCCTTTGAAGTCTTCCTTTCCTATTTGTATCATCTTGATCTCCTTCAGTTTAGGTATATCCTTTGTATCCATAGTCTCTCCAGGACTTTTAGCATGAAGAGACATTGGATTTTATCAAAAGTCTTTTCTTCATCTAATGAGTTTTTCATATAGTTTTTGTCTTTCAATCTGCTTATATAGTAGATTACATTGCCTGATTTACATGTGTTGAACCATCTCTTCAATAATGCCTGCTTGATGGTGGATGATCTCTTTAATGTACTCTTGGATTTGGTTTGTGACTATTTTATTGAATATTTTGCATCTATGTTCATAAGGGAAATCGGTCTGTAATTGCTTTCTTTGTTGGGTCTTTATGTGGTTTAGACATCTGAGTGCCTATGGCTTCATAAATTGAATTGTTCTGTTTCTATTCTGTGGACCATTTTGAGGAGTGTTGGCATTAGTTCTTCTTTGAAGGTCTGGTAGAGTTCTGTGGTGGATCTATCTGGTCCTGGGCTTGCTTGCTTGCTTTCCTTCTTTCTTTCTTTCTTTCTTTCTTTCTTTCTTTCTTTCTTTCTTTCTTTACTTATTTTATTTATTCATTTATTTTACATCCCAATTGCTGTCCCCTGTCCCCCTGACAGAGTCCCTCCCCCCTCTTCTTCTCCTCCTCTGGATTTCCCCCAACTTTGGCCATCAAGTTTCTGCAGGCTTAGGCCATCCTCTTCCCTGGCCAGAAAAGGCAGTCCAGTTGGGAACAGATTCCATATTCAGAGAACAGCTTTAGGGACAGCCCCTGCTCCAGGTGTTGGAAATCCCACATACAGACTGAGCTGTACATCTGCTACTTATGTGCCTGGGGGTGGGGGAGGGGCTCGGTTCAGTCCAAGTATGCTCTTTGCTTGGTGGCTTAGTCTCTGAGAGCCTGAGTCCAGATTAGCTGACTCTGTCTTCCTGTGTAGTTCCTTAAGGGCCTTCAATCCACCCCAACTGTTCTGTAAGAATCCCAGAGCTCCGACCAATGTTTGGCTGTGGGTCTTTGCATCTGTTTCAGTCAGCTGCTAGGTAGAGCCTCTCAGAGGACAGTTAGGCTAGGCTCCTGGTTGTCCCAGGAGAGTAGGCCTCCTGGGAAGCAGTCAGAACTGTGGGCTGGGGAGTGAGGTGCTGACCCAGGATTGCAGGTCCGCCCTGAGTTTTTTAAGTTGAGAAATTTTTAATTATTGCTTGTATTTCACTATGAATTTTGAGTCTGTTTAAATAGTTTATTTCATCTTGGTTTAACTTAGGCAGGTCATTTATATCAAGAAACACATCTATTTCTTTTAGATTTTTCAGTTTCATGGAATACAGATTTTAAAAATATGACATGATTGACATGATTTTTTGGTGTCTCTTGTAATATCTCCCTTTTCATCTCTAATTTTATTAATTTGTATCTCCCTCTGTCTTTTAATTAATTATGCCAAATTTTAATTAATTTGTCCATTTTATTAATTTTCCCAAAGAACCAATTAATTGATACTTTGTATTGTTTTTATTTAATTGGTTCCAGGCCTGAGTTTGACACTAGAAATGAAAAATGCCTAATTAAAAGCTCAGTGGAAAAAACCTCAGCAATACAATAGATCATGTGTAAAAGAAAGTATAGGGGTCCTAAGATGAGATAGAAGAATTAGATTAGAAAGTAACATCAATGGCAATTTTAAAATAATACAAATAGAACATAGAAGAGATTTGAAACACCATTTAAATACCAAAACTTCTAATTATGAGGATAGAAGCAGGAGAATACTGCTCCAAGTACATTGAAAATATTTTAATTAAATTATAAAAAAATCCTCCAAAAATGAAAGAAAGGCAAGCCTAGACTAGTACAAAAGGCCTCCAGAACACCACATGAACAAGACCAGGAAATAAACTCTCTACCATGCCATATTATAGTTAAAATGCTAAAACCCACAGAATAATGAAAGAGTATTTGTCTTAGAGTTTCTATTGCTATGTTAAAACACCATGACCAAAAGCAATTTGGAGAAAAATAGTTTATTTCAGCTCACAGTCTGTGAGTGAAGGAAGTCAATGTAGGAAGTCAATCAGGACAGTAGGTGGGAGGCAGGAGGTGATGAAGAGGCCATGGTGAAGTACTGCTTGGCACCTTGTTCCTTGTGGCTTGTTCAGCTTACCTTATTATAGTACCCAAGACCACCAACCCAAATGCATCATCACTGCTCACAATAAGCTAGACCTTCCCTCATCAATCATAAATTAAGAAAATGCATCACAGGCTTGTCCACAAGGCAATCCTATAGAGGCATTTTCTCAATTCAAGCTCCCTCTTACAAAATGACTCTAGCTTGTATCAAGTTGACATAAAACTAGCTAGAACAATTAACCTCTTGTCAACATGGCACACAGACACACCACTGTTCAACTAGAATCTTTCTTTTCTTGTTTGTCCCTAAGACATGTTAATATTAATAACACAATATAAAACATTTCAACTTTTAAAATTTCCCCAGTCTTTACATTTTTAGGCACTTTGAAAGTTCAGTTTCTTTAAAAATAGCCAAGACTTCTCTAAGACATCCAAAGCCTCTCTAAAACATTTATGTTCTTATAACTGTGGATTCTTGTTCTTAAAAAAAAAATAATCAAGATAAATACATTCTTACTCCAAGAGGGAAGAGCCAGGACACAGTAACAATTAAATCAAAGCAAAATTTAAATCCAACAGTGTAAATAACTCAGTGTAGGACTTCTGGGTTTTATAATCTTCTAGGCTCGAAAGAGCTTTTCACAACACACATATTGTGTCTCTTAGGCTCGTGCTGCACTTGCTGCTGCTGTCCTTACTGGTCATCCCATGGTACTGGCACCTCCAAAATGCTGGGATCCCCAATGTAAATGAGCTGCACAGTTACAAATAGCCTCTTCTGAGCTTTCTTTGGGGAATATAGTCATTCCCCACAGCGCCAAACCTCAGCTGCTCTTCATAATCCTCTTCAAAACCACTACCACCCAAGTGACAACAGCTTCTGTGTACTGACTTAAAGGAAACACTTCCCAAAAGATTTGCCTCAATTACTTTTTTCTCTCTCACACACATATTTAGTAGCATATATTTTGTCTATTTTCCCTTTTATTGAAAATAAACTTTCTCATACTTCATATCTTCATTGTAGATTCCCCCCTCTACTTTTCCCAGTTCCACTCTTCCTCCCCTCCCCTTTGGACCCACTCCCTTTTTGTCTCTCATTAGAGAAGAACAAGCTTCTAGGAGATAACAACAAATCATGACAAAATAAAATATAATAAGATAAAGCAAAAAAAAGTCCCATCCAATTTGGACATGGCAACCCAAATAAGAGGAAAAGAGTCCCAACAGCAAGCACAAGAGTCAGAGATCCACTCATTGGCACACTCAGGAGTCCAATAAAATATTAAGCTAAAAACTATAATATATAAGCTGAGGATGTGGTGCAGACCCATGTAGGCCCTGTGGTTGCTGCTTCAGTCTCTATGAGCCCACGTGTAATCTTGCTCAGTTGACTCAGAGGCCCTTGCTCCTGGTGTCCTCCATTTCCTCTGGCTCTTACATTCTTTCCTCTCCTTTTCTGCAGGGTTCCACTAGCAGTGAGGGGAAGGATTCACTGGAGACATACAATTTAGACTCTCTCTCTCCATGTAATTAATGTCTGGTTGTGGGTCTCTGAATTTGTTCCCATTTGCTGCCAGGAGAAGCTTCTTTGACAATGACTAAATAAGGCACTGACCTATGAGTATGGTAGAATGCTAATAGAAATCATTTTATTGATACTTAATTTTTTTTAGACCAGTAGTGTTTGGTTTTATCCTAAGTCTATCTAGTCTCTAATTCTTGATTACTCTTGTAGTGTTGGGTATGAGTTCCATCTCATGGAGTGGGCCTTAAGTCAAATCCGATATTATTTAGCTACTCCCACAAGTTCTATGCCACCAACACCCTATCATATTTTGTAGGCAGGACAGATGTAGGTCAAAGATTTTGTGGCTGGGTTGGTGTTCATGTTTCTTTTTTGGTAGCCTGCAGAGCACCTTGCCATATCAAAGACACTAGAACTCAGGGTTGAAGGCTTCATATAGGCACCAGCTTGACTTCTTCATGTTCAGTGAATTGTATGGATATATTGTTCTTGGCAATGTGGCCTCACTATCAGTTTGTGTAGAACAACCCACTTACTTTGCAACAGCCTGGGTTGTTTGGGGATTTCCATGGGACCCCCTTGGCCAACAATTCAATTGAATACAACCCAGTCTTGCTACTAGAAGCCTCATTTGATGACAAGAGATAGACAGTTTAGACTCCGTATCTCACATTACTAGAGGACCTCACTAAGATTACCTTTAAGTTTACACTGTACTGGGTTCCTATATCATCCCTCAAACACCCCTCAATCCCAGCTCTCTCTACCCATTCTCCCCTTCTACCTTATCTCTCCTCCTGCTTTATCCTCCTGATACTCTCCCTCTCATCCCTATAAATCTTCAGTCGGCCTGTAGAATCTATTTTATTTCCCCCTCCCAGGGAGATCCATGTGCTCCCCCTCCTTGACCCTTCCTCTATACCTAACCTCTCTATGTCTATGGATTGTAGCTTAGTTATCATTTACTTCACAGCTAATAACCATGTATAAGTGACTACATATCATATTTCTCTTTATGTATCTGTGTTACCTCACTCAGGATATTTTTTTTCTATTTCCATCCATTTGCCTGCAAATTTTATAATGTCATTTTTAAAACAGCTGAGTAATACTCCATTGATCTGCCCAGGTTCTTCTGGCTTTTAAAATCTCTGTTGAGAAGCCAGATGTAATTCTAATAGGTCTGCCTTTGTATGTTACTGGGCCTTTTCCCCTTGCAGCTTTTAATATTCCTTCTTTTTTTTTTCCTGCAATTTAGTGTTTTGATTATTATGTGGCAGGAGGATTTTCTTTTCTGGTTCAATCTATTTGGTGTTCTTTAAGCTTCTTGTATGTTTATAGGCATCTCTTTCCTTAGGCCAGGGAAATTTTCTTCTATGATTTTGTTTAAAATATTTTCTGGGCCTTGTAGCTGGGAATCGTCTTTCTTTTATTTCTATTACTCTTAGGTTTGGTTTTTGCATAGTGTCCCAAATTTCCTGGGTGTTTTGTGTCAAGGATTTTTTTTTTAACTTTAACATTTTCTTTGACTGATGTAACAATTTTTTTCTATCTTCTAAGCCTTCTTGTATTCTTGGTGATGCTGTTCTCTTCCCTAGGTTTTCCATCTCCAGGTTTTCCTCAGTTTGTGTTTTCTTTATTGCTTCTATTTCCATTTTCAGGTCTTGAACAGTTTTATTTGTATCCTTCACTTGTTTGATTGTATTTTCTTGTATTTCTTTAAGGGATTTATTCATTTCCTCTTTAAAGGCCTCTATGATCTTTATAATACTGGATTTAAGGTTATTTTCTTGTGCTTCAGCTATGCTAGGGTATCCACGGCTTGTTGTAGTAAGATAGCTGGGTTGTAGTGTTGCCATATTGCCCTGGCTTTGTTGATGGTATTTTTAAGCTGGCTTTTAGCCATCTGGTTGTCTCTGGTATTGGCAGGCCTCTGGTAATGCATGCAGAACTGTGGGCCAGGAAATGGAGTGCAGAGGAGCAAATGCAGTTTACAGCTGTTGGGAATGCTTTAGGGGGACCAGCAGGCATGGAATCGCCAAAGAGGCATCTGAACTGGTAGTCCCTTATGGCAATAGGGCCTCTAGGAATGTAGACAGGCCACTGGGCTGGTAAATGTAGGGCAGAGGGCAGAGGGCAGAGCTCACCTGTGCTTGAATAATCAGGTATTATTTTAATTGGGCTTGCCTTTATAAATGACTTAGCTTTTTCTCTTTCAGCTTTCAAAACTGTACTGGCTATTGTCATGTCAACTTTATTTAACAAACTAGAGTAAACAAACAACTTCATTTGACAAGCTAGAGTCATTATGGAAGAGGGAACCTCAGTTGGGAAAATGACCCACCATATTGGCCTGCGGGCAACTCTATGGTGCGTTTTCTTGATTGATGATTGATGTGGGAGGGCCCAGATCACTGCAGTGCCACTCCTGGGTAGTGGTTGTGGGTGCTCTAACGAAGCAGTCAGAGCAAGCCACAAGGACCAAGCTTGTAAATATCACTACTGCATGGCCTCTGTATCAGTTCCTGCCCCAAGATTCCTTGAGTGATGGTCTGTGATGTGGAGCCTATAAAGGCCATTCTCATTCAAACCACCACAGGGAAACAACCTAATCTGGTTACTAGTTATAGAAGTAGCTGGACACTGAAAACACCACTGAGGTAGATACTAGTTATTTCTGCATTTCACTGCTGTAAAATATAATTCACATAATTTTCCTTTTATAAAGCAAATGGGAATGTAGAGCAATGTATCTCTCTGAAAACACAAACACACACACACCACACACCCCAAATGTTATCAAAGATTGTTGATGATAGTTAAGATTTGGAAAACCTTTACTCAGCTCTTGAACATTGACATGTTGTTAGTTTCTACAATAAATCCATTTCCCTGCATGCCTAAAGTCCTGTATAAATTTTTATAGATGTCTTATATACACACATTTTTATTGATGGGATCTTAGTATGTATGTCCATTCTAGCTCGAAACTCTGCAATCCAGGCTGGGCTCAATTCAACTACACCAAATGCCTACATGCTGGGAGTACATACTTCTGCCATTGACATGTACATTAAAAGGTGGGGTTTAATTTTTTCTTAAAAAATATGACAGTAGTATCCATATATTTTCACACTTGTCTCTGTACATTTAAAAATACTTTATAAACTGTATCAGATAGGGTCAGAATAAACAATGAAGATCTTTCTCTTTCCAAAAGTGAAAAGAAGCACAGAGTTTCCATTAATCACCACCTGACTCCTTCCAGAGCGTCTAAACTTTTTTTTTCTTTTTTTGTTAAACTGTCATACAGCACGGAGCATGGAAGGCACCTTATCTCTCTCCTGATCTCTCATGTGGTTTGGTTATTATCTATAAAATATACATCAATATAAACTAATAAATATGTGTATATATTGCACTTATACATTGTATCGACAAAATAGTTTTTCTTTTATTAGATATTTTCTTTATTTACATTTCAAATGTTATCTCCTTCCAAGGCCTCCCCTCTGGAAATCCCCTATCCCATCCCCCCTCCCCCTGCTTCTATGAGGTTGCTCTCCCGCCCACTTCTGCTTTCCAGCCCTGATATTCTCCTACAATGGGGCACCAAACCCCCACAGGACCAAGGGCTGCTCCTCCCACTTATGTCCAACAAGGCCATCCCCTGCCACATACGTGGCCGGAGCCAAGGGTCCTTCCATGTGTACTCTTTGGTTGGTGGTCCAGTCCCCAGAAGCTGGGAGGGGGTGTCTGGCCGATTGACACTGTTGCTCCTCCCATAGGGCTGCAAACCCCCTCAGCTCCTTCAGTCCCTTCTCCAACTCCTCCATCTGGGACCCTGCGCTCAATCCAGCGGTTGGCTGCGAGCATCTGCCTCTAAACTTTCCATAGAGATGCTATGTATATTTCATACTAAGGCAGGAGGCTCAGAAAGTGAGATGGTGCAGTTATGTACGCTAGCTTTTAAAAAACAGCTAGGCCTCCAGAAGGAAGGAAGAAAGCATTACATCAAGCCTGTTTTCTGTAAGTATCCAAGATCTTCCTCTAATTCTCTCCAGGATCACCTCTTTGTCCTCAGGCTCCACTCTGCAAGTTGTTTCTGTTATTTTGTGGTGATCCATCTGGACTCTACTTTGCATTTTTTTTCACCTTCACCCTCTCCAATCAATACATTCGCCACGTCTGCATATTTGATAGATTTGGGTGTGCTACCCTATCCTTTGTACACTTCCTGGTACATCACTTAAAGAAAGCAGATTTTTGTACATCAGCCCTAATGAACTTATTTCCAAGAAAATTCTTCAGAATCTCCAGATCACAATAACAGGCCCACGTAGCCTGTTGCATACAGAACTTGACTCCAAAATTGGGTCTTCTTGGGGGGCAGGACAGGGGCCACCACTCCCCTACCCGGACCGATGGCGCCTCATGCCTTCCCTTTTTCCTCCCCGCCTTAGGCCTCCTGGAACTACCCGCGCCCTAGCATAGGTTTCCTGCTGAGTCCTAGTCGGATAAAATTAGCCCATTGCTATCATCTGACAAGTGTGGGAGCCACAGTAAAGCGGGGAACGGGCGGGTCTGAGCCGGATGCTTGAGGCCAGGCGCCCTCCCCGCTGCCCACCCGCACCACCTGTCGCTCGTGCACTCGAGCCGCAGCCCCGTGACTGCCCAACTGACAACTGACCCGCGGGGCGACCCTAGCCCTCCTTTCTTTTCCCACCACGCCCACCGGTGCAGGAGCTGGGGCTGCAGGTTGCTCAGTGACATCTTCCCTGAGCCCCGCACCCTGGGACCGGCTAGGTGTGCAGGCGGCACAGGGGACCCGGCTAGGGCTGCGTCCTAGTCTCCCACAAAATCGGGGGGGGGGGGCGAGACATTTACTCCGGCTGCTCGGCTGCTCCGCAGGCCTGGGTCCTCTCCCCAGTCCCAGAGGGATGACAGTCCTTGAGCTGCACCAGGGAGGAGCATCTGCTCCAGCTCCTCCTGCGGGAAGAGAGGCCAAGAGCAGCCTAGCACCGGGCCAGCTGTGTCCCAGCCCTATGGACACACAGCAGCTGCCACTGGTCCCAGTTCTGCTCCTCCAAGGTGCCCCGCCTCCTCCACCCTGCCCACCACCGCCCTTGCCATCACCACTAGTCTCTGTGGTGACCATGATGCCCCATACCCTGTCTCCAGCTCTCGATGTAGTCCTGGCTGGGTCTTCAGAGAACCCTTTCCAAAGAGCCTGCTCTTGCCTCCATAAGGTCCCAGGGGTGATAAATGAACACTACTAGCAAAGTCTCTGAATGAGTCCTGGCTGAAAGCTCAAGGGCATTAAGGGGTCTGGGGCGCTGTAGGCCTGCTGGACCAAGTCTCCTGCCAGGGACAGCCATCGTCCTCCATACATCCCTCACCTTACCTCCAATCCAGAGAGCCCCATGCCTTCTCCACCCAGGTCAGCCCAGCGGCCTGCTTCTGCTAAGACTGGAAGACCCAGCCTTCAGTCTCTCCACTGCAGCCTCCTCAACTGTCCCAGAGGGGCCTATGCAGATCTCAGTGCGACAGCATGGCTTCCTATGTGCCGGACGCTAGGTTCAAGCCTCTAGCACAAGAACAGCAACAATGCATGTTCTGCCAGAACTTTGGTGCCTACCTAGCTAACAAGAGTTTGCCAGCAGCACAGGTTGAATGCTTCACCACACAGACCCAAAGATCTCACCCACAAAAACAGCAGGAACAGTATCCTTGGGTCCCACCCAAGTCTAGCAAGCCTGATGAACATAGAACAGCTGCCACATGGATCCCTGATCAGATGCTCCTATATACCCAGTGGTCACACATGGGAGCAAGCAGGGTTTGCCATGTTGGAGACACCTCTTCCAGACCTGCACCAAAGGCTGGGAATGGTGGGAAGTCCCACATTGTCTTTAAAATAGGCCCTCCTCCCTCTGCTCCTTGTCCTGGGGTAGTGGGAGGCTCCAGCATGATATTGGAACACATGAACAGTGAATAAGCAAACAGCTGGCTGAAATGATGGGTACCATATCCTCTTCCACTGAATCTCCATCAATCTGTTTTCTTCAGCTTCAGCCACCTCCTCAGCCATCCCCACTGACTCCACACCCATTGCTACTCTCTATCCCAGGGAAGAAACCTTCCTGCTGGCCATGTCTTACAAGTACTTCTGTATTAAGGCCTGGTGCCTGCTCATTTGACACCTCTAAATCATGAGTTCCCTCAAGATCCTCCACACTTTGTGGGCATAGACTCCCTTTCATGGAAAGAAGGATTCCTTTGCCTTTGAATTGACAATTCACAGCTCAGACATGCCCAGTATTATGCTGGAGCCTCCACTCAGTACTAGGGAGGCAGGTGCTCCCAGGCCCATTTTACAGGTGTGAAAACAGAGGCTCAAGGAGGAAGTGAATGCCAGGTACAGAAGCCCTTCGTCAAGGCCCTTCCACCTCACATCATAGAAAAGAAATAAAATCTCTTACCCCACTTTCCAGAAAGTTTGCCTGTTGTTCCTGGAGTCAGCATCTTCTCCTCCCCTGCCTGTTCTGTGCCCCAGAGAACTCTCTAGTCTGGCATCACATTCCAGGGCCACTATGGAGGTTAATTTCCAGAGTCTTGATTTGATTACCAAAGTATCCTTTGGTCTACTTACTGGAGGGTAGGCTAGGGTTTGGTGCTACTTCTGGAAGCTAAGTTCATGGGAAAGGATTGGTGGAGAAGGATTTCTCTCTTCTGGACTTCCAACACTGTGCTCCAAAGACAGCGACGGCACAGTAAATATTGTCCACAGAAGGGGAAAGAAGACCCCAAGGTAGTTGAGGGGAAAATAAAAGGGGATAATATTTAGATTCCACCTCCGTTATCCAGATACAGTACATACCCTATAGTCCCAGCACTTGAGAAATGGAAGCAAGAAGGAGCTAGAGTTCAAGGCTAGTGGAGGCATCAGAGTGGGAAACGATATCAAAACAACCTTCTGATCCTATACATCAGCCAGTTGAATTGTCCTATAAATGCCTCTTGTCTTCTGAGATATCACTGCCTCCTCAACTCCCTTGATTTCTTCTGCCTCTTGAGGACTTTATATTATCTAGCAGAACCTCACCAACACTTTTAAAAATAGCTTATAAATGCCCATGTTCCAGAAATCCTAAACTAAACTTTTATTTTTTGAGGTAAATAACTTCAAGTATCCAAACAGCCCTTCCAAGGTTAGAACTCATCTTTCTACCTGGGCCTGAAAAGTAGGGAGCACCACATGCTAGAGTAAGGCAAATTTCACAATAGCTGTATCTGTATATATTCTGTATCCCAGATTGGACTCAAACTTGTGATCCTCTGAAGTCTGCCAAGAATTGAAATTGCCTGGCACAGTTCTGTAGTTCTGTAAATAGTTGTAACTTATGAACTTTAGAAGCACTTAAATAAACATTATATAAAGGAAGAAGAAAAGCTTCAAGCAAGTTTACCTTAATTAACTTTTTCTAAATGAATTTAGTACTTTATACTGCTTGACCAATACAGTTTGTGTCTGATCTACTCAGAGGAGTCAAAGACTCACAGAGCTGAAGTGATGGTGGGCTTTCCAGGCTCAGTAATTTCGAGCTGCTTTCTATAAATCAGAATTACTTCAAGATCCCCTAAAATTTCTAAAGTTAGTGCATTGCAGAGTTCTGGCCCTGTTTCCCGTTCCTACAAGCAAACAACAGTTTCAACATTGAAATAAAAGCAATTTTCCTGTTTAATAAACATTTTATAGTTTTGGTTGTGAGCCTAGACTTTAACTGCTGAGCCATTTCTCCAGTGAGCTGTGTGTTGTACCCTGACCTCCATTGTTTGGCCCATGGCTCTGCCAGAGCTCCAGGAACATTAACATCCACCTTTGGCACAGCCAGCAAAGGTGAGCAGTGTATTTATTGTTTGCCAAGTTCCAATGTCAGGCTCACAGCTCTGCTTACCTCCTCTAGGAGTCCTGTCAGCATCAGGAACATCCAGCCAACATGAGGGACAGCCAGATGGCTAAAGACCAGAGTAAGAACACAGTCAACAAGACCCAGGGCAATATGGCACCACCAGAGCCCAGCTATCCTGCTGCAGCAAGCCCTAGATATTCTAACACAACTGAAACACAAGAGAATGACTTTAAATCCAATCTTATAAAGAAAATAGAGGCCTTTAAAGAAGAAATAAATAAAAACCTTAAAGAAATACAGGAAAATACAGTCAAAAGGTGAAGAAAATGAATAAAACTATTCAAGACCTGAAAGTGGAAATAGAAGCAATAAAGAAAAACTAAGGGAATCCTGGAGATAGAAAACCTAGAGAAAAGAACAGTATTTACAGATGAAAGCATCACCAGCAGAATACAAGAGATGGAAGGGAGAAGCTCAGGCATAGAAGATACCATAGAAGATATTGATACATCAGTCAAAGAAAATGGTAAATATAGAAAATTTCTAACACAAAACATCCAGAAAATTTGGGATTCTATGCAAAAACTAAACCTAAGAATAATAGGAATAAAAGAAGGAGAAGAGTCTCAGCTACAGGGCCCAGAAAACATCATAGGAGAAAATTTCCCCTGATCTAAACAAAGAGATACCTATAAACATACAAGAAGCTTACAGAACACCAAATAGATTGGAGCCAAAAAACCCTCTTGCCACATAATAATAACAACACTAAGTGTACAGAATGAAGAAAAAATATTAAAAGCTGCAGTGGGAAAAGGCCTAGCAACATACAAAGGCAGACTTACCAGAATTATACCTGACTTTTCAATGGATACTCTAAAAGCCAGAAGATCCTGGGCAGATGTCTTGCAGTCTCTAAGAGATCAAAGACCAACCCAGACTGCTATACCCATTACCATAGATGTATACTTCGATTACCATAGATGGAGAAAGCAATATATTCCATGACAAAGCCACATTTAAACAATATCTTTCTACAAATACAGCCTTACAGAGAAGGTGAGGAGGAAATGGAGGGAGGACTTGTGTGAGGCGGTACTTGGAGGAGCAGAGGATGATATTGGGATGTAAAGTGAATAAATTAATTAATTAATGAAAAAACCCTCAAGCAATAGCTCATGCTGTCGAAGTGATGGGAATACTCTTGTGTTGCTGGTGGGAGTAAAAACGTGTACAACCACTTTGGAATCAATTTGCCAGTTTCTAAGATAATTGGGAATAGTTCTACCTCAAGATCCAGCTATACCACTCCTGGGCATATACTTAACATATGCTCCACCATACCACAAGGACACTTGCTCAACTATGTTCATAGAAACTTCAATTCATAATAGCTAGAAACTGGAAATTACCTAGATATCCCTCAATGGAAGAATCGATACAGAAAATGTGGTATATTTACACAATGGAATATTACTCAGCTATTAAAAATGACATCGTGAATTTGCAGTCAAATGGATGGAACTAGAAAATATCATCCTGAGTGAGGTAACCCAGACCCAGAAAGACAAACATGGTATGTACTCATAAGTTGTTGAGGTTTTTGTCTTTTACTGCTTATTGATAAGGGCTAGCCTCCAAGATTTAGAGTCTGCATATATTCTGAGGGATCCTGCCCCCAGTTAATTCTGATTGGTAAATAAAGATGCCAGTAGCCAATAGCTGAAGAGAAGAGACATAGGCAGGGTTTAGGTTTCCCAGGCTAGAGACCACGAGGAAGGAAGAGAGGAGAAGAAGCATGGGATAGAAAAGATGTGCAGGAGAAAGGCTGAATAGAGCATCCACGGAAGAGGAAAAACATGCAGGAGGGAGAAAAGCTGCAATGGATAGCTGAGCCATAAAAATGTGGTCATGTGGGCTAGCCAATTGGAGTTAACAGCAGCCCAGATGGGACATAGAAATTAGTAAGTAGTAATTCTGAGTTATCGATAGGAAAGTAGATTCCAATAGCATGGATGGTAGATGGTCTCACAGCTATTGTGCTGTTTAAAGCATATTAAAATATAGGCTGTGTGTGTGTGTGTGTGTGTGTGTGTGTGTGTGTGTGTGTGTGTGTGTGTTTCATCTGGAAACATAAATGGTCAAAGGCAGGAAGTAATCCTGTGCTGTGATTTTTAAAATATCTAATACAGTAATTAGTGGATATTAGCCAAAAAGTACAGTGTTGTGGGAAATATTTTAAAATGCACCATCTTGTGCTATTGCTGGCTAGCCCCGGCAAGCTGGTTGGCCAGGTACTGGCTGGCATGGCCAGCCTGTTCTCATCTTGTGATGACTCTCTGACCCAGACCTCCGGAATCTCTCCACCCAGCTCACTAAGTTCCCACAGGTGAGCCGCTACCATGCCAAACCCATGCTTCAAACTTCCCACAGCATTTTGGTGTGCACTTCTTGCAAACCCATGCTTTGCCACCGTTTCCTTTCTCTCTGGAACCCAGTTGAGCTTCTGTGTGAAGGAAAACACCACACAAACTTAGTTCAGAAACAATGCTAACTCAATTGCTGGGTACAATAACTAGAATCCTAATCTTGTAAGCCATATTAAATTTAAATCCTCCAGTGGCGAATCCTGGTGGATTCACCGTCTAAACTGGGGGTCACTTGTAGCTACGTCTTGTCCTCCCACTGTTCCATCCAACAACCATTATCTCCCTCCTGCTTCTTCTCTTCCTCTCTCCGACCCAGAAGTCCTGCCTACTTGCCAAGTGATTGGTTTCTTTATTCATTAGAAGGGTCACATGAAGACCTGAGTATGTGATTTACTCCTCATCCCAGACAGCCCCTCTTAGAAAAGCTGAATTAACATCAAAATACAAACAGCAACCAGGCTATTCACAACAGTACAGGATACCCATGCTACAATCCACAGATCCAAAGAAGCTAAATCACAGAGGAGAATACTTAAATTAGAAGGGGAATAAAACATTGGAGATGGATGGATGGAGGGAACCAGGTAGGAGATGGGGTTCAGATAAGAAGGGGGTGAAGATCAGGTGTGAGGAGAGCATGATGGGGTTGGTAGGACTGGGAGATAGAATGGAAATTGGTGGTTAAGGTACATCTCTGGAATGAGTCAGAGACAAGGAGGCTCCTGGGAGTCTATGGGGAGGGCAGTGACCCTAGCTGAGACTCCTAGAAGCTGGGGATATAGAGACTGAAGTGGCTACCTCCTGTAGCCTGGCAGGACTTTCAGTGGAGTGAAGGGGATACCAACTCACCCACAAAATCTTCAACCCACAATTTGTCCTTCCTACAAGATATGCAGAGATAAAAATAGAGCAGAGACTGAGGAAATGACCAGCCAATGACTGGGCCAACTAGAGACCCATCCCATGGGAGAAAGCCAACACTATTAATGATATTCTGCTATACTTGGAGACAAGAGCCTAGCGTAACTGTCTTCTGAGAGGTTTCATCCAGCAACAGATAAAAACAGATACAGAGACTCACAGCCAAACATTAGGTGGAGTTCGGGGAGTCGTGTGGGGGGGAATGGTATACCTGTGTATTAAGGAAGAACTATTCCAAGAAGAGTAGGATAAAGGATTGAGAGAGTCAGAGTGGTCATGGACAAGACAAGACCTTGAGAGTCAACTAACCTGGGTCCATGAGTGCCCCCAGAGAGTAAACCACCAACCAAAGAGCATGCATGGGCTGGACTTAGGCCCCCTACACATTTGTAGCAGATGTGCAGCTTTGTCTTCATATGGGTCTTGTAATAATTGGAACAAGGGCGGTCACTAACTGTGTTGCCTGTCTTTGGCTACCCTTTCCTTATCTGGGCTGCCTTGTCTGGCCTCAGAGGGAGAGGATGTGCTTAGTCCTTCTTCAACTTGATGTGCCAGGGAAGGTTGGTACTCATGGGGTGACTCCCTTTCTCTGAGGAGAAGGGGAAGAGGTAATGGAGAAAGGGGCTTCTGAGGGTGGGACTGGGAGGAGCAGGGGGTAGGACAGCTATGGTCGGGATGTAAAGTGAATACATAAATAAATAAATTTTAAAAAGTAAAACTAAGAATAAAAACATTTGAAAAATAAGTTCTCATTTAGTTTAGGATTGGCCTTGAACTCTCTATGAAGGTCATAATTCAAAGTTAGTAATTCAATGTAGTTCAAATTCATAATTCAAATTCAATGTAGTTCAAGTTCATAATTTAAATTCAATGTACTTTCCTCAGGGAATCATCTCAGAAGTTTGAGATGTATCCTGCACAATAATTTAATAACCATGTTCATTTTAACACATCTATTCAGAGCTTTCTTGGGTTGGTGATCCCACACAAAAGAAAATTTGCTTAGCAACCTCTATAACCATTATAATATTTGTGTAAATAAGAGTGTAAGTTAAAACTATTTGTGTGAATAACAAAATATATGTAGACAAAGATTAGAATACGAAGAAGAAAGTGTATGGAAAGTAAAGACATATTTTCAAAGAGTTAGCCTTTATCAGTGGATTAGTGTCCTCATCAAAAGGCTGAAGGACTCAGGTGTGGTGGCACACATATATAATCCCAGCTCATGAGGTTAAGGTAGGAAGATCACAAGTTCAAGTCCAGCCTCAGTTACATACTAAAGTCCTGTCTCTTAAAAGGTTGAGACACTTGAGGCAGAAAATTGAAGTCATCTCTTTTATGCTTTTGTCCCATTGTATGAGAGCACCTGGCACACAGTGTTAACAACTCCTTAGCCTGCCAAACAGTTCAAACAAATTTCTAATTTTTAAAACTAAATTACCAGTATCAGGTATTTTGTTATTATAGTTCAGATAAATATATACAATATATCAAAATATGTTAGACAGAGAGAAAGGAATACTGAGGGGAAAATGTATGCGTTCAAATGCTTACATTACAAATTAGGGATGATTTCAGATCAATAATCCAAGCTTCTGTTTCTAGAAACTAAGAAAAGAGGAGTCAACCATGAAGAAGCAAATTACAGAAGACAGAAGTCAATGAAATTTTAAGAAGAGAAAACAATGTAAATAAATGAAATTTAAAGTTACTTCTTTTATTTTTGTGCCGGGAGCCAAGCCCAGGAAATTACCTGCTGTTCTGAGAAAACCCAGGAAATTACCTGCTGTTCTGAGAAAACCCAGGAAATTACCTGCTGTTCTAGAAAGACTAGTCAGTACAAGGTTAAGAAAGGACATTCACAGGTCTCAGGTCCCAGGAACTTAAAGAACTTCTGGCATTTCCTTGGAGTTGGTATGACAGTGGGATAGTCTAGGGCAATAAGGATATGACAGTGGACTGGTCTTAGACAATAAAGATTCCATAGTAGGATAGCCCTAAGCAATGACCCTCGCCCAAACTTCCTGGTTTGCTGTGTCCTTATAACCTGCCCCCAAAATTAAAGTTTCAGAGCTTGAACAGAACCTCAGACTTGCTCTCATTCTTTGTGTCTCTTGTCCTTTCATTCTTTTGCCCCCTTCCCTAAGGTCTCGTCGAATCCCCGCTGGCCAGGGCATTTTTGTTTATTTTTTTAAGACAGGGTTTCTCAGTATAGCCCTTGCTGTCCTGGTACTCACTCTGTAGTCTGGCCTCAAACTCAGAATTACACTTGTCTCTACATCCCAAGTGCTGAGATTAAAGTTGTTTGCTACCACATTCAGCTGTCAGGTTTTTTTTTTTTTTCTTTCTCGAGACAAGGTTTCTCTGTATAGCTCTGGCTGTCCTGGAACTCACTCTATAGACCAGGCTGACCTCTAACTCAAAAATCTGCCTGCCTCTGCCTCCCAAGTGGTGGGATTAAAGGCATGCACTACCATGCCTGGCTAGTTGTTTTTTAAAAATTAAAAATGACAACATCCTCGTAAAACTGAGTAAAATCAGAGAAGACTCAAGTTGGTACTGTCTGAAATGAAAAAGTGATATTGCAGACCCTGAAACTGATAAAGGAATAAGAACTATAAGGACATCATGCTATAAAAAAAATCTATATTCCAGCAAAATGGAAAGTGAAAAAGAAATGGGTAAAATTCTAGATATATGTGATCTACCAAAATAAATGCTTCTCAAACTATTCTGTAAAATAGAAAAGAAAGAAACACTTCCAAATCATTTTTATGAAGCCAGTATTATATTGTTATCAAGTCAGACAAACATCTAATAAAAAAGTAAATTATAGATCAAAATCTCTCTGATGAATATAGATTCAAAATTTCTCAGCAAAATACTAGCAAGTTAAATTCAAGAACACATTGAAGAGATTATCCACCATGACTGAATCTGCTTCATCCTAGAGATGCAGGAATGCTTCACGATATGTAAATCAACACATGTAATCCGCCACATATAAATAGACTCAAGGGCAAGATCCAAGTGATTGTCTCATTAGACAGAGCAAAGGTGTTTGAGAAAACTCCAATATTTCTTCATGATAAAAGTCCTGGAGTATCTAAGAATGTGAGAGACATACTTCAACACAAAGCCTACAATCAACACATAACTTTTAATGATGACTTTAAAATATTAATGGCCCCAGTTTTCCAATCAAATATACAACTTGCTTGACTGGATCAATAAATAAAATCTATTATCTGCTGCCTACAGGAAACAGGTATTTAAAGACAGGCAGCACTTTAGCAGTGGTTCTCAAATTGTGGGTTGCCACCTCTTTGACAAGCCTCTATCTCCAAACATATTTACATTACAATCCATAACAGTAGCAAATTACAATTATGAAGTAGCAATGAAATAATTTTATGGTTGAGTGTCACTACAACACCAGGAACTGCATTAGAAAGGTTGAGAACCACTGCTAAGGAATGAAAAAAATTACCTATTCAAGAAATGAGCTATAGGACTGACCTAGTTACTTTTCAATTGCCGTGACAAAACACCATGACCAGAGGAAACTTATGAAAGAAAGCATTTGATTGGCCCTCACAATTCCTGAGGGTTAATGCATGATCATCATGGCAGGAATCAGGCAGGCATAACATTGGAACAGTAGCTGGGCTCTACAATAATACTGAGTTTTTTGAAACTTCAAAGCCCACCCCCAGTGACACACCTCCATCAGGGCCACACCTACTAATCCTTCCCAAACATTTACAGTAACTAGAAACCAGGTATTCAAACATTTGAATCTATGGGGGTCATTCTCATTCAAATCACCACAGGAACTAACCAGAATGTTCCTCTATGTTGCCTAGTTTTATGTCAACTTGACACAAGCGTAAGTCAGTTTGGAAAAGGGAGCCTCAATTGAAAAATTCCCTCTATAAGTTTAGCTGTGCATATGCCTGTGATACATTTTAAGGTTAATGATTGATGTGAGAGGACCCAGATAGCTCTGTGCAATGCTACTCCTGTGATGGAGTACTGGGTGCTATAAAAAGGCAATGTGGAGCAAGTCAGTAAATAGAATTTCTCTATGGCCTCTCCATCAGTTGTCTCCCAGTTCCTGCTTTGAGTTTTTGCTCTGGGACTGTGATATAGAAGTATAAGCAAAAATAAACCCAATTCTCCCCAAGCTGCTTTTGGTCATGGTGTTTTATCACAGTAACAAAAACCTAATTAAGACACAACTTGACACCGAGTGATAGGATATTGTTCTAACAGATGTGACCATGTTTTGAGGATTATGGAAGGATCTGGAAGTTTTAGTGGGGAAATCTATTGAGTGTTTAGAGATTAATCCGTTGTTGTGGGGTTTTGGAGTCTAAGAATATTGAGAACAGTGCAGAAAACTATTCTCCATTTGAGTCATCTCTTAGCCTGTTATTTGTCCTTTATGGAGAGTTCAGGTTTGACTATAGGCTTACCAGGTTACCATGTGACCTGAACTGCTTAGTATGAGCTGGGTACTATCTGACTTACAAAACCATAATGTTGGATGTGCAGAGCAGAAATTTATTTTCAAGTAGAATTGGTATGTACATGATCTAGCCTGAGCAGGTCCTCGGGGCACAACAAGTTACATGGAGATGTTTCCCATATGCCTATGGTTCCTATTCCTGTTAAAATACTTTCTGACTCCATGTATCCACCTATTGGATTATGGAGTATATCATATGATTGGTTAACTGAAAAAGAGAATACTAGGGTTTAGTTTGCTGACGGTTTTGCATACAGATGTGGACAGCTGCATCATTTCAACCCTTTTCTGGGTAAACTATGAAGGACACTAGTGAAAGAATATATTCATAGTGGGCAGAACTTTGGACAGTGCACATGGTAGTACATTTTCCTTGGAAAGAGAAATGATCAAATATATGATAGTTTATTGAACTATAACAATGGATTGGCAGGATGGTCAGGAACTTGGAAAGAGCATTGGTTGGGAAATTAGTGAGTAAGACATTTGTGGAAGGAGTATGTGGATAGATCTTTCCCAACAGACAAAAGATGTAAAGATAATTGTGCTCCATGTAAATTTCATTAAAAAGTAACTTCAAAAATGGAAGTTAAATGATCAAGTGAATAGAATGGCCCATTACGTGGACAGCCTCTACCCCCTCCATTCCTGGGATTGCAAACTGGTCCAGCCGCTCTGTAAATTAGTGGAGAATTCTGAAAGAACTAAAAATAAATCTTCTATATGACACAGCTATACTATTCCTTAGAATATGCCAAAGGAACTCAACATCCTACCATGAGCTGAGCACTTGAGTCCTGAAATTCTAGCTAGGGATGTCAAGGAAATGAAGAAAGGACAGAAACACAGACACATATACAGTGTAGCTGGGATGAGGTGGGCTTCTCTAATAACTATCACTGGAATCTGAAACCTCAGCAGGTTTATTGGGTACAAAACAGGTGAGGGGTTCTTCATAGGAGATTTCTATAGGCAATAGAATTAGAATGTAAATAGCTTGGAGACTGAAGCATCAGTTACTAGTTTCTTTACACTGATCAATTGTTCATAAACTCTGGAGGAGAGTTTGGTGCATACAGTCGTGCGTCACACATTGCAGCAAACTGCCCCTAGACTAAGTGTAGAGTTCCATCCTCAACATCAAAGAGACAAAAAAGGAGAGGTGTAGGGAGCAGAGTAAGCCCTGTGTGAGCAAAGTCTTGAGTAAAGTGTGTATTTTAACATAGGCACAGCCTGTTGAGTACCCCAGTACCAACAGGCTCATCATACTCTTATTAGAAAAAACATAATTCTGCCAGGTAGGTAAGATGACCCTGGGTAACAACTATTCAAAAAAGGATGACACTGGTGTCCTTAAAATAATTCTGGCACTATGTAATATCTTTGCTGTGTAATATATTTGCACTCTATAAGCAGTCAAACTTGCAATCTCCTGTGTCTGTTTAAATTGTTTAAAGTGTAAAATGGGGCTAGGTCCCAAAAGAAATCTAAGGATGACAGTGTATGTAAAATGCATAAGCTTAAGAGGTATGTAAGCTAATGAAATTTACTGTTGTGGCCAGCTCTTCTTTGGGTACTAGCCAAGAACTGGGCAAGTGTTATGAAAGAGTTCTTCCTTCACCTCTAACTGCTTAGTACAATTTCTCACTAGGAAGGTATATTGTTTGTACAACACAAGTGCCCAGGAGGTAGACCCCTTATGCCCTGAAGATCATTAACCACAGATAAGAACAGAGCTAGATGAGGCTTTACTCCAAGAATCTTCTTGAGGCATCTGCCCCTGAGCAAACAGTATAATTGATGCAGGGTAAACAAAGACAATTGACAAACTCTGACTGGCCAGGAGGACAGGTTATAGATTTAAGGCCTCCCTTTACAATATGCTTAGAGAGCTCTCTGAAAATATAGTTTAAAGATAGGGAGTCATACAGGTTACACCCCTGGAGAAATAGAACTCGGAAAATAACATAGATTGACTAAAATACACTTTGCCTACTTTATAGCGTAGATGATAAAACATATAGTAAAAGAAGTTAGTTATTAGTATTTGCTATTTATACAAAGACTAATTCAGATATTTTCTGTTTGCCTGGAGTGCTTTCTGATAGCTAACATTGCCAGCCTGAGAGCAGGCTGTCAAATAAGAAATGTGTTTGCTTTGGAGAAGACATTCTTTAGATTTTCTAAATTGGAGTTATAGAGCTGATAGTAAAAATAAAATCTGTCCTCTTTGTATTTTCTAACTGTGACTGAACTTACAACTCTGAACATGTGTAGGGCAAGCGGGTTGTACAACCAGATTGGCAAAAGGACTGGTGAGGCTGAGTGAGCTCAAACCCGAGGAATCTCAGAGACTTGAGATTAGCATGAGTTGAGCAGCCCCCTACCTGTCTCTGTACCTGCTCTGGAAGGAGTAACTATGACATCCAACTGAGAGGGCCACTCAGTCATGTAGTATAGCACCTGGAGTTTTTCTTCATACTAATGAGGTATCTAGATAGCCTTAGCCTTCAGCCAATGAGCTTCTCTTCCTGGATATTACCATGCCCTTCCTCCAAAAGTATATAATTCCTGGTTCACCCCGAATAAAGTGTATGCATTAGTATCCACCCTCAATAAAGCAACATGAACAAGCAAGGATCGTCTTAGAGCTGCTTTGTTAAAGATTGCCGTGGGGAAGGCCTTTGTCTAAAAGAATTTTGCGTAAGACTCCAGAGAAAGGCTTTTCTCTTCTCCCACCCCTCCGGTACTGGCCACTCCTTCCCAATCAGACCGCATCCTGCTCATCTTGGGTGCCACTTTCCTCTTTCTGCCTGATGTACAAAAACCCCGAGGTAAAACGTGGACCTTGGACCCACCCTTGTGTCCCTGACTTCCTCTTCAGACAGTACATGGTGGGGCATGGGTACCCAGAGCGGACACCAGGAAACCACAGCATTCGCCCCAGACCTTACTCATCTGACATCCTGAAGGGAAACACAGGCAATGGACTCTCTAGTCCGGACTTTGCACTGCTTCCTCCAGGCAGGAATGCTAGCAGCACCCCTTGGCAGAGGCAGAATGCGGTACCACAGACATGTAATGAATAAGCAAACACACAATCTGTATTTATTGGATAATAATTCATCTGTCGTTGCTCTATGAAACCTGTATAAACAAAGAAACTGGTTGCTAGTCAGTCAGAGCTGGAGAATCCATCCAATGGCTAGTCAGTAAGAGCTGAGAGATTCCCTTGAATACCATTGCCTGACAAACTCCTACACTCACTGACCCATCTCCTCTGAAAGCTTCCCTGTCAGCAATGACCCTCAGCCAGGAAATCCGCCCCAACCTCGCCTCCTGCAGGGAATTTCCTGGGCAGAGGCAACCTTCAATTTGCCTTCATGGATGAAGGTTTGTATGGTCTGGGATGGGCAGGGTGGTCATGCTCTGGTCATGGCAAAGAAGAACCCCCTCCTCCCAACCACTGGCTGGGAACCAGAAGTTCTCCAAAAGTGTTGTCTTTCAGGACTCTCAGGAGGATCCCATACACTTATTTTTATCCTCTGCTACACTGCCCTACTTCTTCCAAACCCATCACCTTCTCTTCCTCCCTCCCCTCAACCTCTCCCTCAATCACCCCACTGGACTACTCCTACCCTGGCTCTTCCAGTGGAGTGACCTTCCTTCTTTTTCTTTCCCCATACCCATCAAGGCCATTCTTATGGGGGGGGCAGACTCAGTTTCTACTCTTTCAAGCTGTGGCTTCTATTTCCACTTCTATCCCAGAAGCAAAAGCAATCTGGCCTCTATCCTTTCTCTCCACCAGGTCCCAGAAGGTAAATATGTATATCCTCTGTTTACTACAATGGATCTTTACAATTGAACAAATCAGAATCCCCTTTGCAGCGCAGACCTCAGTTCTTTAATTTCCCAGATTGATTCTGTTTAACCATCTCCCCACTTGAAATGACAGCCAGCAGATTCTCCCCACTCTGTTTACTACAGAAGAAAGAAAGTGAATCCTAGCAAAAGCAGCTAAGGTGTTGCCTGTGTTGAGTCTTTATAATGACTAGAGAATAGTGACAACTGACCAAGTTCAACTCAAAGGAGACCAAGTATGGGATAGAAGAGGGTAGAAAGTCACTTGGTGAGTAACACCAGGCTCTATTGGAGGATATTAAACAAACAGCCCTCAAATGTAATAATTTGGCTAAAGTAGCTGATATGAAATAAAGCTCAGATAAATCACCTTCAGCATTTCTCAAGAGTATCCTGGAAACATACAGTCTTACACTCCTATAAATCTGAAGGATCTGTCAAACGTTAAAGCAACTAACCTGGCCTTTGTAGACCAGTTGGCTCCAGATGTACATAAGAAAATCCAAAACATAGATGAAATTGCAAAGAAGAATAGGTCAGAATTATTTGAGATAGCCCAAAATTTGACAATAGTCACAGCAAAGATCTGCTAATAAAGAAAGTAAATCAGACCGTGGTGGCTATGCTACATACTCCTCCTGGCCTTTTCAGTCCTCGGCAGGCCACATACAACAAAATTCAGAGAAAGCCCCTGCAAAAAGATCAATTGGCTTGATTTGGGACAATGGAAAGAAATGAATGTCCCAAACAGAAATGGGTAGGTCTTCCCTGACCACAGGTGATGGGTCTTCAGCCCAAACCAGTTCTGACTTTGGAAGAATAGGGGGACCATGGCCCTTTCAAATTAGGATCCTGGGAGCCTATGGTAATCTTTTTAATTGGGGGCCAACTTGTACATTTATTGGTAGACATAGAAGCTTCATTTTAAGTTTAGAGAAAACCCTGGGGCCCCTTGCTTTAAGGAAAAAAAAAGTAATGAAAATGCAAGTAGCAACAGGAGACATTAAAAGAATATAACTGGACTACAGAATGAACTATTGATTTGAGAAAGGGAGCCATGATTCCTTCTTTCATCGTTCTTCCTGAGTATTCATTTTCCCTTGTTGGGGAAAGACTTCCTGAATAAGTTCCAAGGAATGATCTTGTTCCCAGGTTCCAGGGAGATGCCCAAATGGCAAATAGGGAACCTAGCGAGTCACAGTTATGGCCTTCATTTTCTCCTTAAAGGAGGAATATCTCTTCCTCTGAGGCCTAATGCAAGATCCAGAGGGGGAACTAGAGGAACATTTGGTAAAGTTGTTCCTCCTGTCTGGGCTAAAGATAATCCCCCTGGCCTGGCCAAGTATGTGGCCCAAGACATAGTGCAACTGATCTGGGGCACAATGCCCATCCAGATTAAACAGTACCCTATCACCTCACAGGTCAAAGAATGGATCAGGATCCATATCAGATATTTCTTTGAGCCACATATACTCACTCCATGCCAGTCGACCTGGAATACCCCTTCATTACCAGTTCAAAAACTGGGACCCCAAGAGTATAGACCAGTACAGGATTTAAGAGGTGAACAAGTGGATAGAAGCTACCCCCTAACTGTTTTCCATCCTTATACTCTGCTCAGCATGCTTACACCTGAGCATAAGTTCCATACTATGCTGGATTTAGAACATGCAGTTTTCTCCATTCCTCTGTCAAAATTAAATCTGTCCATCTTTGCATTTGAATGAGACAGTCCTGAACTGGGAATACTAGGACAACTGATCTGAACCTGATTACCTCAAGGGTTCACGAATTCCCCTATTCTCTTTAATGGACTTAAGCTATTTCTGCAACGAGGGTCCAAAAGTTGTCTTACTCAAATATGTAGATGATTTATTGCTGGCTGCCAAGGATAAGATGCTACTCTGGCTCAATTAGGCTATCAGGGCTCCTAAAAGCAAAATCATATTTGTACACCTCAGATTCACCTATTTGGGGTATAAATTAAAGAAAAAAAATTGTCAAAGGTTCTCATAAAAGCTATGGTTGTTTGTATATGCTCTTCCAAGGGAGTGGCACTATTAAAGGTGTGGCCCTGTTGAAGTAGGTGTGGTCTTGGAGTAGGTGTGTCATTGTGGGTGTGGGCTTTAATGCCCTAGTTATAGCTGTCTGGAAACCAGTATTCTACTGGTTTCAGTATTCTACTGGTGGCCTTCAGATAAAAATGTAGAATGCTCAGCTCCTCCTGCACCATGCCTGCCTGGATAGTGCCATGTTCCTGCCTTGATGATATCTAAACCCCTGAAACTGTAAGCCAGCCCCAATTAAGTGTTGTCCTTATAAGAGTAGCTTTGCTCATGGTGTCTGTTCACAGCAGTAAAACCCTAAGACAGAAGCCATAATGAGAATCCTTGCCCCAACCACAAAAACAACAAGTTAGAGAATTCTTGGGGGGCCATTGGATAGTGCTACCACTGGATATCCAGGTTTAATGAAATTGCCAGGCCTCTGTATTCATCTACAATAGAGGGCAATGCCTCCTTGGAAGGGACTGAGAAACATGAACAGGTTTTTAAAAGTATAAAGGAGGCTATGCAGGCCTCTGCCTTAACTCTCCCTGACAAGTCCTTCCATCTTCACATTCATGAAAAAACAAATGCATTGCAAGGGAGTCCTGACACAAACCCTAGACCCTTGGAAAAGACTGGTAACTTATATCCCAAAAAGATTGGCTTCAGTAACCTCAGGATGACCATCATGCCTGTAAGCCATAGTGGCTACCACAGTTCTTATGGAAGAAGCAAACTTATATTGGGCCAAACTCCAACCATAATTGCCCCACTCAAGGGAGACATACTTCTCAGGGATGCAACTAATCAGTGGATAGATATCACATGCCGTTTTAACTCAGGCTCCCTGTAGTCATTTGAATAGGTTTGGCCCATATGTTTGAATGCTTGGCCCACAG
>JANHMN010000005.1:66578859-66606891 GCA_030674055.1 Rhabdomys pumilio | reverse complement strand
CACTATTAAGAGGTGTGGCCTTGTTGGAGGAAGTGCGTCACTGTGGGGGTTGGCTTTGAGGATTCTATGCTCAAGCCAGGCCAGTGTGGAATCAGAATCTTCTCCTGGTGGTATTTGGATCAAGATGTAGAACTCTTAACTCCTTTTTCAGCATCGTGCATGCCTCTACACTTACCATGCTTCCTGCCATGATGATAATGGACTGAACCTTTGAAACTGTAAGTCAGCCCCAATCAAATGTTCGTCATTATAAGAGTTGCGTTGGTCATGATATCTTTTTACAGCAATGAAATCCTAAAACACCCTCCTTCTAGACAAAGACAAAGTGACTTTCAATAAGTCTTTGGCCATCCTGACACCACCCTGCTGTCAGATGATAACCCTGAAGAACCTGTCTACAGCTGTCTAGCAATGTTGGATATCATCCAAGGTACTCGACCAGACTTATTTCCATCTTCTTGACAAAAACATAGACCTCTACACCAAGGGTAGCTGTTTTATTAGAGAAGGAATCAAGTATGCAGGGCAGTGGTGGTTATAAGCCAATGAAAAATCACTTGGGGACAAACCCTACCCAGGGCCACCTCTGCACAGAGAGTAAAATTAACATCCCTGACTCATTTACTAAAATGAGCAAAACGAAAGAAAGTAAACATTTATATAGTTAACCATACCACAGCTCATGTTCATTGACAGATACATAAACAAAGGAGCTTTTATTTTAACATCAGAAGGAAAATCATTTAAAAAAATAGGAGATTGTTTGCCTTTTGGAAAGTATCTGGCTATCAACCAAGCTAACTGTATTATATATTAGCCATATCACCAGAAAGACAATAGCATCCAGACCCAAGGTAGTAAATCTGCATCTCAGGTCACCAGGGATATTGCTCTAGGAGAGCCCCCAAACCCCAAATGAATGAAGAATTGTCTCTGAGCCCCCACTCTACCATGATGAGATATTTCTGAATACATTTCAGAGGAAATCAAGTCATATTCTAGCTTGGGACCCAGGAAAACATCTGTGAATGGTGGATCCTACCAGATGGAAGAATCTTCATGCCAAAGTCACTGGGCAAGAACTGGCCAGTTGCTCTATCCATACACTCACCTAAGAAAGCTCAGAACTGACTTCCATGACTGGCAATCTGGACACCAGGAAATGCTCCAGAATGTCTCAGACTGCTGTTTGACCTGTGCCAAGTAACTACTACCTCCAGGACACTGAAGTTAAGGTATTGTATGTGGTGAATCTTGGGAATTGGACTTTACTAAAGTCAAACAAGGAATATATGGATACAAAGACATGCTGATCTTTGTCAACACTTTCGCAGGCTAGGTGGAAGCCAGTCCATTCCAAGTGGAAATAGCCCAGATAGTAGCAAAAAAAAAATTTATAATGAAAATTATTCCCAAATTTTGCTTCCCCTTATCTCTAGGGTCTAACAATGACCTGGCCTTTATGGTAAAACTATCTCAATTGCTCTCAGAGGTTCTTAACATAGATTGGAAACTATGCTGTAAATATTATCCTCAAAGCTCAGGAAATGTAGAAAGAGTGACTGGAACTATAAAAGAAATATTAACAAATATACTCTTTAAGACTGGTGGTAACTGGGTTGCCCTCATGCCCTATGATCTGCTGAGGGCCCACTGTACTCTGAGAAAAATTTATCTTATATGAAATTGTCTATGGGCTTCTGCCCCACTCCATAATCCCTTGGGTACACAGAAGACTGTTATCAGATTGCCTCACTCCAATCTCTGAGTTCTTAAAAGAATTAAAATTAATTTTGAATAACATCTCTCCTCAGATCCAAGATGCTCAACCTATTGGGTATTGTCCTCCTGTCATCTACTTCAACATAGTAATGTTATATTAATTTGCTGCATCAAAACTAAACAGCTTGAACCCAGATAGAAAGGACCTTAAATCTTGATTTACTGGACGAACACTGCTGTTAAGGTTTCTGGTATTCCCACCTGGATTCATCACTCTCATCTTAAAAAAAAAAAAAAAGATACCTGAGGAGCCTACAGAAGAAGAAATGGGCCACCAGAAATGTGCAGTGATTGAACATGGCCCCCTTGAGATTAAGATTTCTAAGATTTAGTGTTTTGCTACTAATCTGCTCATATCTTATTGCTATAAATGCCATAATGATAGAATTAACCTATTGGATTATATTTATGTCCCTGAGCCTTAGGTATGATAACTTTCATAAGACTTCCACCTGGGGCTGGGAACTTAGGGTAATGAGTACAGGAGAAATCTTGGTCTCAGTCAGGACCCAGGATCTAGCCAAGTTAAACACCAATCTTTGTAATCTATTCAGCAGCGTATATCATACTATCGATGCTTGGCCTAGTTGTGGATTTGGCGTGGATCAAGTTGCTTGGCATGATGTACACCCAAGAAAAGAATATGCAGGTACTTGGTGATGTAGAAATCTTAGCCAAGAGAAAAGACTACAAGGCTCCCAAATTCATGCCCGCCCATTTCATGGGGCTCCCTCCAATTACACTAGTACCCTTATAATTTAGAGAAAATAAGTAAAACCAGGAATATCAAAACCTATGAGCTCCAATAAAAATCATTTCCCAATATGCCAGGTGTCCCTAGCACACTCACATCCCACCACAGTACAACTATAACTGACTACCACCTGCACACATCCCAAGGACTTGTCAACTACTGTGTGGCTTATTTCAACTTCTACTAAACCATCCTCACTCACACTTCTGTATACTTTGTCCCCATTCCCACATCTACTCTTTCAACTGAGGTTCCTCTTTCAAATATGCTCTCAGCAGCCTTCTTCCTTAACCATCCTGCATCTAACCTAATGCAAGATTCTTGGCTTTGGATTCAAAATCCCATTACTACATAGGAATAGTTTCGAACCTATCTCTTGAATGAAACATTATCACAAGACACTGATGCACTTGTTCCTTGTAACAGCCCAAATTTACTCTAGGTGATATATAGGAACAAGAATTGTACATTTTGTCCAATGTGTCAGGTCACTTGTCATCTCTTTATTTGGATAATTCCCTAACTATTGCATGAAACTTAGCTACAAGTTGCATTGAGGAAAAGTAAACAGATATTTCTTCCTGCCTCTCCAGATGTCTGGTGGGCCAGTGCTGATGGTATTACACATTGCCTATCAATTTTCTTGCATTGTACATGGGACACATCCATTTTTTGTATTCTTATTTATATCGCCCCTCAAATTTATATCCATTATGGGGATGTAAGCCACCTACACTTAGCTATAACATTAGGCCATCCCTGGCCAGGCCGACTTCTACTTTTAATGGGTGCAAGGAAAAGTATATCTGTGGAACTGGGAATGTCAGCACTTGTCCTACAAGATCAAGAGTTCAAAACCCTAAATGTGAAAGTTTAACAGGATTTTTTGAAAGCACGGTCTCTACATTAGAATGACAAGTAGACCCTTTGACAGAAGTATTACAAAATAGGAGAGGTCTTGACTTACTCTTCATGAAACAGGGTGGGCTATGTGTAGCTCTGGGAGAAACTTGCTGTTTTTATGCTAACCAATGAGGCATAATTAGAGAAACCATAGATACAGTAAGAAACAATCCTAAAGTCAAATATTTAAACTACCAAGGAAAAAAATAATTGGTATCAACCCCTATTCAACTGGTCCTTGTGGCTAACTGCTCTTACCTCAACTGCTGCAGGATGCCTAATACTCTTCCTAATGCTACTCATTATTAGATCATGTATTTTTTGATGGATTGCAAATTTTGTCTTTTTCTAGATAGAAAATGCTAAAATACTTCACATATGCTGGCATTGTCATCCCATACAACAGACAGAAATAACTATTCCCTATCAAGGATTTGAAAGGGACACATAAAACAAGGAAGGAATGATGGACCAACCTGATTCCATCTTAAGATTAGAAGCCATCTTATTACAAAGTCAAAATGAGTACTTTTCTATTGACTTTAAAACTTAAGTTTGACCAGGTCTTAATCTATTCCTGGAATTTGACATGTTCCCACACTATGGAATCAGGCTTATAACCTCATCATACCCTTAACTCTACGCTGATAATATGATGTTCTGCCAAGGAATCTTGATCTGTTCTGCCTAGATGGTCTGTCAAATAATGCTTTCTGCTGTCTGCTTCTGTAAGTCACTTGCCAATTCTTACGTTACTAAATTCCTCTGTAAATCCCCAGTCTGCACCTTTTTCCTATAAAAGAGGCCTTAAAAATTAAACCAACACTCTTCTCTTAAAACCCACTTTAGAAAAGCAGTCCTGCACACAATAACAATAAGGCTGTAGTCTCCTTCATATCTACAACAAAAACTGTCACCTCAACCATACTTTGAAGTGATCATGTCCTCATTTCATTCAATTAAGACTTCAAAAGTTAGAATTTTATTATTAATCGGTGGAGCCTGAAAAGCTATCATTATAGCTTTGGTAAAGTACTGGCTACTATTATCATTTTCTTTCTTTTTAAATTTATTTTTTATTGGATATTTTATTTACATTTCAGATGCCGTCCCCTTTCC
Organism: Rhabdomys pumilio; assembly: GCA_030674055.1. Classification (NCBI taxonomy): domain Eukaryota; kingdom Metazoa; phylum Chordata; class Mammalia; order Rodentia; family Muridae; genus Rhabdomys; species Rhabdomys pumilio. The sequence continues at coordinate 66,602,333 of JANHMN010000005.1, read as the reverse complement.
CCATTTCCCCTTCCGAGAAAGCCCTATCCCACCCCCTCCTGCTTTTTGCTTTTATACAATTTTTTTAAATGTTGATCAGAGGCTTTATAATTTTGGTAATGCTCAATAACAAGATGTCCATACAATCTGAAGTGTAACCCAATACCCATCCTAGATATACCAACTATCTTTTACTAGTGGAGACACACAAACATCCGCCTTCATATCTCTCTCTCTCTCTCTCTCTCTCTCTCTCTCTCTCGTCTCCTAGCTCCTCCTCTACTTCTCCTCTTTTCTTACTCCTCCTTTTCCTCTCCTTACTCCTCCCACCTTAGCTCCTCCTACATATCACCCTTCCTGTTAAAATAAAACTTTTCTCTAAAAATACAATTAGAGCATAACTATACCAATTTTTGTCAGTAAGGTACAAGATAGACCCAGTCCATCATTTTGTTGACTAAGCAGAACCTCTGTCATCTCTCCTAACTAAAAGACTTAGTTCTGAACCTGGCTTTTTTCTTGGCTTTGGAATGAATGTCAGCTGAAAACCATCCTCTCAAATCTTTTCTCGCAAAGTAAATAGCTGACATTGGCTATGAGGCTATAAGTCTTCAACCTTGTCAGAAATTCAGAATGACTGAGTTAACGGAAATTATGGGAAGCACAAAGCGTAGCTTCTAAAACTTAGCCAATTTATAGAGACCGCTGAACACCTGGACAGTCCCTATACCACAAAATGTTGGAGCATCTGATCTTCAGCCTTCTGGCCAAGGATCATCTGACAGACCTAGTGATGCAGAATTATTAAGGGCTGATTACTCTGTCTTGGCAGATATAATCAGTTGACTATTTTGCAAGTGTGTCCTTTTTTGGACAGTAATTTGTCTGTAGATGAAAAGAGGCAATTTTTGTCTAGTGGCTGTCTCACCACAACTGGAGTAACTCCAAAGATGCTCAATTTCTTCTTAGACTCCAAGACAGGAAGCTGTCAGGAGCAGACTGGTCTCTAATCAAAATGAATACAGAAATGTTTGTAACGTCAATTCTGTGGACTTCTGACGTTTTGAAAACCAACTATCCATGTAAGGCAATCTGGACTGTTGTCTGTTAACTCCTCTCAGCTATTTCTAAATAAAATATAGAAAACACCCGTTTAACAAACTCAGAGCCATGAATTTGCTATAGGCCCTTAACTCACAGGCTAACCATCTCAAATCAGTTAAAAAAAGTTTAAGAAGGACTGGGTCTAAGCCTTGTATTCTTAAATATGTTATATAGGCACAATGCATATGAGAGTAACAATATTAATCTCACTTTTATATAATAAGAAACTCATACCAATGAAAACCTTCAATTTGAAATCAAAGTAGATTTTGTACCATTTAAGAAATTATAACTTCAGCTTAATAACAATTATACATATTTCTACCAGTAGGTTATGGCTATGCAATAAATCCTAGCTAATTCTCCGTATTCCAACAAAACCACTACTTTTCCCTATAAAGGCAGCCCAATATTAACCACCTCAGTCCCCAAGCCCAAGAAATAGGGGCACCGACTCTTCATTAACTTCTTCAAGCTGATTACGGGCATTGAGATATTAGAAGAGGGGTAGGGGGAAGAGTAAATTGATAAGCCTCTGAAGCTGTGTCTTCACTGCATCCAGCTGAAATTCCAGGACATCAGAGGTTTGAGCAGGTCTGTTCAGCTTGTTTGATGAGGAGATACACCAGGGCTGTATATTCTGCAATATACAATTCTCAAAACAAATTTTAGCATCAAGATAATTTTTTGTTTGAATTCTGGAATCTAGTCTTCTGGCTGCCTGCCTCTGTCATGTCTAATCCATATAATTCTGAGTGTTGCTATGAGGGTGTGCTCCCACCATTCTCCCACTTCTGCCTCTCTGCTCTCAAATTTCCCAACACTAGGGAATCCAAACTTTCAGGCACCAAGGCCCTTCACTTCCACTGATGCCTAACCCTTTAACCCATCCTCCCTCCTCCTATTACTATAAGGGTTTGCTCCCACCATCCTCCCATTCCCACCTCCCTGCTTTCGAATTACCCAACACTAAGGAATTCAAACTTTCAGGCACCAAGGCTGTCCACTTCCACTGATGCCTGGCAAGGCCACCCTCAACTACCTATCAAGGGGGAGCCATGAGTCCTTCCCTTTGTGTTCTCGGGCTGGAGATTTTAGAATGGCTACTCCAGCTTGTTTCTTAGGACTATTTGCTTGAAAAATTGTTTTCCAGTCTTTTACTCTAAGGTAGAGTCTGTCTTTGTCACTGAGGTGGGTATCTGTATGCAGCAAAATGCTGGATCCTGTTTATGTATCCAGTCAATTAGCCTATGTCTTTTAATTGGGGAATTGAATCCATTGCTGTTAAGAGATATTAAGGAACAGTAATTGTTGCTTCCTGTTATTTTTGTTATTAGAGGTGAAGTTATCTTTGTGTGGCTATCTTCTTTTGGGTTTGTTGTAACAGGGTTACTTTCTTGCTCTTTTTAGTGTGTAATTTCCCTCCTTGTATTGGAGCTTTCCTGCCATTATCCTTTGTAATGCTGGGTTTGTGGAAAGATAGTCTGTAAATCTGGTTTTGTCGTGGAATATCTTGGCTTCTCTATCTATGGTAATTGAGAGTTTTGCTGGGTATAGTAGCCTGTGCTGGCATTTGTGTTCTCTTAGGGTCTGTATGACTTCTGTCCAGCATCTTCTAGCTTTTGTAGTATCTGGTGAGAATTCTGGTGTAATTCTGATAGGTCTGCCTTTATATGTTACTTGGCCTTTTTCTTTTACTGTATTTAATATTCTTTCTTTGGCGTTCTATAGGCTTCTTGCATGTTTATGGGCATCTCGTTCTTTAGGTTAGGGAAGTTTTCTTCTATAATTTTGTTGAAAGTATTTATTGGCCCTTTAAGTTGGGAATCTTTAATCTCATCTATACCTACTATCCTTAGGTTTGGTCTTTTCATTGTGTCCTGGATTTCCTGGATGTTTTGTGTTAAGAACTTTCTTGCATTTTGCGTTTTCTTTGACAGTTGTGTCAATAATTTCCATGATATCTTCTGCATCTGAGATTCTCTCTTCTGTCTCTCGTATTCTGTTGATGATACTTGTGTCTATAGCTCCTGATTTCTTTCCTAGGTTTTCTATCTCCAGGGTAGTCTCCCTTTGTGATTTCTTTATTGTTTCTACTTCCATTTTTATGTCCTGGATGGTTTTGTTCAATTCCTTCACCTGTTTGGTTGTGTTCTCTTGTAATTATTTAAAGGAATTTTTGTGTTTCCACTTTAAGGGCTTCTACCTGTTTACCTGTGTTCTCCTCAAATTCTTTGAGAGTGTTATTTATGTATTTCTTAAAGTCCTCTATCATCATCATTAGAAGTGATTTTAAATCTGAATCTTGCTTTCCTAGTGATATGGAGAATTCAGGACTTTCTTGTGTGGGAGAACTAGGTTCTAATGATGCCAAGTACCCTGGGTTGCTGATGCTTATGTTCTTGCACTTGCCTTTTGCCATCTGGATCTCTTTAGTGCTACCTACCCTGTCTCTGACTGGAGCCTGTCTTTCCTATTTTCTTGGTTGTATCAGAACTGTGTGAGGTGGGTGTTACTACTGGGGTAAGATCTGGGGCCCAAGATCTGCTCAGTGCTCAGGCGCAGACAGGAAGGAACCAGTGCTCCGGGCCAGGAGTGACTTCCTGGGTCCTAGCAGGTCCCAGTTACTCCCTGTTTGGGGCGGGTGTTGCTGTCTGCTTACCTAAGATACTGTCTACTTACCTAAGATACTGTTAGAGTTCCTGGGAGGCCCTCTTCTTCTGGGTTCTGTGAGATTGGGGGCAGACCTGCCACCTGAGATCTGCTCACCCAGGATCTGCTCAGTGCTTGAGCCCAGACCAGTAAGCCTATTATCATTTTCACAGGCTCAAATGTTTAATTTCCTTTGGTTGTCTTCTAAGTATAGATTTAAAGGAGCTTTCCATCATGCTGAAAACAATATCTATCTCTCTGTCTCTCTCTCTCTCCATATATAGTTTTCCCCTACTGCCTCTTCTTGAATGGGAAGAGTCAAATGTAAGATTTTCCTTTAAGTTCCTAAACTTTATCCTCTCTGTAGGATATATCTCCAGCTCTCTGGACAAAGAAAATAGTACTCACACTTTTAACCCAGAATCATTTGGGGGTGGTCCCCAAGCTCTTTCTGTGGCTCAAAGGCATGAGTCTGCTATAGCTACTAATAGACACTTAACTTCTTTTTTCTGAGTATCTGAATGTAGATTACAAATAGTGTTAATGCTAATATAGCTAAAAACTTTTATATCTTTTTTGTGATTCAAAAATATCATGTAAACTTCAGGGAGTCACAAGTTGAAACCACCTTTCACAGATCAAATGGATTCCAGACAAGTGCTCTTGTCATGTTGTGGAGTGGTGGACAGTGAGAGAAAGCCTGGTAATATTGAGCTGGGTTGGAAGCCCCAGGTACCCAAAGGGATGGTAGAAGCTTCACCTGCTCCTGACACCAGGCCCCTGTCACATAGCCACAGTCCCCCATAGAGAGAATTGTGACCATCAGTCATGTAGGGGCAGTGGTCCCAAGCCCCTCCACATGTACATGAGGCAGCCCTAACATCTCAGACCTGTCCTGTCCAGCAGGGCATTAAAGAGGGGTCCGGGGAGGTCACCTGAAAGAGAGTGGGGGGGAGGCGGGGATACAGGCAAAGATACAAAGAATGGCGATCTGTCTATAGGCTGATCAAATCGCCAATTTTACTTTTTTCACACAGGGGTTACATACACAAAAAGGCAGGATGTGGGGAAGGGGATGATGTAGGAACTTAAGTGTTCAGAGGGAGTACAGATATCTTCCAGAACAGAGTGTCAGCTGGGTGAAGGTTCAGGGGACAGTTCACTATGACTCCACCTATGTTTCACTTATCCTTATCTAAGTTGGTACTATCCACCAAGGCTACCCAAGGTCTATGACTATCCACAAGACCTATGACTACTTGTTCCTATCCAGGCTGGTAAATTTCCACCAAAGCTGCCTGTTTACAATATCTTATAGTTATCTGTCTCAATGTTTTTCCACAGAGACCCAAGACTTTGTGTTAGTAGGCTCACTTAGGCCTATGGCTTAATTTAGGCCTTCAGTGTATAAGCAAAGCTACCCCTGACACAGACCAAGCCAATAGAAAGCACCCGCTCTCAGACTACAACCCACCCCAAAACTGTGTATAAGATCCTATCCAGAAGGAATAAAGGTGTGTGAGAATGACTCCATCCCCTGAGAGCATCTGTCACATGTATAAGAGCTGTGATACTTCCTGGGAAGAGTACACTCTCCTTCTCCCGAAGCTTTCACAGCTAGAAGGGCAGCAGTGACACCAGAACAGCTGCACCAGAGCAGTGGTATTGGCTGCACTTCCTGCCCCCTGCTCAAGCCCTTTCCCCTTTGCTTGAATGTTCCTGCTGGGCTGGGCCAGAGACCTCCATAGATAGCATCTGGTACATAGACTGGTAACTGGTGATCATGTGGGGCACAAACAGCAACAAACACATTGCAATGGCTACCATGGGAAGGTACTCCCCCCCCCCAACTCTGGAGATAAACAACTGGTCCTTTCCTGCTGTGCTTTCACTCAGCACCACTGCATGGACTTGGACAAGCTGAAGGGACAACTGAAGCCTTCTGGCCAGAGCTACTCTCTGGTGTTGGCTGAAGGTCCCTCTAGCCCCTATCTAAATCCCAACAACTCAAAACAGGCATTGGCAAAGACTATCTAACTTCTCTTTAAAACAAAAACAAAAATCCTGATAACACAGCAGACATTTAAATGCCACAGGGCAGCTGCCAGTTCTTAAATCTGTGGGAAGGCTTAGTGTTTTAGACCTCTGTGGAATCCCTCAAATCCAATAGGCCAAGGGAACATTCCCATTGGACAAGACACTTTCTCCTCTTTTCTGTCATGAGTAACTCATCATCGCATAAAAATATCTCCCCAGGTCAAGGAGATGTGTGCCCTACTAAAATCCCACAGAATAAAAATAGCCAAAAACCAAGCCTCCTTGTTTTGAGAGGAAGTCTTTCAGATAGCACCATGCATGGCCAATGATAATATTTACATCCCTGACTAATGAACCCGAGTAGCTTCTCTTATCAGAAGCAGATACTCAAGAAGGAAAAACTCCCTCCTGTGATTGTTTTTGCCAATCTTAGCTGCAATTCTGCAATGCATAGGACCATCTAAAATAGGGCGTGCTGATAACAACACAGCCCCTGAGGCCCCTCAGATGAACCCAAAGGTCAAAGTACAATACCACCCTATTTCAGACCTCACAGCCCTTACTTAACTAATAAGGGAAATAAAATCCACCTATCCACCCTTGCCTCCTTATTCCTCAGAGAAAACATTAAATAAACAGTCTGCTCCTCCTTCCCTCGCCCAAGGACAGGGCTTCACTAGAAAAACAAATGAACTTCCACCAGCCTTTCCCCCTACTCCACCTTCCCCCACCCAACCAGAGAGCTGTCTCTTTTATCCCCACCCCAGCCACAAAAGCCAAAGACCTACAAAACTCTTAGACAAAACCCTGCCAAACTCCATAATTCCATATCCCCAACCATCTACTACACAACAGCTTTGTAATTTTCATGACTTCTTTGCAAAAACAAACTCTGCCTCCCATGCTTCTCAGGACTCTGCTACGGAACTAGAATCCCAAAATCCTTGAGCATCACTCATTAATATTACCTCCAATCAAACTAAACCACTCAACTGGTACCCACTCCAAGCTTCAGACTTAAAAGAACTCAGACAGGCAGTGAAGGGAGATGTCACCCATTCACCCTCGACAAAATCTCTCCAACAGAGCCATATTGCCAACCTAAACACTCCTCAAGATTGGAGAGATATTTGTTGCTCCTCCCTGCCAGGCTCAATGTTCTTGGAGTGGGAGTCTCTATTTCAAGATGAACGTCGCCAACAAGTTAGGCAAAATCAGGACTGAGGCAACACCCCATGGGGTTTTGAAGAATTCTTTGGCCAGGAAGACTTTTCCATGGGGAGTACAGCAGGTGACACAATCAGCAGGGCATTACAAACAGGTCCACCTCTGTGCAACCCAAGCTTAGGACACCCTGTTCTCAGGTTCATAAGACCTGGCCTCCTTCCTGCTCTCTAAGTCAAAATCCAGGAAAGCCACTATCTGATTTTATTCTCAAAACTAGAATGACCCTAGAAAGAAAAATCCCCAACTCCCCAGCCAAAGATCACCTTCTTAAAACTATTGTATGAGAAGGCATACAATGACTTCTGAATCCAGACTAGCCTGCTAGGGTCTCTGGGAGGAGCACCACAATAGGTGAATTGTGGCAACTCAGGATAAAGGAACCACACCACACTAGATTACATCCATGGCTAAGGCATTTGTGGCAGCAGTAAAAATAGAAGGAATCTGCTTCAAATGGGGAGAGACAGGATCTTGGAGGAATGAATGCCCACAAAACTCCCTCCTCATAACAGATCCTAATCCCCCCTAAGAAAATTTGCCTCACATTGCAGGAAACATCTTCACTGAAAAAGATATTGTGCCTCCATATATGATAAGGATGGTAAGCCAATGGAGTCTTTAAATTTCAGAGGGAGCAGCCCTCAGCCCAAGTCCATAGAAGCCTCTCTGCATCTCAGAAGGCTCTCACACAAAATTAGCCATTAAAATAGACAATAAGCCATTCAAGTGCCTTATTGATACTGGAGCTGACAAGACAATTTTAAGACATCAAAAGATCTCAAGAGACTGGCAACTAATTACTGGGCCCCAGCTTCTAGGTATAAGGGGAACCTCTCATGCATTTATCACTAAACAGGCCTATAGGTGAGAGGACCCTGATGGAGTATGGGCCTCATACGCCCCCTAGTGGCTCAAGTAGCCACCAGTCTTCTACGGAGAGATGCCTTACATGCCCTAGATAGAGGTAGTGCTTACAACCCAAAAAGAAAGAGATCACATCAAGATAGAGGACATTACCTATAAAGTTATACCCAAGGAGACCCTAAAAACCCTCCTCCAGATCACCCTCAATTCTAAGGGCCACTGTTAGATTTAATACTCCCTGCCTTTATTAACTCTCCAGTGAAGCCATCTGAATCCCACAGTGGCCTCTATCAAGGGAGAAGCTTAAAGTCCTCACACAGCTGGTAGAAGAACAGTTTCTACGACATATACACCCTCCTGAAGTCCATAGAGCACCCTGTGTTCACTATAAAAAAGAGCTCAGGGATATGGAGACTACTACAAGATTTGAGGGCAATTAACAAAACCATGTGAGTCTGGGGATCTCCCCAAACAGGGCTGACCCACATCTCAGCTATCCCTGCCAATGTCCCCCTGTTAGCAATAGACATAAAAGACTGCCTTTTTTTCCCATCCCTCTCCACCACTGAGACTACAAATGCCTTGAGTTCTCAGTATCTCCCATTAACAACTCTGGCCCAGCCTCACAATATAAATGGACTGTTCTCCCCCAGGGAATGGCTAACAGTCCAACTATTTGTCAAGAGTCTGTAGCCACTGCATTAAAACCTTATTTAGAAAAAGGACTCAATAAATACCACTATATGGATGATATCTTAATACGAGGAGACTCTTCAATCTCCTCCTCCCAACTTAAAGACCGGCTAATGCCTTCCCTATCTGACCCTGCATTCAAAATAGTCCCTCATAAAATTTAACTTATTCTGCCCATTGCGTTTTTAGGAACAGAGATCTCCTTTACCTCAATAAGCTCCCTCAAATCCACTCTTTCCTTCCCTAAAAATTAACTTTCACCTTCCTCTAGAGCTCTTTGGGTAACCTTAATTGGCTTCAACCCTAGCTCCCCCTTCGCACAAGAACCATTCAACCCCTCTTCAACATCCTAAAAGGAGACAAAAGGCCCTCCTCCCCAAGAACACTGTTCTCTGAAGCAATCTAAGCTCTAAATTTTGTCAATGCAGCCCTAAAAGACATGACTCTTTCTAGTTATGACCCAACATACATACAGCTCTTTATTTCAATTTCTCCTGTACACTTGTGGGAGCCCTTTACCAACCTTAGGGGGTGCTGGAATGGCTCCATATCCTGTTGGTTGACCCACCCCAAATTTTAAATGAGGTGGATGCACTCACTAAACATGATTTGAAAGGACAGAGACAGAGCCCTACAAACCCTAAGTAAAAAACCTGACGTTCTTGTCACCCCCTTCTTCCTCCTTATTATTCAATGGCTAATAAAAATCACTCTCACTTTACTATCAGTTTAATAGGATTCCCAGGACAAATTGTCAACCATTATCCTGAAAAAAAATGGGCCCTCCTTCTGTTGTGATGGCTGCTCCCTTCAACTATTTTTTTAAAAAGAGCCATAGTTGGAGGCCCTCAATATTTTACTGATGGGGGAAAGAGGAGAGCTGCAGCAGTAATATACTACTCCCCTGGGATGAACCCCCTATTCTCCAATTCAGAGAGCTGCCATATCACTCCCTCCAATACAAAGAATTATATGCTATCTATCTAGCTCTAAGAGAAGTCAAAGGACCCTGCAACCTCTTTTCAGGCAGTGTATATGCTGTCAATTTGCTCCTCTGGCTGTCAAGATCCTTTGTCAAACTAGACACCAACCCACTTTTCCCTCTACTTATACAGATCTCTGCCCTCCTACAGGAGAGAGTCTCGCCTCTACATCCAGCATGTCAGATCTCAGTCCCCTGCCAAGCCCAGTATCTGAAGGAAATGCACCAGCTGACCAAAGTACCTCAACAGTAACAATCACAGCCTCGACTGAGCAAGCAGACCAATTCCTTCATGCCCACTTCCCTGACATCTCCCTTGTTCAACTCCAAAGGATAATAAAAACATGCTCCTCTTGTGCATCCCTTATTATCACCCCAGCCTTACAAACAATGGGCACCAAACCCTGAGGCCTCAATCCAATGCCTTATGGCAAATTAATGTCACACATATTCCTCACTTCAGTAGACAGAAATATGTTTTTGTTACCATAGATACATACTTGCATTTAATATGGGCTATAGCCCAAACAAGTGAAAACTTGGAAAAGTTAATTCACCATATGCTCTCCACCTTTGCCATCACGGGCATTCCTCAACAGATAAAAACTGATAATGGCCCTGTCTTCACTAGCTCTCAATTCAAAACCTTCTGCACACACTGGGAAATTGCCCATTATACGGGAATTCCCCACAACCCTCAGGGCCAAGGAATAATAGAAAGAATACATCAAACCCTAAAAGCTCAACTTCTAAAACAAAAGACAACCACCTATCCCCCTAAAATACAATTAATGATGACTCTGACTAATGATGACTCTCACTAAACATATTTGACATCTACAAAAACTCCAAACACTCCCTTATCTCCCTCCATTGGCACACACCAAAATTAACCCCCAATCCTTGTATGATGGCATGATCCTTTGTATGGAATTTGGAAGGGATCAGACTCTCTCCTTATAATCGTGAGAGGTTTTGCTTTCGGTTTTCCACAGGACAAGCCTAAGCCTATCTGGGTTCCTGCCAGAAAGGTCTGACACCACCTCACCAATCAAGATGACCCGCCTCTCACTGGTAGATCAAGGATAGAGGAGAAAGAAGAAGAGGAGAAGGTGGAAGAGGAGGGGGCAGCAGAGGAAGCACCACATCCAAAGCACATGGTGACAGCTACCCAGGCCACGTGCCCTCCACAAGATCCCCTCTCCTCTATTCTCTTGGCTATTTTTGTCATTCTTCATACTAACTCTTCTATTGCCCAGCCTCTCCCTAGCCTTCCCAACACTTACCACTGGAGATTCTTCACTAGGAAAACCTACAACGGACACAACAAAGTTCTAGGAACCCAGAATTGCCCACTTGAAGGATACTGGACCAGGACTGAAATCCCTCTACACTATTCTATCTTCACTACCCCCAGCACTTTTCTCTGCTCTCCTTAACGAAACACAGGTGAGTGTCTCCAGGAGGTCTCCACATACAGAGGTTGCAGATGTTGGAGCTCCAGAATTGGATCCACCAGCTGCAGCAGCACCATGCTCACCAACCTTAAAACTCATTTTTAGCTTTCCATCAGTGATCCATGGAATGAATGTTGGCGAACCAGAGTCATGGACAAACTTTACCCTAACAGCTATGCCAAATACCCCATAGCTAACCTACCTGTCTCCCGTGAGCTTGTTCCCACCTCCAAATCAGTCTTTACCCGTGCTAATATTCTTCAACAGGAAAATCAATCTCAGAAGGAACTCCGGGCTACAATGCATACAATATCCAGATAACCTTCCTTTAACCACCCATCCCAACTGCTCCCAGTGTTTTTTCTGTGCTTCTCTTTCCTGACCACTATTAGCAGCTGTTCGCATTAACATTTCCCTTCATGAACTCCATGGAGCCCTTACCCACAAGGAAAGCACAAGACATTCCTCTCTTCGAACCTACCCGCCTCATTTTGCCTTGTAGGGTCCTCTTTGAAACCCCCTCTTACATGTGCCTTTGACATCACCATCATCAAGTCAGTACATGCTAACCCTCCTGCTCTCCTCTGGTGCAAAGGCACTACGGGCACCTGTATTAATCCCCCTTCCCAAGGCTCTGGCACGCCCCCGTGATAATTGTTCCCCAGGTTTATCTTTATGAACCTGAAGAACTTACCTTGCAGATGAGAAGCTGAGAGATCTTCATTCCTCTGCTCATTGGACTAGGCCTTGCTGTCTCACTAGGGGGCGATAGAAACCGCTGGAGCAGCCCTTGTCCAAATACAACATCTGGTCAGAGACTTCCAGGCAAGCTTGACCAAGCAATGGCCTCCACTGCAGACAGCCTTGAGTCTTTTCAATGTCAGATAAGGTTATCTTAGCAGGAGTTGTTCTCCAAAACTAGGGGTGGGGGGTGCTGGACTTACTGACTGCTGAACAGGGAGGGACATGCATTTTGCTGGGAAAGGAATGTTGCTTCTATGTCAATGAATCTGGGCTGATAAAACAAGATATACAAATGCTCTAAGAGCTCCAGGGGAATCCCTGGGAACGTTATACTCCCAACACCTCTAACCCTTGGTACTCTAACCCCTTGGTAGCCTGGATTCTTCCCCTCCTTGGCCCCACACTAGCCATTGGAACCTTGCTTCTCTTGGCACCCTGCCCCATTCAGTCTCTAAAGCAGCAGATGAATAGCATTGCAAAGATAATAACCAATCAGGTCTTGGTTCAGTATCAAACTGTTCCTAAGATAGGAAACAATTATTCTGATGACACCTCTCCTTTATAAAAAGAAAAGGAGGACAGTGGACCATGAGAGAAAGCCTGGTAATATTGAGCTGGGTTGGAAGCCCCAGGTACCCAAAGGGATGGTAGAAGCTTCACCTGCTCCTGACACCAGGCCCCTGTCACATAGCCACAGTCCCCCATAGAGAGAATTGTGACCATCAGTCATGTAGGGGCAGTGGTCCCAAGCCCCTCCACATGTACACGAGGCATCCCTAACATCTCAGACCTGTCCTGTCCAGCAGGGCATTAAAGAGGAGTCCGGGGAGGTCACCTGAAAGAGAGTGGGGGGGGCGGGGATACAGGCAAAGATACAAAGAATGGCGATCTGTCTATAGGCTGATCAAATTGCCAATTTTACTTTTTTCACACAGGGGTTACATACACAAAAAGGCAGGATGTGGGGAAGGGGATGATGCAGGAACTTAAATGTTCAGAGGGAGTACAGATATCTTCCAGAACAGAGTGTCAGCTGGGTGAAGGTTCAGGGGACAGTTCACTATGACTCCACCTATGATTCACTTGTCCTTATCTAAGTCAGTACTATCCACCAAGACTACCCAAGGTCTATGACTATCCACAAGACCTATGACTACTTGTTCCTATCCAGGCTGGTAAATTTCCACCAAAGCTGCCTGTTTACAATATGTTATAGTTATCTGTCTCAATGTTTTTCCACAGACACTCGAGACTTTGTGTTAGCAGGCTGACTTAGGCCTATGGCTTAATTTAGGCCTTCAGTGTATAAGCAAAGCTACCCCTGACACAGACCAAGCCAATAGAAAGCACCCGCTCTCAGACCACAACCCACCCCAAAACTGTATATAAGATCCTATCCAGAAGGAATAAAGGTGTGTGAGAATGACTCCATCCCCTGTGAGCATCTGTCTTATGTAACACCTCCTGGGAAGGGAACACTCTCCCAAAGCTTTCACAGCCAGAAGCTCTCCTGCATCTCACTCTCTAACCAGCCCTCCAAAGGTTCAGCTCAGCATCTCCAAGCAACAGCAGTAGCCAGGGCAACAGCAGTACTGGAGCAGCAGCAGAGGTTGTACTTCCCCCTTCCTGCCCACCTTTTCCCCTTTGCTTGAATGCTCCTGCCTGGCTGGTCCAGATAGCATCCAGTGCACAGATCAGCATCATGTCAGTCAACAGCCACCCCACCTACTGCCTGTTCCTGAGTGGGAAGAGTCAAATATAAGATTTTCCTATAAGTTCCTAAACTTTATCCTCTGTCTGTAGGTTATATCTCTCCTTATAGATTTCCAGTTAGCTGACAGACACCATTCTATCCTACAAACTGCACCAAAAATGGTCATGAGCCAAGAACTTGTTGAAAGCTGATGTGAACTAGATGCTTCTGACAGGATTTCCTAGCAACTTGAGCCCATGCTTTGGGTCATCATTCCAGACTACTCCAAAGTTGACTGTACTTCACTAACTCCAAATGGTCCAACATGATCTAGACAGCAGACCAGATGTACCCTGCCCTGTCCTGGCCTTTGACTGGCATTCCAGCCTTCCTGGGTCTGATAGTAATGTCTTAATTCCAGCTGAGAAGCTGTTACAGAAGAGACTACATCATCTTATATCATTAACAAAAGGCTACAATGTTAAATCCAAAGGAAACTAGTTCCTTTCCACCAAAAGGAATTCCTTCCCTTCTCTCTGGCAAAAGGAACAAATAGCTATCTGTGATGCCTATTACTATGTATTATTAGCAAAGCTCATGCTGTCCTCCAGGCTCCTTCAGTGTCATGTTACCTGTTAAAAACTAGAGTTACAAAACTCGCAAAAAAAAAAAAAAATGTGATTGGTGAGATGGCTCAGTGGTTAAAAGCACTGACTGCTCTTACAGAGGTCCTGAGTTCAACTCCCAGGAACACATGATGGCTCACAACTATCTGTAATGGGATCTGATGCCCTCTTCTGGTGTGTCTGAAGACAGCTACAATGTACTCATGTACATAAAATAAATAAATCCTATTTAAAAAACTTGCAAAAAGGGCTACTCAAGATGAAGCCTGGGATTTGATTTCCTCCTTACCAAATTTGACCTGGGTAAAATAGATGTTTATTTTCTCTGTCTCACTGCTCTATATATTCTAATTATCATTCATGGGTGTCAATATCAAACACGATGGATATTGGAGGCCACAAAATTAAATTCCCCAGATTCTACTCATTCTCTTATGGCTAGTGGGGAATACAATGGACTACTAAACTATAATTATTCCATCTCAAAATAAGATCAATTCTGTTAATATAGCCCTACAGACTTGATATCAGCCTGAGCCTCAGCACAAATCAATGACTTTATGCAGATGATCTAGAGCCAGCAGAGAATGCAAAGTCTAAGGAAAACTTCATTTTATGCTAGGCATTTGTCTTAGGGTTTTGATTGCTGTGAAGAGACACCATGACCATGGCAAGTCTTATAAAGGAAAGCATTTAATTGTGGCTGGCTTACAGGTTCAGAGATTTGACTAAATTATCATCATGGCAGAAAGCATGATAGCATGCCTGCAGACAAGGTTCTGAGGAAGAAGCTGACAGTTCTACATGTTGATCCACAGGTAGCAGGAGAAGAGAGTGAGCCACTGGGCCTAACTTGAGCTTCTGAAACCTCAAAACCCAACCCCAGTGGCACATACTTCCTCCAACAAGGCCATATACCATAATTCTTTCAAACAGTGTCACTCTCTACAGGCCTATTAGGGGCCATTTTCATTCAAACCACCACAGCACCATTTTAAATTCTCAAAAGATAAGCTCCTGGCAACTCTGTCTCCTTGTCCCATGTCCCAAATTGCAAAACTGCTATGAGATAATTAACCATGTGACACCCCAGGTACGTGGACAGCAGGTGACATTCTTCTTTTTTTTTCCCTATATATCACTTCCTCAAGGGCTGAAAAGTGAGCCAAATCTTGAATGTGAATTACTTTGTAAGTTTAAACACTTGAAGGAAGTACTAGGTGTCTCTTTACCAGTCTTGTTGGCATTTTAAAACTGCAATTGTTTTGTAAGTACCTTTCCTGTCTCAGAGTCAGCTATAAGGTCTCCTGTAACTTGTAAGAGCCAGGCCATATATTAAGTATAAATTATTTTTTTTCAGGCCCTAGATATTTAGATCAAGGACTTTAGTTAAGGAATCTCCATTAGTGACAAGTTTTTTTTTTTTTAATTTTGATGTTGTTTTTGCTTTTGCTTTGTTTTTATTTAAACAGTTAAGTTGCTGGGTTAATTAAGCCAGATTGCACAAAATCCAGGTGGCAGCCAAAGCCGTTAAGATTTTTTCCTCTGGCTATGTGACTCTTCCAGGGCTACTCCTAAGAGACAATTAACAACTTCCAGGTGCTCTCACTGGCCAGCAACCAGCTGCTAGTAGCAGCTGCCTGCTGTTGTGGCTCCTAGAGGCGCAGGTGAAACTACTGCCTTTACTGTAGCCTTTCCGGTAAACCCCCGCTTCCGGGCCTGCTCTCTGAGATTCACAGTGTAGGCAGCTGGAAAGGAGCAACATGGCTAGTCTATGCTCCCCAACAGAGCTAGGCTGTCTAGACTGGCCCCAAGGGAGCACAGAACTCCACTACTGTGCATTGTTCACTTGTATGCTCCCTGAAGACCAAGGGTGTGCTTCCTGACTGTAATGCTTTTTTCTCTTACTTCTGCAGCTTTCAAAAAAAAAAGAAAGAAAAAAAGAAAAAGAAACTCCTTTTGTGGAGGTACCTGCAAATGCCACAAATTCCAAATTCCAAATGCCACAAAAATTCCACATGATTTAGCTGGTGCTGACCCTGAGCAGTATACTTTTGACATATTTCAGCACTGTACAACTTTGAGAAAAGTTTCCTCGTGACA
Source organism: Rhabdomys pumilio (assembly GCA_030674055.1). Taxonomy (NCBI): domain Eukaryota; kingdom Metazoa; phylum Chordata; class Mammalia; order Rodentia; family Muridae; genus Rhabdomys; species Rhabdomys pumilio. Next base: position 66,586,172 of record JANHMN010000005.1, on the reverse strand, counting down.
ATTATTATAACAAAGCTTAAAGCATGACCACATTAAAACTCCTCAGCAAAGTGCCTGTACCGTCTTCCAAAAGAAAGGTTTCTTTCTATTGAGAGATGATACTTAGGATAAGGGTCTAGGAAGGAAGGGCTTGTAGTAAGCCTAATAAATTCTTTTTGGAAATTACATAAGACTGGGCTATATTGCTGAGAAACAACGCTCAGGAGTCTGGGATAAACAATGATATGGGGGATTAAAGTGAAGCCTGGCCTTACAGATAGGACCTCATGCCTTTCTACATCTCTCCATTTCTAAGTTTGTTTTAATAGTGGCTATAATAGAGAATATGTTGCCTCTATGGCTAGTCTAGTTAATATAGACAAGCATAAGAGAATTATAAGAATAGCTATTACAGGACCAAGGGAAGGAGAAAGTCATCTTAACCATGATGGCCATTCAAAGGTCACTTAACAGAGTTTGTCTACCTGTTTATGCAAATCATTAATTTGACTATGAGAAAAGTCTGAAAAATTAAAGCAACACATACCAGGAAGTTGTTGGTAACCAAGATTGCTTGAACAACAAATAAGCTCTATTTTATAAAACTGTGGTTCTCGATTCACCCATTTCTTAATTTCTGCTAGTATCTTTGCTGTGGCATTAGTAATTTTACTCCTCACACTGGCCATCTTTGAGACCTCTCTTTGCATTCCAGTAACCATTCCTGTGATAGAAATTGTGGCCACAGCCATCACAGGATCCAATGGATGCAAAGAATCATCATAATTTTCAGAAAGAGTTCTCTTGATCCTATTGATCGACTGAAAAGAAAAATGGCTGTAGTTCAGCCTATCCTGCATAAACCTTTATAACGTAGAGAAATGGCAGTATAAATAACATTTCTTCACAAAAAAATCCATCCCAAAGGCAGTTGTTTACATGAGGGAAGGGTGTGGTTAGAGGTAAAATTGTAATAAAGAGGGCTATGAGGACATTTAAGGCATAAACAATGTGATAGAAAAACACCATGGGCTGGAGAGATGGCTTAGCAGTTAAGAACACTGACTGCTCTTCCAGAGGTCCTGAGTTCAAATCCCAGCAACCACATGGTGGCTCACAACCATCTGTAATGGGATCCAATGCCCTCTTCTGGTGTGTTTGAAGACAGCTACAGTGTACCCACATACATAAAATAAATATAAACCTTAAAATAAAAAGGAAAAGAAAACATCATCCACAGGAAGATTGGGGTGAAGGTAGATTCTATTTTGTCCCATTATTTGTGCATAGTGCTTATAAGTGACTCCTATACCAAATAAATATATTTTTATTTTTCCAAGACAGGGTTTCTCTCTGTAGCACGGCTGTCCTGGAACTCGCTCTATAGACCAGACTGGCCTCAAACTCAATGAGATCTGCCTGCCTCTGCCTGCCGAGTACTGTGTGTTAAAGGCATGCACCACCATTACCTGGCATAAATTTATTTTTAAAAACCCAGGAATAGACAGGTCTCCTCTAACATGAAAAGATTGTTCTTGTTGACTGCCATGTGCCAAATGAAGCCAGAGGTTATTTACTTTTTAAAAAACAGACTTAATTCATTTATTTTTCTTGTATAAAAACCCTTATGTGGTAGCCACAGCTGGAGCCTGGGTCCTCTGAACAGAGACTCTGGTGTGGGTCTTCACAAGATGGTCAGTGAATTCCTGAGAAGGAGACTTGATGAACACAGGCTCTTTCTAGATGTCGGGTGTCAGGTAGCTGTAGGTCCTGGAGATAGCATCAAAGGTGGCCTTGCAGTTTCCCAGGGTGGCAGTGTAGCCTCTGGCTGAAGTGTAGCAGTCGTCTATACCAGCCATCATCAGGAGCTTCTTGGGTACAGGAGCAGAGACAATGTCAGTGCCTCTAGGGGCAGGGATGAGATGCACCAGCACAGAGCCACAGTGGCCTGTCATCTTGCATAGAACAGTTCAGGGCTTGACAACCTTGTTCCCTTAGCAGCCTCTCCCCACAGGAATGATGGAGAGCTTGGCCAAGATGATGACCCCTCAGATGGCAGTGGCAACCTCCTTGAAGCATTCAACACCAAGACCAACTTGACCATTGTAGTCCCCAATAGCAATGAAAGCCTTGAACCTGGTCTGCTGGCCAGCCTGACTCTGCTTCTGCGCTGGCATGATTTTCAGAACCTTATCTTTTAGGGATGCACCCAGGAAAAAGTCAATAATCTCAGACTCCTTAATGGGCAGAGAAAACAGGTAGATCTCCAAGGACTTGATTTCATGTGCTTACCCAGGCAACTCAGCTTGGTGAGCAGAATCCACTCCTTGTCTTCTGCTTTACCTCCATGAGCCACATGGCCTAAACCACAACCACCACCCCTAAGACTGATGCTGAATTCTCTGCAGAAACCATGGCACCCTCCTAATTCTGGGCCCTTGGGTCCTCCAGGCCCTCCCTCTGCACTACATCATCCGCCATTTGGTGTTTTCCCAAAGAAACCAGAAGTTATTTTCTTTTTCTTTTTTGTGGTAATTCTACCTTTTTTAATTGGATATTTTATTTATTTACATTGTAGATGCCTTCCCCTTTCCCCATTTTCCCTCCCTAGAAACCCCCTATCCCATCCCCCTCCCCCTTTTTGCTTTTATACAATTTTAATTACATGCAAGGATTAAGGTCAGTTCTGGGTTGAGGAACTAGCAGTACAATAGATGCAAATAGTAAAAAAACAAGCAAGACAATAAACACAAATAGTCAAAGAACAAGCAAGGCAAACGAAATTCTGTGAACACTCCTGTGATAACTGTTTGTAAGGGCTTATCAGGATGACCAAAATTTCTGAGCCTACTTCTTTGTCTTAGCCCAAAGTCATTTTTATGTCTGAAGCCTACTTCCTTGTTCTAGCTTAAGATGCAGAATCTGGCCTGAAATTACTTCTTTGTTCTAGCCTAATGTCAGATTCCTGCCTAAAGTCTACTTTCTTGTCCTTGGCCAATGTCATATTCCTGCCAAGCAGCCCATTTCCTTGTCCTTGGCCCATGTCAGATTCTTGCCAAGTGGCCCCAAAGGCTCTCTGCCTCTCCCCCCTTTTTATTTCATAAACAAGACTGAGCCTGTCTTAGGTTGTTCTGACAAGAATACCTTCATTACCCATCATGGAATATGCATTATCAAAAGCAATGCACTCTGTCTTAGGTTGGTAAGGCTCTGTGAGAATCTTATCCATCCTTGGCTTGCCAGTCCGTTAATTTAATAGCTCTATCTGGGGATCCATTTTCAGGTTCAAGCCATGTACTTTGGCTGCCCAACCTGAGTCTACGGCCATATCACCCTGAACACGCCCGATCTTGTCTGGCAGAAGTTATTTTCTTAAGCATTGGCAATGGATAGTATTATTCTAGGTACAATGATATCAACTTAGAAAAGATTTTCAGCAAAGCAGAGGTCCTGTGTATTTCTTAATCTTGGTACTCATTTCTCTGTAGATAAGTCATCTTTCTTAGACAAGATGGCATCATTCTTTTCTGATTTGGGGCTTATATGGTACTTGGAAGAACTAAAGAAGAAGGAATTTGTAAAGTTTAAGGAGTTCCTCAAACAGGAGATTTTGCAATTGGCGCTGAAACAGATTTCTTGGAGAGAAGTGAAGAAGGCATCTCGTGAAGACCTTGCCAACTTAATGTTGAAACATTATGAAGAGAAGCAAACCTGGGATATGACCTTCAACATTTTCGAGAAGCTCAACAGGAAGGATCTCACTGAGAGGGCACAAAGAGAGATTGCTGAAAACCCAAAGTTATATCGCACTCTTTAAGAGTTAAAATGTCCAGACACTAAGATTTACATGTTTCAGCACTAATCTCGTATGGAATCTTAACATTTTAGTAGAGTAACCAAAGCTGTTTATTTTGTTTGATTATTTTTCATGGAAGCCTGTTAGGCCAATCACACTGTGTTTGACCCAGTACTGACTGACACACACTCCTATGCTCGTGTAGAAAAGTCTGGAGGATTTGTGTTGAGTGATTATCCTTCCTCTCCCATTTATATCTAGCACTTTATGACATAGGAAACAGAGAATGTGCAGTGTTACCTGGGTCATTGAGAAATAAAGCTGCTAAGTCACCAATAAAAAAAATGATATCAACTTAGGTAAGCAATGCATCAAATATTCCTTTTTTCATCTTTATTTAACTATAGTTTCCACTATCAGAACTTTCTAAAGAGTACTTAATTATGCTAACACCCATATTATTGTGTTTGGATTGATCAGTGAGATTAGTCCAAGCATAATATTCCCCATTGATGTGATTAAATAGTTGTATACTATCTTTTATCCAGACAACTGGTCCTAAAGGATAAAAACTAATCCTTAGCATGGCAAAACAACATCATATTGTCTCCTATTTCAGGTGTGCCTGTTATCCCCCCTGACAAAAGGCATTTAGAGTCTTCATTGACATGCTGAAAGTTAACATGTAATACAGTCAGTAGTCAGTAAACATAACAGCATCATTTTGGGGTCCAGGAGGACACTGTCCTAGTTGATTCCCCAAAGTCTCAGCTTGATGAGTCAGAGTCTTGATATCTTCCAAAGTTATCAGCTCATTCTTCTTCTTCAGGCATCTTCTTTTGATGGATTGGCCATCTTCCTCCAAATGTAGTCTTGTGGTCTCTGGAAAACTGTCCTGGGAGGATGTATAAGATCAGGAGCTATGTGGGACTTTATTAATCTGGATTTTACACATGTGATGGAAAGACCAGGCAGCTTCAGCCTTGCTAGGGAGGAGTTATGTGTTCGTTATTGTTAAACTGATAAATCTAGGTAGCCATCAACATTATCAGAGATCTGAGAAGTATAAATTAGAGCAGGAAGTGTAATCCAAATGGCCTCTATATCAGTTAAAATGATAAAGAAACACAACTAGGAGCTGGTATTTCTTTTTATAACTGGAAGCCTTTTCATTAAACATGTTAAATGACAAATTCAGCAGATCCACTAGGAGTTTAAGGACCATTTATTAAGTATACCTAATTTTGAATAAACTTTAATTTGGTTTTAGTTACTTGCTTCAGGCTTAATTTTGACAGCATTCATAGAATGCCAAGGCTTGTCCTTGTAAATGAATTACATTTGTCTTTAGCAATACTACAAGCATAGTTCTGAGCACATTAAAGAATTTGAACATTTATAAGGTGATTGACCATTAACTTGCATGTCTTAATATTAGTTTTAGTGGTTTACAAGTTAGTAGCTTTTATAAGATAAGGATTTTATAGTTTTATCCATGTTAAGTTTGAGTCTTAAAAATTTGAAGATCCCTTAGCATCAAAATAAAACTTTAAACTATAAATACCATCAAAAAGACAAAGAGGCTAGATATATACCTTTACTCAGTTTCTGCTGTCCTGAATAGACCTAAGGAATTTATAAACCTTACTTATCAAACATATCTTATTTATCAAATATATGTTGTTTCTTATTTAACATTTTCTAGAGGCCTGGTGTTTAACACAGTTAGCAAAGACTTAAGTGGTTAGACATATATCTCTAAGTCAGTTCTTGTTAATCTGAGTATATCTTTATGATCTTAGCAATTTATCATCATACAAAAATTCATCCTAATCCAAAATATCTCGAAGACCTTCTGTTGCCTCTCTAGTCTAAAAAGGAGATACAATATTAAGGAAAGGGCTCAATAAGATTACGTAGTCTTATAGGTGCTATTTTAGTTGATTTATATCACACAGTTATTTTGATCAAGGTGGTGATGAAGTTACATGGCATGTATCGTTTAACCTTAGTAAGGTGGTTGCCAGCCACATGGCTGCTTTCATCCTGATGAGGTCATCATCCAAGATGGAGGCAAACCACATGGTTGTTATTTTAAAACATCAGTTTTTTTAAAGCAAGAGTTGAATCTAAGTTACATACACAGTATGTTGTAGTGGATCTATTTTTCTAAATAAGAGTCAAATCAAAGTTATATATACAGTATGCTGTAGTATATAAGAATATATAAAACATATCTCCTTGTTGTTTTGATGCACCATCTGTAAAAACATTAAAAGAAATCTCTATAGGATTTTTAGATGCAATTTTAGCTAACACCCATGGGGTATCTTCAAAAAGAATCTTAAAAAGGAATCTCTTTTATAGTTATTTTCTATAGATCCTATGTAACATGCTAATGCAATTTACCAATTATTATTGGTGTGGACCAAATAGTCAATGTGAATTTTATTTAGTAGCACAATTATTTATATAGGCTCTTTACCAGTAAGTTGTTTAATATGTGCCCTTCCCATCATTATTAAGTCTACAATTTCTTGTAAATAAGGAATTACAGATTATTGTAGAAAACTATGACATAATAAATTTCTATTATACCATTACTGTGTTGATATATAATTCCAGTAAGAAACGAAAAGGAAGAAAGGGTAAGTAATTGATAAGGAAATAGGTGATTAATTCTTTGCACTACAACTTTAGCAGCAGCCCTATTTAATATAATAATAACCCTTTCTGCTTCAACTGTTACATCTCTTGTAGAATTTTGTCTTTTTTTTTTTCAGAACTGAGGACTGAACCCAGGGCCTTGCACTTGCTAGGCAAGCCCTCTACCCCTGAGCTAAATTCCCAACCCCTCTCTTGTAGAATTTAACCAAGGGTCTCCAGAAAGCAACAGAAAGAAGAGTCAAATTCTTACTGGTGATATACAGATGAGGTCGTACCCAATTGAAATGACCCAAAATTAAAATTTTTCTTTCAGCTTATTTACCCTGAATTATTTAAATATTGGTTGGATGAGAAGGAAAGAAGAATGTCCTCCATAGACGAGATAATAAATACCTCAGTAAAATTAATCAGCACAGACTTAGGTATTTTATGTCCTAGTTGCAATTGTTCTTGTACTAGAAGTTGAGCCTGTTTTAACTTTCCCCCATGAAGGGACCATTGTTGAATCTATATTGAGTTATTCATGCTGTGAGGGAAAGTGAACAAACAATAAAAAAAAAAAAAACCCTAACCTCTAGGGCAGTTGTGCTCTAGCATTCCTGGTGGTGGCAGAGGTCCAGCTGCCATTTCTTGGAACTAGGGTGCTGCGTTAAGACTGATCTCTACACTTGGCCAACCCCAGGTGGTAGAAAGGGCCCGGGGCCACTTGTAGTGGGAGTACTAAAATTCAGCCAGATTTCTTGGGAGAGAAATCAGTGGCAGAGTCCATTAAGCCTGCTCTGCCAAGATCTGCCAAGACCTGTATGGAAGAAAAGCAATCTCTCTCTCTCTCTCTCTCTCTCTCTCTCTCTCTCTCTCTCTCTCTCTCTCT
>JANHMN010000005.1:66553035-66578849 GCA_030674055.1 Rhabdomys pumilio | reverse complement strand
TCTCTCTCTCTCTCTCTCTCTCTCTCTCTCTCTCTCTCTCTCTCTCTGTGTGTGTGTGTGTGTGTGTGTGTGTGTGTGTGTGTGTGTGCCTCTTTGCAAATAAATGCTACAGTTAGCAGCTCTGTTCCTACAGAGCTGTGGTACCACTGAACCACAGTGATCAGCATGGCAAAGCATTCCTAAGGATGTAATAGTGGCACTCATATCTTGGCATCCACCAGCAGTTTTCTAGTTGTCCAAAGAACTACTCAACAGGAGGAAAATCATACCTGGTTCTGGAAACCTAGTCGACTGCCCAGGGCTAGTGTCATGGATCTTTGTGGAGAACTTTTGGTACCGCTTATAGAAAATTGGCAAGTACTTGTCACTGGGCTCAAGGAGGTAGGATCAGATAAGAGCATTTGCATTTGGGCTAATGCAAGGATCAAGGTAAACACAGCCATGGAATGTGTGACTTCCCTTTTGTCTTGGTAATCCTGATAAGCCCCCAGACCCAGTGATCCGGACTTTGTTTATTGCTTTGTTTGATTACTACCTGGTGTGATCTCTTTGTTCATTGCCTTGTTTGGTTACTTTGTCTTTAAGAACTGACCTTATTCTCTGTAAGTACCTAGAATGGTATAAAACCTGACTGGAAAAAAATAAACTCACTTCAGCTTCAACACTGCCTAAAATCATGTTATAATGCTGTCTAATTGTCTTTTTTTTTTTTTTCAATCCTTACTCCCTCCCTTGAGACCCCGTTGACTGACTGAGCTGGCTTGGTCAGATCTTAAGAGAGAACCTACTACTGCCACTTTTCTGGCTGAACACGATTCTTCCTAACCACATTCTAAATACTTATCTTTGTACCCACAGATAAGTGTAGTTCTCACTCCTCATCAATGAAGCCTCTCTTTGGAGTAGATGAAGACCAATGTAGAAAACCACAACTAGTCAAAATACTACTACTACTACTACTACTACTACAACAACAACAACAACAACAACAAAACTGATAATGCCCCAATGCAAAACTGATAATGCCCCAGTGCCAAACCCCAATGAATACAACATAACTCCTGAAATGTTGTCAGGTCCAAAGGAAATGCCAATTCCCCAAACTCCCAAACACAGCCCAAATACCCAGAAATAGGTTCAATCTGGACTATAGGAGGATTTCTGGTGGTTATATAAAAGCCAACATTCCTCACAACTCGTGAAACTGAATCTCATTTGCCAAAAGGAGTAATTTCCCTTACCTTTGGCGGAAGGGACAAATGGCTACCTGTGCTACCAATCAGCGTATCCAAGTTCATGCTGGCCTCTAGGCTCCTTCAGCACCACAAGTACCTATTATACACTTCAGAGTCCATCCTACCCCTTCTCTTCTCCTCCCCTACCCTAAACTCCCTTCAGCTCACAGACTTCTCTCCTGCCAGCTACTTATTCTCCTTGTAACCCTGGTACTCTTGCTATTTTTATCTCTCTTCTCAGCTCCTGCTTTTCTCACTGTATCGTCTCCATTCCCTCCCCCTCGCTATACTCCCCTCTCTCATGGATAGCCATGTTTATGTCCAGTTTATCTCTCTGCTCTGCACTTTTTCAGATGCCAGCTGGCTGTATTCTTCATCATATCTACACATATCTACAATAAAAACATTCCCCTTAACCATACCTTGGAATGGTCATGTCCTCAATTTATACATCTGAGAGCTACAATAATGACCTTCTTGGCAAAATATGCCCACTGATGAAATACTAACAAGAATGCTATAGGAGTATTCAACCACTTTCTGATTGAATTTAATACCTGCTACATGAGAGGGAACCCATACCTTGCTGTTGATGAGGCCAAGAACATGTAGTTAGATAAGTCAAGAGTCCTAAGGGAAAACTTACTATATTATTATTCTGGTAAGTGGGAATAGCATTAAAATAACTTCTAATGGATCAGAGTACCGCTCAACTCCCATCAAGAAGCTCCTTCTTGTAGTAGATAGCAATAAACATAGAAACCCACAACTGGTCAAGATGCAGAGAATAAGAGACTTACAAATGCTCATTAAATAGGATTTCTATATTACATCTATCCCTTCAAGGCTCAGGGATCATTGCAGAAGAAGGATGCAAAGATAAGAACCAGATGTGGTAGATGACTTAAATTTGAGAGGGGGGGGTCCTGGACAGAACAAGGCAGATACACATATTAACTCACAGAGATTGTGATAGTACACAGAAGACCTGCCCAAGCTCAAGCCAGACAAATCCTAGCATAGAGATGGGGAGAGGTGGCCTGAGGTCTCACTCCTAGATAAAAACTATTGGCTTTTGATAACTGCTGGGGAGAGAGTCTGCTTTCTTTAATGCCATGACCTCTAGTAGTTCAACTACACTTCAGGGCAGCCTCCATACCCAACAGTAGTTGGCCGAGATGAACAGGACTCCAAGGTTTTTAAGAGTGAGAACATGAAGGTGAATAGGTAGGGAACATAAGGGGAGGTGGGGGTGAATCTGGGAGGAGCTGGAGGGAAAATAGTGACTATAATAAAAATAAAATGTATGGAAATCTCAATTAATAAAATACTGTTTTTAAAAAGAGTAAATGAAATAACTGACCAGGACAAACTTTGTCTTAGTAATATATTACCTACTTCTTTACATTGTACTTCATTGCGGGAATAATGGTGCTCGCCTTTAATTCCAGCACTCTGGATGCGGAGGCAGGCGGATCTCTGAGTCTGAGGCCAGCTTAGTCTACAGAATGAGTTCCAGGACAGCAAGCACCACACAGAGAAACTCTGTCTTAAAAATAACAACCAAAATGTACTTAATATACTAAAATTATAGTTCTCTCTGGCTTATTTCAATTAACATCTGTCTTAGTACTGAAATGGCTATACTCATTTGACTGTAGCAACAATTTTATTAATGCAGAATTTTTCTTCTAATAGATTATGATGCATGGATGGTTTCTAAGACTTTGCCCTGTTTGATATGAGGAACTTAAATTAAATGTTGAATCCTAAAATAAATCCCTCTTAAAGGTTTTATGCAACTAGTGACACTGTCTGAAATGTACTCGCTAATATTAAATGCAATACTGTATAGATTCTATTCTATACTATAGAAAATCTAAATTATCTGAAAATCACTTCAAAAATTGCACTTGTAATTTTAAGAAGACAATGATTCTATAAAGAATGTCTATATAATCGTACAAAATAATATTTTATTTCACTCTAGCTATTCTCAATAAATAATAGGGGAATAGGCAAAACGAGCCCAGCCAACACTTTGGTTTCTTAGCTAGGCAAGCCTGCCCCCTAGAGGTACAGTAAGAAAAAAACCAAAGCAAAGATTTCCTGCTACTGAGAAGCTTGTTTAATTTTTATTGTGATAAAATTTATTTGACCTGAGAATATCATATTAGACTAAAAGAACAAATAACCGTGATTTTGTGCACATGAATCGCACGAACCAACTTCCTTAGGAAAGCAAAGAACCCTGGGAAAAGAAATCAAAGGCCTAGGGCAGTGGGTCTCCATCCGGGAGCCCTGCAGCCATCCTCTCCGCTTCCACCTGGACAGAGAAAAAGACAGCTAAGGGAGGGGCAGTGCTTTTCCACAGCGTCATTCGGCGGCTTTTGTGTCTTTTAACCCTAATTTGCTATTCAGTAGTTCCTAAAGTTGGACCTCTCTGGTCCCATCCATGTTTTAGGCCTTCTAAACACCTCGTTTCAGAATAAACTCTTACCTCCTCTCCTTGACCTATGAAACCTCACAAACTTCCCCCTTGCTTTAGATTTTATTGATTTTCCTCTTCAGTCCACTCCTCTTTCTTCCTTCCAATTAAGGATCCAAGCTCATTCCCAGAGGCATAGAAGTCTTGTCTTCTTGAATTCGGTTAGATATCAATTTATGTCAGCTCAAAAAGGACCCATCTCAGTCACAGTAATAATTTCCTATTTTATTTTCCTTCCTCATTGTCTAAGTTTGTACTTACAATTGTACGATCTCACTTACTGCACTAGAAATACCTTCTGTTGAAGGCAAAGGCCTCTGTCTCTCTGCACCCATGACAGTGCTGGGAACTTAGATTCCAAATATTTGTTTGTTTTTGCATTTGTTTTATGAGACAAAGTCTCATGCAGTTGATTATGTAACCGGAGATGACCTTGAAGTCTTCTTGATCCTTTTGAGTCCAGTGTTTTAAGTGCTGAGATTAAACCACCATGCTTAGGTCTCAAATGTTTTTTCAAGATCAACCTTAATTTTATTTTACTTATAGAGTGCTAATATTCAATTGCCTCCATATTATTATGAGTATTTAATAAATGTCTGTGAAAAGACCCAATAGCTAACACACAAGTATCCAATACATTTCAAGATATGGCTCATTTATCAACCAAGTTCCATCTCTCTGGCTCCCTCTGTCATTCAAGGACACTCTGAAAGTTCTTCTTTGAATAGTAGTAAGATGAATTTGTCTTGGGTGGTGAATGGAAAGAGTGTCTGCTTTACACCATAGGATGTTCTCTATAGAACTCTTGTGGGTAGATATTCGAGTCATCCACAAAGGCATCAGTTGGGAATCCCATCACTCAAGTTTCCAGGATCAAAATTAACACTTTTTTTTGTTGATTTACTAAGATGGAGTCTTTATTATGTAGCCTTAGACTGCCCTAAATTTGCAATCCTCCTGCTTCAACTTCCAAGTGCTAGAATTACAATAGTATGCTGCCATAGAATACGATCTGATCCCATGGTCTGGTTTTAAAACTGGCATTATTTTAGCAGGCAGTAGAGCCTAAACTAGGCTAGTAGATAATATATGCTAGACAATTACTTTTAAAGCACTGAAAATCAAAGATACTATTAGCAAGAACTGAAAGTAACAACATGGAGGGAAGATGGAGGGAAACAACCAGGGCTTCTGCAGCTTATTTTCTCAATCTTCAAAAAGGCAGAGAATGGGCTCAATCAGTGCCTATGTGTTACAAGAGCTGCTAAATGATCTGACTATAGCCCCACCATCTCCACACTCACAGGCCTAACTCGAGACCCATGACCTACAAACTGGCTCTGCCTGATGGTCCCTTTTCCCTACCGTTTCCCTCCCTTCCCTCTACCCTATTGCAACTTCCGCACCCACAGGCCTATACAGTCCCAAAGGCTTGCACAGCAGCTGTGCCTGCTGTAGATCCAATCAAGCAACCTATGAACTAGTTTTATCTGGCCTTACCCCCGCCATGCAACTTCTGCACTGGTCAAATCTAAGGCATCATGGTTAGAATCTCACATCAGGCACATAACCAAAGAAGGAAGTCTATATGGTCAGGTCAGATTGCAAACATAAGACCAATATGAATGTACAAGACAGAGTGTCTTGAACCAATTCCCCTAGTCCTATAGAAAAGTTCTTTAATAAAAATTACCAAGATAAACCCCAGGACACAGAATTTAAAGGAAGAATCATGAATTTTATCAGAGAATACAAAAAATTAAAGCACGGTAAGAGAACATACAGGAAATGTAGGACACCACAAAAAGACCAAATATTTGGGGGCTGGAGAGATGGCTCAGCGGTTAAGAGCACTGCTTGTTCTTCCAGAGGTCCTGAGCTCAATTCCCAGCACCCACATGGTGGCTCACAACCATCTGTAATGGGATCTGGTGTCTTCTGAAGACAGCTACAGTGTACTTGTCATATATATAAAATAAATAAATAAAATATTTTAAAAAGACCAAATATTTGAATTATCGGAACATGGTCCAAAGAATGGAGTCATGTGAGATTTCTGAGTGCTTAAAAGAACACTCCAAGAAACCAAGACAAGAGTCTTGTGATCTCAGTTTCTTAAAAAACTTTGTTCTTGTATTATGCTTTTGTGCTTCTTTCAGGTATGGTGGATAGGCATGAGCTTACTTCAGATTAGTCATTCACAATGTGATATTACTGTTTGTTAATATGCCTCTAAGGAAAACTATGCTTCTGCCATGTGTGGCTTGTCTGTCACATGTGGCTTGTTCTTGTGATTGTACACTTTATTCATGTGACTCCTCTTAAACTTCAGAGTATAAGTTGTCTGATACGCTGAATAAAGTGGCCTATTTCATGAGACTTTAGTCTGCCTCATTTACTGTTTCCCTTTTCCAAAGTCCCACCACTCCTAAAGTGATAACCAAATTATAGATATGGATGAAGGAGAAGAATCCAAGTCAATGGCATAGACCAGACCTTCAACAAGATCTTAGAAGAAAACTTCCCCCACACAAGGATAGGCATGGCCATATAGATACAGGAAGTACATAGAGTCAAAATCAGAAAAGAGAAGGAAAGAAAGAAAGAAAGAAGGAAGGAAAGAAAGAAAGAAAGAAAGAAAGAAAGAAAGGAGTATTAAAAGCTGCACAAAAAAAAATCCATAAGTCACATATAAAGGAAAACTTATCAGAATAACAACTGATTTTCCAACAGAAATTTTGAAAGCCTGAAATAATGCACTTCAAGTTCTAAATGACCATGACTATCAACCTAGACTACTGCACCAAACAAAAGTACCTGCCATAGTGGAAAAAGAAAAAAAAACTTCCCGTGATCTAAAGAGGCTAAAATAATTCATATCCATAAGACCAAACTTAATACAGGAAGCAACAGATTGAACAAAGGAGAGAAAAATGTGTAGCCAAGGGCCTATAGAAATGTGACGTACAAGACAGTGCAGAGGTCCTCCACCTTTTGCTACTGCTGACGTCAATTCAGGTTTAACTAGAATTTGATCTCCTAAAGAATCCCATGGAAAATTACCAAGCTCTACTCTAGAAACCAAAGGTCAAGATATCTTAGCTACGTATCTTAGCCTGTTTGTGCAGAAATCCCTCCAGCTACAATTATCTTAGTTTCTGTTAAGTTGCTCACTTCTGGGAAGCCCACTGCAGCTGCTGAGGGAGAGATATCCTGCCTTGAGTTTTACCTTAAAAGTCCTGTGCTCTGGACACTCAGGGCCACACCTGGGTCTCCAAATATTTGGGTGTGATCTCAATCATCTGGAATAAAGACTCGGTTATAAACTGTATCAGACTGACCATCTTTGGTGGGCTCTGCACAACAGAAAAAATACAAATGAAGCTGTAATTACTGAAACACAAACTGTGACTAAGAAAAGAAAAAGAAAAAAAACTGCCAATATCACAATGGCTGCAACTGAAACATACCTCTCAATAATGAGTAGCTTTGGGGGTAGCTTTTAAATTTTAAAAAGATAATCAAGGCATTTATTAATTTTATATACAAAAATACACAAAACAGAACATTCAGAATCTTGATTTGTTATGCTGGCTTTGAGGAAAGTCAAGAGATTTAATAGGGCACACTATGTTTTTATAATTTTTTGAGATTATAATTATAATATAATTATATAATTTCTCTCCTTCCCTTTCCTCCATCCAATGCCTGTCATGTACTTTATTACTGTCATTAATTCATAGCCTCTTTTTCTTTGTTGTCATATACATATATATACATATATACATATATACACATACATATACACACATAAATATACACACATATATACACACATATGTAGATATGTGTGCTCAGTCCATATAATTTTACTTATATGTATGTTTTCAGAGCTGACCATTTGGTATCAGATAACTAATTGGTGTGCTCTTTCTTGGGGAAGACTATTTCTCCTACTCAGAGCACTCCTTAATTTCCTGTAGTTTTTGTCGAAGATTGAGGCCTAAGAGTTCTTCTCCTTCCACATTATTTTCTCCTGAAGCTTTCAATACCCTTTATTTTTGTTCTGTATATTTAGTGTTTTAACTTTGATATGCTGTGCGATGTTTCTTTTCTAGTCTTGTCAACTTGGTGTTCTGTGTGCTTCTTGTATTTGTATACTTATGCCTTCTCTTACTTTGGGGAAGTTTGTTTTCTTCTTTAATCTTTCAGAAAAGCTGGTCTATGCCATCAACCTGGAAATCTCATCTATCCTATAACTGGAAGCCTTGGTCTTTTCATTATTTCTCATATTTCCTGTATGTACCTTATCTGTATTTATCATATTCTTTGCTTATTTTGCCTAGACACTCTACTATCTTTGAGTTCTGACATTCTCTCTTCTGCTTGATTAACTCTAATTGTAACATTTTTCTTTGAGTCCTGGTTGGTTTTTGTTTGTTTGTTTCTGAGACAGGGTTTCTCTGTGTAGTCCTAACTGTCCTGGAACTCACTTTGTAGACCAGGCTGGCCTGGAACGTAGATATCTACCTGCCTCTGCCTCCCAAATGCTGAGATTAAAAGTGTGTGCCACCATCACCCAGTATTTTTTAATTTTATTGATTCTCTGTAAATTTCACATCATGCACCCCCAAACCCATTCATCTTCCAGTCCCTTCGTATTTGCCCTCCACCCTTGCAACTTCCCCCTTAAAATAAAATAAAAAACAGACAAAACCTTGTCATGAAAGCTGCAGTGTGTCACAGTGTGTCACACAGTATACCCTTTTGCCTACATTTCTTTACTTGCAAATGTTCATTGCAATGAGTCATTGGTCTGGTTCACACCTCTGGCTTCTGCTTCACTATCAATTCTGGCTCATCACAGGAACTCCTCTTACATATCCTGTTGTTGACCTGTGTCATGGTGATTCTGCAGTTTTGGATTTGTTGGACAAGCCCAGCACCTTCATGCTCCAGCAGTTCATAGATGAGGTGGATGTTGGGGTAGGCCAACACAAAGGCCTGGATCTGGGCCTGGGTGGAAGCTGTGTAGGTCAGCTCACCAGCTCTCCAGCATCTCCATGCCACCAGAGCCAGCTCTCCAGCTCTCACACCCTTGGGGCTGGCTCTCCTGTGTCCACCTCACTAGAGCCAGTTCTACAGCTCTTCCCAGGCACAGTATGGGGCCTACTCTTCTGAGTGCTGTACCTGGCAAGGAATGGATTTTTCAATTCCTTCTTCTTTTCAGCTTTAGTTAATCCTCTTTGGTGTTTTTATTGAAACCTAGATTTAGACAAAAGATAGAAATATTGAGGAGAAATCAAGCTGAAAAGAAGATGAACTCTAAGTAGAGTCCAACTACACAACTCAGAGAACGGTCTTAAATGTGGAGTGAATCATGTTGAAGATACAGTGTCAGAACTTGAAGATAAAGTGAAGGAATTGAACTGTTCAATAAAAAATATGAACATTTTTTTTCAAAACACAAAAGGAGCATGTAGGAACTGTGGGGTTTCATGAAAAGACCAAATCTTCAAATTATCTAGAGTAAGAAAAATCCAGGTCAAAGGATAGGCAATATCTTCAACAAGATCATAGAGGAAAACTTCCCCCCAAATTAAGAATAAATATGTCCATATAGATAGATACAAGAAGCACACAAGACCCCAAGTACACAGGACTAGAAAAGTAACTCCTCCCAACATATAAACACCAAATATACCAAAAATAGATAGTGTTGAAAGCAGGAAAAGAAAAATCACAATTTACATACTAAGGAACAGCCAGGGAGCCAAGGCTTGTGCTGAAAGAGACGACAAGGGCTTGGAATAAAGGAAGTCATCAGGACAAGAACCCACCCAGTTAATACTGCACCTTGTAAAAAGAAAAGGCCTAAGTAATTATCTGTAACTGTGAGTAATAAACAAGGGAAAGTGCATGGAAATGTAATTAAAGGACAGGGGTCCAGGTTCCATCCTAAACAGACAATGGAACTTGGCAGCATCAGCCATATGGTTCTGGCTTTGGCGTCATGAAGGATACAGGAATAAAGGGGTTCTGGAATCTTCTTTTGTGGTTTGGGGCAGCATTTGAGGCCAGATGTGTGGCAAGGGACACCCTCCATGGAGGCCTACAGAGGCTACCAAGTGAAGCTGCAAAATTGAAGTGCCTTCAGCATTTGTGACCCCAAGGTATTGGAGATGTCGTATCTGCCCGACGTCTCCTGAGGAGAGCTATAACATAGAATGGAATCAATTCAAGAAAGAGAAGTGTGTTCCAATCAACAAGGCATGAAGGAATGGGAGATCTGAAGAACCATCTAAGCCCTTTGATACTGGACGTAGAGCAACAACAGCTGGAGTTTGCCCTGGTGGTTTTGGTCTTGCTTTGGTCCAGTGTTTCCTCACTATGATCCCTTTCCCCCCTTTGTAATGATAATGCATATTCTATGCCATTGTATGTTGGAAGTATGTAATTTACTTTTGGATTTTACAAAAGATTACAATTAAAGAGATTGCATTGAGTTTCAAAAGAGACTTTAGACTTTTAAAACAGTGTTGAGACTGTAAAAGACTATGTGAACTTTTGAAGGTCAATTAAATGCATTTTGAATTGTGCTGTGGTTATAGGACTGTTGAGGCCAGGGAGTGGAATGTGGTGGTTTAAATAAGAATGGCCCCCATAGGCTCATATATTTGGATGCTTGGTTTCCAGTTGGTGGACTGTTAAGAATGACTAGGAGCTGTGACGTGTTGAAGGAGGTGTGCTATGGGGGTGGGCTTTGTGGTGTCAAAAGCCCATATCAGACCCAGTCTCACACTCTCAATCTCTGCCTTGTACTTGAAGATCAGGATGCAAGTTCACAGCTACTACTCCAGTGTCATGCTGGCCATGATGTCCACTGTGGACTAACTTTCTGAAACTGTAAGCAAGCTCCCAATTAAGTACTTGAAATGTCACCAGTATTCTTGGGTGTTTGATTACTTGACCTTTAGGTAGTGATTGTTTGAGGAGGCTTAGGAGGTTTGGCTCAGCTGGAGGAAGAATGTCACTAGGGGTGGGCTTTGTTGTTTTAAAAACTTGTATCGTTTACAGTGTGCTCTCTCTGCCTTTTACTTGTGGATCCAGATGTGAATGCTCAGCTTGAAGCTTAAAGCTTCAGTCACCATGTCTGCCACCTGCTGTCCCCACTCTTATGCACAGTAACACTTTACAACTGTGACCCCCAAACAAACTTTCTTCTTTAAGTGGCCTTGGTCATGTTATTTTCACAGCAGCATAAAAGTAATTAACTCATGCCAGAAAGACAAATGCAAATACTTCATATTATCCTTTGTGATTCCTAGCTCTGAACCTTTTTTATAAGAATATAAGGAAATATTTTATATTTACTTACAAACACACATATAACATATACATTAGTGTATGTGTATATATTCTCTCTCTCTCTCTCTCTCTCTCTCTCTCTAACACACACACACACACACACACACAAATGAAATTACACCTGTAGTAACAATTTTGGCATTTTGTTTCTTTTAAAATACCACAAAAAATGCCGGGCAGTGGTGGCACACACCTTTAATCCCAGCACTTGGGGGGCAGAGGCAGGAGGATTTCTGAGTTCAAAGCCAGCCTGGTCTACAGAGTGAGTTCCAGGACAGCTAGGGCTACACAGAGAAACCCTGTCTCAAAAAAACAAAAAAAACCCAAAACACAAAATATTATATTTTCACTTTAATCTCAGGTGTAGAATATGAGGCTGCTTCAGATTGCCCACATCAGCTGACTATGATTTACCTTGTGCTCTAACACATTCTTGTTAAGAATGTGTTAATCATTCTTAACAGTCCACATGGACATGATTCTGCCATCAGCAGACAGTTTCTGCAATTGTGTGACATTAGAATTATGGGAAATTTTCAGAGGGTATATAAATGCTAGGACACTGAGAGGCAGGGAGGATGGTGGTTGGTTGTTGGTTCAAGTAGAAACTTAAGGGTTCTTTGGAAAGTCAGTTGTGTCAGATGGTGTTTTGTTGGGACAAACACAAGAAGGAGTGTTTTCCTAAAGTGGACACAGGTGAAAGGCTAAGGCAGACTTGTAAAGAAACATTGTGCTGAAGCAAGCAGACACAAGTGAAAAAATGTTCTGCTAAAGCAAGCACATGAAAGGACATGTGATGAAGCATTCTTCACTAATGACACACATATATTGGTCTGCTTTACATTGCATAGTTGAACTTCATTTGTCAGGACTTCATAAAGAGAAATGCACACCCCCCCCAAAAAAAAAACTTCTGGTGGTGTGCTGTGGCTTCTTGCTTCTTGTGCAAACTCAGGTTGATAGACAGAATGATGTCAGCAGAGACAAACACGTTTGCTGAGACAAGACATGTGGTGAGGAAAGACCTGTGGAGGACAGGTGATGTTTGGAGGGAGTATACATAGGACTCGATGGACAGTAATGGAAGATGAGCTTGTCTTGCTGGTAGAGCTAGCTGTACAATGCTTATTGATCTCTTGTCTTCACTTTGCTTCACTGAGAGAGGCACAGCTGAGAACTTCTGGTGTTCTTACTCCTACTGTCCCTCCTGTTGACTTGTGCCGAGGCTGAGGCTGATTCGTGTTTGCCATCTGACTCTACTGAACTAGACTGTGTATCCATGAAGTGTTTGCAAGTAGATTAAGCTGCTGATGCTGAACTGAACTGCCGATTTCCTGACAATGATGGAATTTGCGCAAAAGAATCATTTCTAAACAGGTCCACTTCCCCCTTATCATTTCTTTTCCATTACCTCTGGTGGGTGGTTGACCCAGCCTGTGGGTCAATCAACAGGGTCTACAAGGGAGAAAGTGGGGATGGAGGGGCAAGAGACATGAAGAATGGAGACAAGAAAGTTGTTTAATCAAGTCTCATTTATTGAAAGGCAATTATGGGTATATAAGCACAAGCAAGGGAGTGCAGCTGGAGACACTTAACTATGAGTACCTTGCAGCTGGGGGCACTAAACAGCAAGTCCAGGATATATGTGAGAAAAACAAGATGTTATCAGAGTGTGCTCAGCTGTGTTATGGGCTGCTTACAAAAATATCATGCTAGAAAAACAAGTCTCTTGTCAGGGTGAAAAAGTATCAACCTGCAAATATATGGCCCAAGATGGCTGCAAAGATGAGAGCTGATTTCTTCTAGGAGTTGGCTCCCAACAGATCCCCCTTTTTAATTTCAAAAGGGAAGACTGGGAAAACTTACAGAAATCGTGCCTGTCTTAGATTGGAACAGACCCTAGCCTCCCTTTCCCATCTCTGGATACTCAACAGCTGTTTGGTTGAGCTCCTGTCTTTGGTTTGTGAGGCCTCCCAATTAGGGGCAGGGGTCTTGGGGTGTTCTCTTACCCATCATTGGCTATCCAGTTTAGCAAGTAAGTTAGAGGTTAATACTCATTGGTCTCAATGACAGAGGTTTTAGAGTGCCCTACTTTCAGCCTGTGATAATGGACTTGTATGGGTTTCATTTGAATAGCATCTGTCTGTTGTCGTACAAAAGCCATCAGTTTGTTGAACAGTATGGGCCTGAGAGACAAGAGAATAAGTAGCCCTAATAAGGGTCCCAAGACTGTCAGAACTAAGTGTTTTAGTTAGGAGAGATGACAGAAGTTCTGGTTAGTCAACAAAATGATGGACTGGTTATTAGGACTAACTTGTACCTCACTGGTACAAATCGGCATAATTATGCTCTAATTGTATTTTAAGAGAAAAGTTTTATTTTAACAGGAAGGGTGATATGTAGGAAGAGCTAAGGTGGGAGGAGTAAGGAGAGGAAGAGAAAGAGTAAGGAGAGGAGGAGAAGAAGGACAGGAGAAGCTAGGTAATGAGAGAGAGAAAGAGGGGAGAGGACATGGAGGGAGATGTTCACGTGTCTCCACCAATCAAAGATAGTTGATGTATCTAAGTTGAGTATTGGGTTACACTTCTGACTGAGCATTACCAAACTTATAAAGCCTTTGATTAACATTTTTAAAAATTGTATAAAAGCAAAAAGGAAAAGGGGGCATGGGATAGGGGTTTTCTAGGGAGGGGAAATGGGGAAAGGGGATAACATCTGAAATGTAAATAAAATATCCAATAAAAAAATAAAAAGAAAAAAAAAAGGTCCAAAGACTGATGAGGATAAAGTGGTGAGCCATATCGAGGTACTAAACCAAGCCTTGAACCAGCCCTGTTCCTATTCATGCTGGCATTCGCAGAGTTCTAGGCCCTCTCTGACCACTTTCGTAGAATTTTTAACAATGCCTGAATGCTCAGTACAAAATAAGTGAGGAAATCCCTGTCCCTGCCCCCAGTCAATTCCAAACCCAAAAGAATAGCTATAGTAACTGTGGTAATGGGTTCTCTCTTGGGTCTAAGCAATGTACCCCACTAAATCTTAAGCCAGCAAACCAAGAGTCCAATAGAGCCACCTTGGAGGCACTGGTGATGATAAAGCACTGGTCCTTCAGCATTAAGGACTTTACAAGTCAGGTTAATTGGCATATGCTGGTTGATCTGTTTCAGTTTGAAAGCAATTGTGAAGGGCAGTAGCAGCATCAAGATGCACAGAATTTTCATGTTTCCTGCAAAGAAAAAATAGGGTTCTCAGGGGGCTTCTCCTCCCTGGATTTGTTATTATTGTATATTTGTTTAATCAGTCTCTCTGGCAGCCATCATGTGGCATCTGCTGTTTGGGAATATATGCAGACAGAACCTCTTCCCTAGATAAGCACTGGGTCTAGCACGTTCCAGGTTCTGTTTAATGGGTCTTTCCAGAGGACTGTTGCAAAATTCTTTTTGGTATCAGGATGCCAAATCTATCTGCAGCAGATTTTCATTTGAAATCCAGAGTTTAAAAATATAAAATCTTGAGGCAAGACAGCTTGTCTCATCAGGGGTATAGGTCAGCAATGGTGGGTCAGGAACATATGTCCAATATAGCTTTCCTAGTCATCATTGTCAGGGCACTCAGCAAGCTCACAGGTCAGCATCATTTTTTGTCCTGTCATCAGCATGTCTCACCTGTCACTCTAGCAGCCACCATTCTCCTTCAGCATCCTGCAGAAAAAACATAAACATGTCCTATTCTCCATATTTAATACCTGATCAGGATTATGCCTTATGCCAGTAAGTGGATTCGTCTCTTTCACCTATGCATAAGTATGCCTAGTTGTTAAGTGACATAGACACTCAGCAGAAAGTTCCTTGGCATTCAATTTAAAAAAATTAAATAAAAAATAAAAAGAACATGATTTAAATAAATTTGTGGTGTACAGGGATATATCTCCCCTTTTTTATTTTATGAAGACATTGTTTTAAAGTTACATGGGCCTGTTCCACAGTCTCTTGTCCTCAACAATTATAAGGAATCCCTGTAATATGGATAATGTTAAATTGCTGCTAAAATGTCTCAAATGTTTGACTGCCATAGCCAGTTCCATTATCTGCTTTTTGTTTGTTTGTTTTTCTTTTATTATTATTTTGGGTACCTTATTTATCTGCATTTCAGATGTTATCCCCTTTCCCCCCCCCCCCCCCCAGAAACTCCTTAACCTAGTATCCCTCCTTCTATTTCTATGAGGGTGTGCCCCCACCCATCCACCCACTCCTACCTCCTGCCCTTAGATTCCCCTTCTCTGGAGTATCCAGCCTTCAAGGGACCAAGGCCCTCCTCTCCCACTGATGCCCAACAGAGCCATCCTCCTATACAAATACAGCTGGAGACATGGGTCCCTTCATGTGCATTCCCAGGTTAGCTGTTTAGACCCAGGGAGCTCTGGTTGGTTGGTATTTCACTCTCCCCCTGAGGCTGCAAGCCCCTTCAGCTCCTTCAGTCTTTTCTCTAACTCCTGCACTGGGGACCTTGTGATCAGTTTGATGTTTAGCTGCAAGCATCCGCCTCTGTATATGTCAGACTCTGGCAGTGCCTCTCAGGAGACAGGTATATCAGGCTCCTGTCAGCATGCACTTCTGTACATCCACAACAGTGTTTGCATGTGGTGATTGCATCTGGGAGGGATCTCCAGGCGGGGCCATCTCTGGATGGTCTCTCCTCCAGTTTTTGCCCCACACATTGTCTTATATTTGCCACTGTGAGTATTTTGTATTTCTAAGAAGGACTTAAACTCCCGCACTTTGGTCTTTCTTTTTCTTGGGCTTCATGTGGTCTATGAGTTATATCTTGGGTATTGTGAGATTTTGGGCTAATATCCACTTATCAATGAGGGCATACCATGTGTATTCTTTCCTGATTGGGTTACTTCAGGCTCAGTCTTATTAATGAAATAAAAAAGGGGAAGAGGCAAAGAACCTTTGGGGCTGCTTGTCAAGACTCTGACATGGGCCAAGGACAAGGAAATTGGTGGCTTGGCAAGAATCTGACATTGGCCAAGGACAAGAAAGTAGGCTTCAGGCAGCAATCTGACATTAGGCTAGAACAAAAGAAGTAATTTAGTCAGGAATCTAAATATTAGGCTACAACAAAGAAGTAGGCTTCAGACATGAAAATGACTTTGGGCTAGGACAGGGAAGTAGGCTCAGTCAGATACTTTGGTCATTCTGATAAGCCCTTAGAAACAGTGATCATAGGAGTGTTCACATAATTGGGTTTAATGCCTTGCTTGTTCTTTGACTATTTGTGTTTATTGTCTTGCTTGTTCCTTGACTATTTGCATCTATTGTATTGATAGTTCCTCAACCTAGAACTGACCTTAATACTTGCATTTAATTAAAATGGTATAAAAGCAAAAAGGAGGGGGGTATGGGATAGGGGGTTTCTAGGGAGGGGAAATGGGGAAAGGGAATGACATCTGTATTGTAAATAAATAAAATATCCAATAAAAGTAAATAAATATTTTTTTAAAAGGAAAAAAAATTAAAAATAAAAAGTGTATGATGAATATTATTTCTGGGGGATCCCTTGGTAGGGTACCATTCCCCCTTTTTAATATTTTTCAAAATGATGCTCAATGGCTTGATGTGCCCTTTCTACCATACTTTGGCACTGTGGATTATATGGAATACCCATTTTACGTAGTATTCCCAATTTTTCACAGAATTAGTAGAAACTGGAACTTGTATAACCTGGGCCATTGTCAGTCTTTTTCTGTTTAGGCATACCCAATACAGCAATTGTAGCAAGCATATGAGTGATCACATGTTTTCTTGTTTCTCCAGTTTGTAATGTCGCATAAAAGAAACCACTGTATGTATCTACACATACATGTATATATTTTTGATTTCTAAATTCATTATAATAAGTAACATCCATTTGCCAGAGACTGGGTATCAGTCCCTTTAGATTTATGCCCAAATGAGGAACTGGTAAAAGTGTAACACATGATCGACATTGTTTGACAGATTGCCTAGCTTGTTCTCTGGTAATTTTAAACATGATCTTTAAAGTTTGGGAATTAAGGTGATGTAACTCATGAGCCTTTATGGCCTTATCCAAGTTAGATGGCAGGTCCGATAAAGTCACTTTGGTTACAGGAGTGGCTAGATCTGCCTTGGTGTTTCCCTCAGAGAGGGGACCTGGTAGTCCGCTGTGGGCTCTCAGGTATCCTATAAAGAATTTACACTTTCCCCTCAAAATTAATTGTTGACAGTGTAAAAACAAATCAGCTGCTTCTGAGGAATGCTTTATTTGTGCAGCAGTTTCTAGCAGAGGGATAGACTGAGCTAAATATGAGCTATCTGTATAAATATTAATGGCTTAATTTGGAAATGCTTGGAGCACAGCAATAACAGCATGTAATTCAACCAGTTGAGCTGACATAAATGATGTAGCAAAGGAGATTACTTGATCTTTAAAGGCATACGTGGTTGTTCCTGATGAAGAACCATCGGTGAAAACTAGCAATGCTTCTTCTATAGGTGCATTCGTGGTGCAAGATGGAAAAACAAAAGCATGGTGATTACAAAACTGAACCAATTTGTCTGGGTAATGATTATCTAGCTGACCAGCAAATGAGGCACATGTGATAGGCCAAACTTCAGAGTTCTGCATAAGCCAATCAACCTGATGCCTTGTATAGGGTTGTACTATGACATCAGGGTCTTTTCCCAAATATTTTTGACTGTTATCTCTACCTAACATAATCATATCAGCTACACCAACATAGTATGGATAAAGAAACTTTTTAGGGTATGAAGGAAAATGAACCCATAACAAGGGTGCAGTTTGCCAGAACACTGCAGTAGGAGTTAATTTGGTGTTAAAAATAAGAAAATATAAAGACTTAGAATAATTAATATGAGTTACAAATTGGGATGAAATAGCATTCTCAACCTTCTGTAAGGCTTTACTATCCTCCTCTGTTAGAGCACTATCAGACTTAGGGTCAGCATCTCCTTTGAGAATATCAAACAGTGGCTTCAGCTCTCCTGTAGTAAGTTTTAAATATTGCCATAGCCAACTAATGTCTCCTAATAATTTTTGAAAATCATTAAGTGTCTTAAGAGAATCAGTCCTAAAGGTGGCCTTGCTATTAATAATACGTGAGCCATTAATCTGAAATCCTAAATATGTATAGGAATCTTGTAACTGTACCTTTTCTGGTGTTATTTGTAACCCTGCAGTCTGTAAAGCTGTTTTAAGATCATCCAAGCACTGGAGCACCTGTTTTCCATCTTTTCCTGCTATTAAGATATCGCCCATGTAATGAATGATGTAGATTTGCTTCCATATGGTTCTAACACCATCTATGGCGGAGGCCACAAACTTTTGGCACAAGGTAGGACTGTTAGCCATACCCTGAGGCAAGACTTTCCATTGATATCTCTTCATAGGTTCTCTAAGGTTTATAGCAGGAACACTAAAAGCAAAGCACTTTCTGTCTTCAGGATGCAAGGGAATAGTAAATAAACAATCTTTTAAATTTATAACTATTTTATAATAGTCTAAAAGTATGGCCACTGGTATGGGCAGCCCAGGTTGTAAGACTCTCATCAGAATCATGGTTGTGTTAACAGCCCTCAAGTGTTACAACAATCTCCACTTTCCTGATTTTTTTCTTGATGATAAATATTGAGGTATTCCAGGGAGAGTTACTCTCCTCTAAATGTCCTGCCTGTAACTGCTCCTGCACTAGCCACTGGGCAGCTTGTAATGTTTCAGTGGTGAGGGACCACTGATCCACCCAGATGGGCGAGTCCCCCTTCCAGGTGATGGGATTGGCACAACACCCTAGGGGTGCAGCTGAATCAATAGCCCCCATCAAAAATACCCCATGCTTCTTCTTCCAGTGTTGCCATGGGCCTCAATGAGATGAGTGTTCTCATTTTCGTTTTTTCCTAATCCTTTCCCCTGGGAGAATCCAGAGTGTATCATTTGAGCTGTGATTATTTCATTGGGGTTACACATAATCAATCCCAACTGGGATAACAGATCTCGGCCCCAGAGATTAATGGGAAGGCCTGGGATGACATAGGGTTGTATATTTCCTGTATTTCCTTCTTTATCTTCCCACATCAGCACCTTAGAGCTTTGTTGTAGGTTTTGACTTTGGCTAGTACCTCTTAGATTGAGCAAGGATGGGGCTAGAGGCCAGATGGTGGGCCAATCACTTTGTTTTATGATAGTCACACCAGCCCCTGTATCAACCAAGCCTTGGAATGCCTTTCAATCCAGCCATATTGTCATCATAGGTTTTTGTTTAACTATAGGTTGCACCCAGTATGCATCAGAGAAACCAAAGCCTTGATCCCCTCTCTTAGGACTCTTACATTTGCGATTAGTAAGAAACAGTGGAAGTAACAATAGTTGAGCTATCCTCCTTCTTATGGGAATGGTGACTATATTCTGTATTGCCTTGGCCATTACCTTAATCTCACCTTGATAATCATTGTCTATAACTCCAGGAAAAAAAATTGTAGTCCTTGCATGGTGGCACTGCTTCTTCCCACTATCAGGCCAAACACATTGGGATAGAGCAGTCCGAACACTCCGGTGCGTAGGGCCTGAGGTCCCATTTCTGGGGTTAATACTGTGTGGGTGGCGGAACTGAGGTCCAGTCCTGTGCTTCCTGGGGTTGCTCGACTAAGTTCTGAAAAAGGTTGTTGTTTGCTGGCATGAAGCTGACTGCTTAAGCCTGTTTTGGCTTGTGTTGGTTCTGGGCCTGGGGATGACCCCTGTTCCCTGATTATGGGGAAAAGTGTTCTCTTGTGTATCTGTCTTGAATTTACCTTCATTAGCCCAGTGCTTTCCACCACTTTGTAAAATAAATGCTATCTACATTACATTTTTATAGTTGAGCCTTCTTTAAAAAAAACCTGAGGTATGTTGTCCTCCTCTAGTGACCATGACTCATCAGACATGAGTAACTGACTCACTTGGTGATGAAAACCTGGAAGGTTCCTAGAGAGCCACTGGTCTTTAGTTCAAGATGGAGTCTAGAATCACTGGTTCTCATATCAATGAAAGAATCAACAGCACTAAAACAATAAATCAAGTCATTGGTAAGAGGGAAGGTCAGGAAATCGAAAGGGGAGGAACTGGTATAAATACAGTACTCATGTATGAGCTTCTAAAAAAAAGATTTATTGATCTGAACATACCTCCCCACACAACACAAAAGAGAAGTCATGGCCAAGGCAATATAGAACAATTTTTTTCCATTTGGGCCTTTAGTTTAGATAGACTACATCTAAGATTTTGAAGAGAGAGAGAGAGAGAGAGAGAAGAGAGGAGGGGGGGAGAGAAGAAAATTTGGGTGAGCTAGAATAACCTTTTCCTTAAAAAGAGAAGTGTGATGATGTGTTTGTTCCTCTGGCTTCTTGCTAAGCAGTCAGAGTTACATGGAGAGAGGTGGAATCACCCACACCAAGACATCATCACTCCTCCACCACAGAATCAGCTTCTAGACACTTAAAAAAGGCCACAAGTGTTACAATATATTCACATACAAAATACAAGTAAAGGCAAATGAATTAGCTTTTTCTAAAAACTTAATTTCTAAAGGCTCTTTCTTCATAGGACTGATAACACTTCACTCCATTTTGCCAAACAAAACAAATTTTCAGCAATGGCATCAGAGAAATTTGGTGTTGTGAAACACTTGCTCTCATCATGGCTGAAGTCTGATCTGGTAGGTAGCCTTTATTTCTCCCGTTGTCTACTATTTCCTGTTTTCCCTCAGAATACCTATTTAAATGGATATATTATCACTTCCTAGATAACTATAAAGTCAAAAGACATTGTGAATCCATGCTCACTGTCTCTAAGAAATGTCTAACTGTAGCTATTTCATATGAAATCCTTGGAAATTATTTGTATAGTTTTACAGTTTAGGGAAGTTAATAAAGAGGCTCTGTGGAAATTGTGAGTGCCTGTTCCTGAGGGAACTGTAACAGCACTGTTAATTGGTTGCCATATTGTGCTGCAGCTGGAGTGGGTTTCCCTAACTGGCTACGTTATTTTTCTAAATCTTTTAAAAATTATGTATTATTATTATTAATTGTTGTTGTTGTTGTTGTTGTTGTTGTTGTTGTTGTTGTTATTCTGGGGGTACATGTGTGTACATGTGGAGGTCAGTTTCCCCTCTACAATGTGTGTCTCCAGATCAAACTCAGGTCATCAGGCTTGAATGAATGTGTATTTTGACACGGGCATGGGCTATCAACTACTCTGAGACCAATTGGCCCATGATAAATTGGCAAAGTCATTAACCAGGCCCAAGGAACCAGGCTCAAGAGACATGACAAAGCCTCCCTAGGGAGTCCTAGTGTGAGTGTTTATGAATGACTAATCAGTGTGTGCAAAGACTAACAACTGCAGTTTCCTCCTCCCAGATGTTTACAGCCTGAGACTGCTCTGCTATGGAGACTAGCTAATCGCTCCCCCTGTGTAGTATATAATAAATACACGGAGGCTCCATGTTGTAGTTGTTGCAGTTAGAGAACATACCCTGTGGCCAGTTTCACTCTGAGCCTGTCCTTTCTTCATCCCTAGGTGGGGTTCCAGGACCCAAGCAGAACTGAGAAACTGCGGATCCCCTTAAACTATTTGGTATTGTTTTTCTGCCCCTTTGCTAGTGCCTCCTTTTATGCTGACTTGGCCTCTGGCAAATTCTGGTAAAGTATTAGATTTGCTTGGTCTTGTGGCCCACAGCATTAATGACTAAGACTATGTTATTTCCTTTCCTGAATGGACACATTTCTTAGAGAAAGTGTGTTTCTGCTCAGATAGAAGGGTTTCCTGGGACACAGAAGCCCAGGAACCACACAGCTCTGAGGTGGAACAGTGTCCCAATGGAAAGGCATCCTGAGACACTGGGCGCCAGGAACTGCACAGCTCTGAGAGGAAGCCTTCTCAGCAGAGGTGTTGCTGTTCCCAGGGCAGGGTACCCCAGCTGAGCCCGAGCCCTGCTCCTCTCTTCGCTTAGATTCTTCTCTTTACTGTTTCTTCTATTTTGGTTCCTTCCAACGAGAGTCACACCAGGCAGAAAATCTCATGAGATTTTTGGAGGGTCCAGGGTATGGAGGAAGGAATCCAGGGATGGCTGCCCTCTGATCCCAGGAGCAGACAGTGGGGAATTGGACAATCCTACTTATATAGGATTTCTGAGGGGACGGAGCTTCTCAGGGAAGGGTTTTCCAGAGTGAGGATTAGTGGGATTTCAAGTCTTGAGTTTGGGCAGCTCAGGGATTGGTGGGTTTCCTGCCTCAGGAATTGGTAGGTTTTTGTGGGAAGCTCAGGGATTGATGGCCTTTTTTCACCCCCCACCCCCTTTCCCTGCATTAGGGATGGGAAGTCCTTCCCAGCTGCAGCAGGCTTTCACTGAGGCAACACCTCTCTGGGGTTGCTGGGGGAGGCTGGAGGGGAAGTGCTACCAGTGTGGACAGTTCTTTATGCTGGCAGTAGGCTGAGGCAGGAAAGGCCATGCGCCACTTTTGACAGTTCCTGTAGCTTCTGTGATGGCTGGGGGGTGAGCTGTTGTGGCGCGGCCATTTTAGCCGGAGCCGCCATTTTAGACAGCTCCTGTGGGACATTTTATTGCAGTAGTGGCTGTAGACTGGGGCTAGGACTGGACGGCCCCTGCTTTGATGGCTTTTGATGTGCAGCAACTTTTGTGGCACTCAGCCTTACCAAGACATATTTAGGCAAAGAGAAGACAAAAGGGTAAATGTGCTACTGTATAGGTCTACACAGGAAAAAAAGAATAAAGGGCAGGAAATAGTTTTAGAACTCTGGCTCCAAGCAGTTAGCTCCATCTGACTTTCCAGCTGGTTAAATTTGCCTCCAAGGCACTGTCTTCAATGGGAACAGGTTCTACAGGTAAATTCCTCTCCAGTACTTGGTGGCTCTCTTTAAAATGTGGGAAAATGCTTAATACTCACCATTAGAAAAAGATATAAAGACATACTGAAAAGTTGATCTGAGGATTAGATAATGTGATGTCTAAATTAGATGATGTATCTAAAGGTTTTAGTCAACTGATGAGACACCCAATAAACACTAAAATACAAGATCAAAGGGGGCAAGGTGAATGAATGGTTTTAGAAGCTTGGCTAGGCCCTCTAAGCCAACAGCTTTGGTGTCCAAATTAAAAATGAGGCTTATTGGAGCTGGAGACATGGCTCAGTTCTTAAAGAGCACTGGCTACTCTTTCGGAGGACTTGGGCTCAGTTACTACTTCCATATAGCAGCTCACAATCACCTGTAACTTCAGTTTCACCCTGCACACACATACATGTAAAATAAATATTTTTCAAAAGCCCTCAGCATCACTGTTAAGTTTGAGAATTGGTGAAAAGGACCCAAATACCTAGAGCAGAGTTTGGTAGATCTGGGAAGATTATACACTTCATTTTTTAAAATCCCTTTTAAAAAAGATATCTATCTATCTATTCATATTCACTTATTCACTTCTGGTCCCATCTTGGTCCATACCCTCTTCAGTCATTGATCTGTTTTGTGTATTCTGGTAATAGAATTGAGGACTTTGTACATGCTAATAATTCTGTTATTTAGAATATTAAAACTATGAAGGCCAGGTTTGGGTTTCATTCATCTCCTTGAATACAATTAACCTTAAAACTTACAGCTAGATTACTAACAGCCTATTACAAATGTAAGCCTTTTCAAGTGCTGTCAAGCTTTATACTAACTACTCTATAATCTCCAGGAAGGTATTACCATCCTGTATTCTAAGTGACATTGGTGACTTAGAGACATTGGCTAATTTTCTCAGGGACACAGGACATGGCAGAGTATTTCCATTCACATCTTTCATTCTGAAGTTCTTCCTTGTACTCTTAATCCTGCTTCTTTATGATCTCTTTTTTTAGTATTTCTCCAAATCTTAGGCTAGTTTGTGAGGTATAATTTCTTAGAGAAAAAAAAAGCACTGGTTTTGAACAGTTGGCCAATGAGAATTTTAAAAGGATACATCTATATATGAATTACAGAATATAAATGTGTTAAATCACTTTGGAAATAACCAAATACACTTTAGGATGTATCAATTAAATTAAATGAGCATTCATTTCATCAAGTTAAATGTGTTTTGGAATCAGTTCCAGGGCAGAAATTTTCCTAAAGTCTGAAAACCTTTTCTGTACTTTATAAAATTTGAGCAAATTTTGGTGGTTCTGGGAATTGAATCCAGGGCCTTGTGCAGGCAAGTACTGTACCATTCGGCATCTCCATTATTTATATTACATGTACTAATGGCTTCAGTTATGGCTTGACTTGAAATATTAAATAACTAGAAAAGATTTCAGCCACCTTTTCAGTATGCCAGTCAGATTACTGGCATCCAAGTAAATGCCCTTTAAAATTAGTTGCCTTGAGCTGCCATGTCTTTGAAGAATGCTGTCATTTGCTTAGATTCTTGTTTAAATTGCTTTGGGAACACTTTTATGAGCCCTAGTAGAGCAACCCTATTCAGCTGGTTCACTTGCTACCTTTCTGGTCAATCCTGCTGTTTCCAAGAATTATCTTTATCTCAATGGATATATACCACTTAAGCATGTGAAAAACATTCTAAAGGCAAGTGCAAACAAGTCATTTTCAAATAATCGGTGCAGCAGTTTGGTCTAAGTAAATGGCTGTTGAGGACTTGAAGATCATATCTCATTCAACATTTGAAACACCAAGATGAACAGTTTCTAACACAAGGAAGCAGGCTTTTCAGTAGCTGTGTAAATAATTGATACTGGCAAACCCTGAACAGATGCATGCCCCATAATTATTTCCGTTCAAATACATAACTAGGAGCTCACATACTTGCGTGGAGCCGTGAAGGATACGGGGTAAACAAGGGCTCATCCGATTTTCCAGTTCCCTCAGCTAACAGCAGGCAACCATGTTGCTTTCATCTATATCCTAAGGTTTGTTTTTGGAAGAGTGTGACCTAAAGTCTCTGAAATATTGCTGAACTTCTCACTGGATGATCCATGACTGTGGCACATCTATAGTAGGTAGTAACTACATTGCCCGGTGCAGTTTTAGTGGCACCACGATTTAAAAGCTGACCTGTGGCTATGGAAATAAACCTTTTCGGCTGACCCACATATCAGAACTGAATAAGCCTCATTAAAAACAAAACGTGTGTAGGTGATGATTGAGTTTTGAAAAATGCCTTGTGATACAGGTCTATAATCAAAGCTACTTAGAGGCTGAGGCAGAAGAATGACAAATCCAAGGCCAGCCTAGGGAACAGCTGCAACATTAAAATAAAAAGTCCGAGGAGTCAAGCACTAGGGTGTTTGCCTAGCATGAATTGAGGCCCTGGGCTCAACACCCAATTTCTAACAAATTGAATCACCACACACTAAAAATCCTAGAAAGTTGTGACACAAAGGGTGGACTTCACCAAAGCTGTACCGAGGAACTGAGTCTGAATATCAATAGAGAGCTCTGCAGGTATCACAGGAAATTAAACTTTAACAAAACACTGCCCAGCTTAAGGTGTGTAAAGGGAAATTCTATCCACCCATCATTGTGTGATAATGTGCTTAGACAGAGCCACCTCAAGGAAGGACTTCTACATTTCAGGATGTAGACAGAGACAGGATGGAAGACAGACACCACACACACACACACACACACACACACACACACACACACACACACAC
>JANHMN010000005.1:66538620-66553025 GCA_030674055.1 Rhabdomys pumilio | reverse complement strand
ACACACACACACACACACACACACACACACACACACACACACACACAGTCCAGGGAGGTCAAGCAAGATAGCAGTCAGGGCTGAAAACAGCAAAGACACATCTACTTCAAATGTTACTGATTTCCCAGATTCTTGGCATAAAATTTCATCTTTTTATACCAAAGATTAAGCCATTCAACCAGAGACAGAAACTGAGGCCAAATAACAAAACCCATCTGTCCACAAGCAGAGCAGCCAAGACCATCAGACTCAAGATTGCAGTCAATCTTCCTTGAGTCTAAAAATTGCCTGTGACCAGTTTAAAGCACCAGAACCTTAATCAGTTTCCACTTTTAAAACCCAAAGGATGAAAAAAGCACAAATGATTACTTCATGCATTTTATTGATAGTCTATATTTTAAGTCTGCAGTATGACATGGTACATAGGGAAAAAAGCTTCTTCCTAAAAGATAGCTATTAATAATCAAACCAAATTTAATGACTGACCTTTCAAGGTCTCATTCTGCATCAAACAAGTTAAATTTTAGCAGGTGTAAAGCACTGTACAAAAAGTTGGGTACATTCTCAAAATTCAACACAGGGCTTCCCAACCAAGAGTTTGCTGGATCAGATACCGGAGAAAGGTGTTTCGTTCAGGTTTAAATGGTTAGGAAATGAGAAAGCAGACAAAGCAAGTCAAGCAAATTCTCTTCCTTTGGTGCTCCTCTGTTGCCTTTTGAAAGTGTCTCCTGGAGGTCAGAAAGCACTGGTGTGACAATAACTCCAGCCTTTTGACAGCATGCACACATGTGCTTCACGTTCAAAGACTTAAGAGCAGCCCTCTTCAAATCCTTTCTTACGGGCTTTACAGAGCTTTCCAGGATTGCTGCCCAGTTCTGTACAGGAACCCAAGTAAACATCTATTCCAAAGCAGCTTTTCCATAATCAGGCCAACTGCGTACCTACTCCACTGGACACTTCACAGGTCCCTATACCTTTAAAAGCAGCACCAGGGACAAATGAAACTATCAAGAGGTAAAATTCAACTGCGGAACTGTTTAAACACGTAGAAACCAATCTGTTAAAAATGTTAGTAACAGGGCACTGAACAGAGTTAAGGCTGGGCAGCTGGCTTGACTCGAACTTGCAGCTGGAAACAATCTTCAGAATGAGAACTGAGAAAAACCTTGCAACAAGGCACAGTGGTATGACAGGGCTCACTTTCACTGCGCATCTCTAGCTGCTTCCCCAATGACTATAAAGCAGCTGTGGGACTTCAGTAAACAAATCCTTGCTGGGTGGGGGTGATACACACCTATAATCCCAGCAATCAGGAGAATCACTAATTCCAGGCCAGCCTGGGCTAACAAAACAAGACCCTTTCAAAATACCCAAAACAATAAGTCCCATGTAACTCACTGTAATTTTGAGTGGTCAATAACTTTTTAAAGATTTGAATCCAGACATCTACATAGACATGAAAAAAAACCCCATAAACCTGATACCAAAAAAAAAAAAAAAAAATCCCCGGTAGTTCTATTCTAAGCTGTAGGCTTTTAGATGCAAACTATGGTGACTTACAGGAGGCCACTCACTTCTGGAGTGTTCAATAGTATTTTAGAAATGTTCCAGTGAAGGTAAAGGAATAGAGTGCTAAGTACCTGAATTTCTAACATTCAAGAGGCAGAGGCACAATGACTGCCACAAGTTTGAAGCCAGCCTGGTCCACAGAGAGATCCAGGCCAGCTGTGAGTACACTGCAAGACCTTATCTCAATAAAGGTATTCCAGAATGCTAAAAAATTTAAAGGGTGTATATTGAGCTTACAGCTGTTTTTATTTGCTTAAACTGGGACTTAGAAATACTCTTTCCTCAGACCTTGCACACTTTAACTTCCCAAGTGAAGTATGACCCATCAACATACACTTAAAATAATTTTTAAAAAGAACCATTTACTAGTTAACTCAATTACAACACTGTTACTGAGCATTAAACATACTCAACTGTACTAAAGGGGAAAAAGAGACACACTCATTCGTGCCTTCTCCACCTCATTACACAGGTACAGAAAGAATACTTCGAGAGAGTGAAAAATCAGAACAGTCTTAGAAGATTAGCCAAGAACCCAAGTGCCCTGCGAACATGGCTTCCAGGTACTGCATATTTTTGGTAAGACATGTGACACGGAAGCCAGTCAGAAAAAAAACATTAAAACAAATCAGCTAAGGCAGATTACAAATTAATTTCCTTTCACAAAAGAATTATCCTCCATCTGTTAAAAAAAAAAAGTCAACTACAAGGTGCCACTGTATTCTAGCAAACTGTCAGAATAGCCTTTAACAGTCATTTAGCAACATAGACCTCCTTCTCACGTGGATACTTGGAGACTCAGTCATAGAAGCAGGAGGTTAAATACAAAGCAAGCGTGCTAAATGCTAACCCTTCATAACTATAAGACATCGACAAAAGCAGACACTACTTGGCACAGAAACGAAGTTTTCCCAGGATGAAAGAAAAATTAAAAAAGCAAAACATTGCTTAAGGTAACAGAGCAAACCAGTTTCCTAGCTTGGATGGATTCTAACAACTGTGTCCCTTGAAGACTGAGCATCTCCTGGCACTAACATTTTGTTATCAATCTGACAATTGACTGTTCCAACAACACCAAAGCCACTTCCATTAACATGGAGGACATGGCGGTGTAACTAACATGTTCTTTTCAGAGAAAATGTTCCAAATTCCCACCATAGCTCTCTTTTTTTCTGCAGGGTTACTGCAAACAGCCTGCCATTTTTAACTTGCTAAATTTTGTTTTCAGCACTAATAAATCTCAACATTGTAAGCTGTGTGGAATAAAACAATACTGCAAACCTTTACACTAGTAAGCGGATTAAAAAATTTTGAAATATTCAAGGAAAATCAGGCTTTAGTACTTTCCCCTATGCTTTGAACAATGTAGTCCCCCAACATTATTACTGCATGAAGTTCAAAGTAGGTCTTGAACACAGGACCTTTCTGTAATAAAGAAAAAGTGCGAAGATACAAAACAAAATGTAAAGTCTTTTGCAAGAAAATGTTCCCTCAATAGGCGTTTGGACACTGGAGAGGAAACCAAGATTCCTGTTCTTCATTGCACACCTGACACCAACAACCTTTAACAGCTGCAACTAGTAATATAGAATAGCCGTGGATGCTAAAATAAAAAGCAACTTCCACTAAAAATACTTGTACTCATTCTAGACAACCCAATGTCGATGAGTGCTTCTTGAAATGGTCCACATGAACTTCAAACATGTGCATTCTACTGAAGACTAGAAATGTAAAGACTGACTTCCAGTGTTTTTGAAGTTTCAACATCTACATTCATAACCAGAATCCTGCTTGAGTTACCTCTAACTTCAATACTTCAGAAATGAGTAATACATTTGGGGAGGCTAGGGAGGTGCCTGCTGTCCATCACTGTTTAGAATGTGCTGCAGCTATTTTTGAGCTATAGAAAATGAACACCTCTAAAATGGAACATTTTACCAAGAAGAAAATGGATTTGTTTTGTTTTTACCTAATCAAGACTATCCTGGCAATCTGAAAACCATAGAAAGGTGACAAGGAGGCTCACAAATATAAAGGAACCCTGACTTTTACATGGACAAGTCTTTTAAAAAGATAAAAATGTATTACATAAGCGCCATAAACAGTGAAATATGCTTCTATTAAAAAAAATAAGTGAAGCTTTGTTTGGACATTATTTCCTTGCAAGAGCAGTACATATCTTTGTAAACAACTACCATATTTACAATTTACTTTCCTTAATACTTAGGACTGAAAGCCAGAAGAAAACATGAAAGAATGTACTTTGAAATAATCTTTACTGCTAAGGCAATTATCAGTGAGGGTAAGCAGGTAATCCCTAAAGCAGATTTCTGTAAAACATTTTCTAGAGTACTGGACTAACCTGGGTAGTTAGCTCATTTGGTTAAAGGCCAAGATTGTGTATCTTCAATCCAGGTCTCTTCTGGCCTGTTAGCTTTCCCCAGAGAAACATTTTACATATCCGCTCCACAGCCAGACTAATCTTAACCCTAATCAGCCTCAGAAAAAAAACAAAAAAAGAGGCAAGAGTACTGGGGTTATCACAATCTATTCTTCCTACAAAACAACAATAAAGTGCGTGTTCATATATATGAGCCAGCCATCTTATGTTCAAATACAGGCAACACAATTAAAATTTGAATTTCAAATAACCCAACGTGACTCACTTTCAATAAAAAATAAAAATCTCTTAATTCACAATAGGTCTTTAAATGTGGCCCACTAGATCTGCTAGCTATAGCAGTGAAATTAGCAACCAAGTGTGCACTGGTACCTTAGATAGTCTCAAACAAGCAACTCTGAGACCTCTCCAATAGCACACACATCTGTACCAACTGAAACCCTTACTTTAAAATTGGCTTAAAAGTCTCTCCTCTACTTTTTCAGGAGCAGATTGTAAAGACATCAATTCAACTTGTACTAGGTAGTAGTGGTTTGTTTTTTCATACACCAAAGAAAGCTCTGCCAAATATACTGATCTTGTTTTATCTATTCAAGCAGAATAGTGGGTCAGGCTGCTGTGGCTCTCACTGTATAAATCCAGTTCATGTCTGTATTACTTACTGTCTTCATGAAAATGTTCCATTCTTCAGGGCCGTTTTCTTAACCCTCATGTATCACTTCCTGCCTAAATCCGTGAATTCTGCGCGGTCCTTTCCTGTTCACGTCACAGTAGCTGTTCACAAAGACACTCAATATAGATATGTTCTGCTCTTGACATCTACACACTTACAAAAGCAGCTTCGTACTTTGTTTGGTGTGTTTGTTTTACTATGCTGGCTCACAAAAAAAGCAGTTCTCATTTCTAAGCATGGTACTTTACAATTTTGAATGCATTAATACAACAGTGCATTGGAAAAGTACTGAGCCTCTACAAAATAGCTTTACATTTTTAAACAAATGAATGTGATTTTTTCACTTACACAAGCATAGGCTTTTTAATATTTCCACAAGATAAATATCTCAATTAAACTCTAAGTTCGCTCTATTGTGTGCCACAGTGATGGGCTTAGGACAGTTAATACACTTAGAAGATCCTAACTGTTTAGTGTTATTTACACTGATATGTCCATCATCACCTACTCTGGAAGGTGAACAAACTATTCAGAATGTAAATGAATTTGTGTCAATACCTGGGAATGGTACAGTTTTAGTTAACCATTTACAAAACACATAATGGAACTTAGTCTTGAGTGGGAACTTTCTTCATGCCTCTCTTATGGCCTGGGAAACTTTCAAAAAAGGTCAAATATAGAATATAGAAAGGAGCTACTGCTAAGGCAGCCCTTACGACAACAAAGGAAAAACTGACAAGTGGACATGGGTAAAGTATCAGTAACAGGTTAGCAATTCATCTGGTACCGAAATCAAATGTTTAAGTCCTAAAATGTTGCTTTTAAAATATTCTTTCCATCCTGAAAGAGAAACTAGAGAAAAGGATGATTCCCTAAGAAAGCAATGACTCAATTCAGGTTATGACTTTATATTTTAAGCACCACTCAAAAAAAAGTGGACATAAAGCAGGTGATTTGTCTGCCCATCACTATTCCAGCTACACAGCTGAGAGTTCTGTTCTCATTACACAACACTTTCTCTGTTCCCAGAAGATAAGACTGCTCTGCGACAAATGGGACAGGTGGAATTCTCCGACAACCAGCGGTCGATGCAGTGGACGTGGTATTCGTGGGAGCAAGGTAGTTTCCGAAGCTTGTTGCCTTCTGTGTATTCGGTAATGCAAACACTACATGTTTTCAATGCATCGTTTTCACCAAAGCTTCTCATCGCCAAGTTATCGATCTGTTCTTTGGTGAGTCCTCTAGGTTGGTCTTCATCATCTTCATTTAAAAGAAAAAACTGAGCCAGACTAAGGAATGGCAAAGAGCCACTTTCATCAAATGCGACTGGGGCCCTATGTCGACCATCTCTCCTGGATGGGCCAGACGCGCCTCCTTCACTACTGCCTTCAAACATCTCTGAGCTACTTTCTGAACTTTCACCACTTGAACTGGGGCTAGGGCTTGAGCTGGAAATGGAACCAGAGCTGTTACCACCACCAGAGCTTCCTCTTCCACTCCGTGACTCTACTCTCTCCGTATTGCGGCTGGAGACTGAGGCACTAGGCTCTGAATCACTATCACTGTACATAAAGTAGCTGAGCTCACCAAAACCTGTCATTATCTGCCTTAACATGGTCTGAATTGCAACAGATGTAGTTTCACTTAATCCAGTATTTAGGATTCTACGAATAGGAATCCTGATAGTACTAACATAGGTTCTCACGCCTGCTCGTTCAGAACGTGAAAAGGTTCGTCTAAAACCTCCACGTTCACTTTCATAAGTAACTGTGTTGTTAGGAGCTTGAGATCTTGATCGAGTTCTACTAGCTATACTATCTCTCTGGCGGTATTCTCCCGGACGAACTCTTCTTACTTGAAGATCAAGAACGATGGTTGGAGGTCTTTGGCCAGATCCTGAGGATTCACTATTGCTACCTGGGTCTGAAGAACTTGTTCCCTGAGAGGGATTTCTTGATCCAGAAGCTGCAAAAATACCTCTACCTAACAACTCTGGTCCAGATATCTGCTGTCTCAGGGTCACGTGGTGCCGGGTTCGAGAGCTTCCTTCTGGCTCATTTTCCGAAGGTTGTTCCAAGGCCTGAGGTGAGACACTATGATGAGCTCTTCGTGAAATTTCATTTGTTGAATGCAGAGGTGACCTACTTCTTTCAGCTCTTGCTCTGGTTCTCCGATGTTCTGGGCTCCGGCTTCTTGCCCTCCTCTGACCTCTGGTGGATGGCACTTCTGTTAATGCTTCAGTTGAATTGCGTTCTGCTCTAGATGGTCTGGCAGATGTTGATTCAGATGCGGTATTTTCCATTTGCCTTTGGCTGCTGCTTTCCATGTTTTCTACACTAAGACGCCTAGTGGATGGTTCATTCTCATTCTCCGGAGTTTGGTTTCCATTATTACGGTTAACATTTATTTCTAAACTGAATCTAAAATCACCACTGTTTGGATTAGTCCGGCTCACTGCTCTCCAGGATTGGTTTCCTCTCTGACCACTTCTTGTTGTATTTCCAGTTTGTCTGACTGAGTTAAGCCAATCTATTATAGAATCACTGTTGGACACATCATCTGAAGACTCTCCAGCTGTTTAAAACAAAGGGGGAGAGGGAGAGAAAGGAACTACAAAATTAGGACACTCATGTAATGCTCATAAAACACTAAAGAAATTTGCAATTCTGAACAAATTTTACAAACTTACATCGAAAAAAAAGCTAAAATACACTTAAAAGTCAGCAGTTGTCAACCTGTGGGTCATGACCCCTTTGAGGGGCTCAAATAGCCCTTTCCACCTAAGACCGTCTGCAGATCACATAAATTTACATTATGATTCAGAACAGCAGCAAATTACGGGGTTATATCATTGGGTAGATTGAGAACCACTGCTCTAGAAGATGCTGTGAGACTGTGGGAAGGCATGGATTTTTCAGGCCACTGTCTAAACAAAATCAAACTACATCATCACTAGTCAGGGGGCTAGTGTTGGGATTTTGGTTCCAATTATATTTCTACCATATTTTTATCAGTTTTAATTGTCTTTGATACCATGAAGTTGTTCTAAAATATAAGATTATAACCAGAGCAAAAATATAAATAAGGCTAACAGTTTATAATTACTTGAATATTTGTCAATTATCAAAATTTTCAATTTCTATAAAACTAAAGACTATTATCAAATGCTGAACCTAGAGTAACAGCATAACTAACAGTATGTTCACAAGTTAAAACTTCTATCATAGCTCTTAGCTTACAGTCAAATCCCCTATTTCCTGCAGAGAGAAGCACTATTCCGTAGCATACTTGCTCTCTGCCTGTTTGATACTAACAGAAAACCCTCTTCAGCTATGCCCCCAGGAACAACCACCCAACTGAAAGGTGCTGGGCCAACAAAGCAGCATTTTCTTTTGCTGATAAAGCCACATTTATAAATAAGGAAGTGAGTAGGAAAATATTTCAATAGATGTGGAAAACCAAGGGGAGAAAAATCTCAACTTAAATAGGCGATTTATCACTGTTGCCCAATTAACACAAACAATCCAAAGGTGAGGCAGACACAACGGTGCTGCCATCCTCCCCAAATAGCAAGAA
This sequence comes from Rhabdomys pumilio, assembly GCA_030674055.1. NCBI lineage: Eukaryota > Metazoa > Chordata > Mammalia > Rodentia > Muridae > Rhabdomys > Rhabdomys pumilio. The sequence goes on along the minus strand of JANHMN010000005.1, from coordinate 66,544,806 downwards.
CATGCCACTTCTCTTTTTATGAGTACTTAGCACCAGATTAATTTGTGGCATTTCTGAATAATCTTTGGTTGATATTCACTATTAGAAAGTTCATCTTTCCAACCTCTACCGACCTCCCCAAACAAAATGTACCTCTATTTTCATCAGAGCTCTGTGGTGGTGGACCCTCTTTAATTTGTTGTAGTCTTCTGAGCAACTCTTCCTCAGTACTTTCGCCTGAAAGTTGAAAAATTTTTTTGCCACATTACAAATTAAGTAAGAACATTATGTCAGTTTCTGTCTTTATTCCCACCTGCATGATTCTTTTTAAAGAATGGTCCATCCAAGAGGACCTCAAACTCAAGAACCTCCTGCCTCAGTCTCCTGTGCAGCTTGGATTACAGGCATGTATCACCAAGTCATGTCTGGCTTTGTGATCTGCACTTTAAACTCAGTTTTGCCAGAAAACACACTGAATAAACGGCAGGGCCAGAACTGCCGTTAAGACATTCTAAGTTTGCTCAAAATGTTCCACCTAAGCCTTGCTAAAAACCTTACATTTGAAAATAAATGAAATCATCCACAGGTTAGTGGAAATAGTGGAGTTGCAAGTAGGATCAAATGAGACTATAGCTCAGTGAAAGAATAAGGGCAAAGTTCTAGCTGCTGGTTCACACAGTTTACCCATAGATAACTCTGTAGGCTTGCAGTTGGGACATATTCAGAGAATAAGATGAGATGACAAAATAAGATGAGTCTATCCTAGAAACCAAAGGTCCATTGGCTATTTTGTACCTGGATACATAGCTAGCTAAACCGTTCAGTTCAATACTTATTTAATCCATTTCACTAAAGATTTATAATTCAAAAATTACAAACATCTGACAGGACTATTCTGAGAATAGAAACAGGTAATAAATATAGTAGTGGCATCTCCTATATTAGTAATTTTTCATTAAAGAAACATAAAACAAGTGGTTTCTTAAAAAAAAAAAAACCTCAGCAACTTACATATATACATTACGTGTAGCTTACCAGGGGTGCCTAGCAAATTGTTGTCTCTCATAAGTCTATAATCTTCTTCACTGAGATTATTTACAAATTGATAGAAAGCCTCTTCCCGATCCAATCGATCCATTTGACTTCTGCGCTGAGCTGCAGACTGGTCACTTCCTTTATCGTTAGAATCCGAGTTTTCCATCTTGAACAAGTGGAAAATTATCTAAGAAAAAAAGACCAAATAGAAAACAGACGCCATTATGCATCCCATACCTTTATTTACTTGGAAACCAAAATGCAGGAAATAGAGGTGAATTTTAAGAAAAACAAATAAATGAAATATATAATAGAAAAACTTTGAGAAAACACTGGTACACTAGAAGTCTAGCTCAAGGAGTTAGTATTTGGGCCTAATTCAGCAATGTGGCCTATTTTTATCTTCTTTGTAATCTAAAAATGGCCTTTACACTGACACTGTAGAAACTAAACCTAGGACCTTCCTTGCATGAATTCCACCATGAGGGTACACATCCAAGCTCCTAGGTTTTATAGTTATTTGAGCTAGGGAAATCTATGTGGTCCAGTCAACTCAAACATGGCTCTCCTGCCTGAGCCTCTAAAGTATTGGGCTTATAGAAGTGTGCAACAAAGCATGACTACTTTCACATTTTAAAAAATGTGGTGTATGAAAAATAGGAAACACACGCCAGTATTCCTAGTCTTCCTCTGGAGCACAGCCATGCACACTCATGTTATGGCGGAACAGAGCAACTGTGACAGACAGTGAGTTCCTCACTGTTTTGCACTGCTGGTCTCTGCACTTCAGGTTACCTCAATGCAACTGCAACCTGATAGTATTTCAGGTATGGCATGTGTCATCCTGTGACTTTTTAAAAACATACAAGTATATACTCTTTGTGGTGACATACTTGAACATCACATATAAAAGGCATAGCAAAGGCTACATACTTTTCACCATATTATATGACCAAGGCTGCACTTAGGCAGATACTATCAATGTGCTAAAGTAGTATAAAATTAGACTAAAATACTTGTCAAAATAGTCCCAATTCAGAAAAATAATCTATGCTCTGCAAATTAGAAAACTCAAGGTGAAAGATTTTGTCTAAAACATTAAAACATTTTCTTCATTAAAAAACCCATGCATTGGACTATAATTCAGCTGTTAAAAAACGAAGTTATGAAATTTCCAGGTCAGTGGATGGAGCTAGAAAAACTCAACCTGTGTAAGATAACTGGAGACCAAGAAAATATTGTATGCTTTCTTTTAAATGTGGATGTTATTTTCTAAGTCCTTGATAGGCATGCTACAACAATCCATGTAACCAGCAGTTGGGTGTCAAATAAGAAGACTAGGGGGAGGGGGTTTTTGCATGCCTCTCTTTTCTAGAGAGAGGGAAAGGGACAGAGTTGGGTGTAGAGAGGATCAGAGGGGAAGGAAACTGTGGTCAATATATTGCATAAAAAAACCCTTCTTTTTCTTCCTTCCTTTTACTTCCCACGTGCTGGGATTGAATGCATGCATTACCACTATCCAGCCAAAATTTTTCAATTAACAAAAAACAAAAATGAGAATTTAACCAAAAATTTCCAAATGGCTCATTTTTTTTTCTGAGAAAAGAAAGCCATTTTATCAATGGTAAATAAAATTTTGTTTAAGGGCAGAAATGTATACAAAGGAAATTAATATATTAGCACTAGACTTTTATTTACTGTAGTTACATAAAAAGTTGAGGACACTAGACAGAATGTCATTGACCATGCACGTCAATCTTCCTGGCCTAGCTTTCTGAATGGTAGGATTAGAGGTGTTTTGAAATGGTAAAAATATGTGGAATAGGAAAAAAACTGGTTGTACTATTTAGTTTTATCAAAACTCAAGATGTTTAAAGCCTCTGGTCACTAATTTTATTTTCTTCAACAAATACTCTGAAGAAAATATGAGAATCCATCATGTTACTAAACCAGTAGTGTCAAAATAAACCTTATTCTTGTGGCTTTAATCATCTTTAGTTGTATAGATTTTTTTGTCAATTTTTTTTGAGACAGGATTTTACTACATAACCTTGGCTGGCCTAGAACTCACTCTGTAGACCAGTGTGGCCTCAAACTCAAGAGATCTGCCTTCTGACTGCTGGGATTCTGTCAGAAATCTACCAAGTTGTTTTGTTTTGAAGAGAGGGCTCTACTTTGTAGCCTATGCTGGACTTGAACTCATGGCAATCAATTCTCCTGCTTCATCCGAAGTCACAGGCTTATTAACCTTGGTTACATTTTATTGTGATTTGTAGAACTTTGGTCAAAGATCACTTTTTTTCTTAATGAGAACAACCTCAATTCCTTCAAAATAGAAATGGCTTGAGGAATTAAATTTGGCTGTAACTTGATAATGTCTCTTAATGAATAAGAGAACAAGCAATACTTTTATGAAAAACTTGATAGGAACACTGATACAACAGGTTATCAAAGATTGGAGAGCTCTACTCCTTTGATGTTTAGCAAATCTTTGAGCTCCAACTACACTTCCAAAAGCGAAAAGTGAATTTCCTCATTTTAAACTTCATTGCTAGGGCAATGTCTCGGTGGTTAAGAATATTGGCTCCTGCCGAGCAATGGTGATACAAGCCCTTAAATCCCAGCACTCAGAGGCAGAGACAGGCAGATCTCTGGGAGTTTGAGGTCAGCCTGGTCTACAGAGTGAATTTTAAGATAGGACAGCCAAAGCTACAAGGAGAAACCCTGTCTCAAACAATGCCTAGTCCAAACAAACAAACAAACAAACAAACAAACGGCACTAGCTGTTTTAGAAGAGGACATAGTTTCATAATTATCAGCATGATAGCTCATAACCATCTGTAACTTCATCTCTAGGGGATCTGACACTCTCTTCTTGGCCTCCAGAGGTACTAATCAATCATTTGGTACACAGACACATGTAGGCAAAACCCCATACATATAAATAAAAATAAGTAAATCTCAAACTAAAATTCATACAGCATATAACTAAGCTTCTATCTAGCCTTGAAAGGGAAATAGTAACTCATTCTAATGATACCCTAAAAGTTATACTTGGGAATTGAATCTCTAAGAGATGAATATGCACCATTAAAATCAAGCCCGTGGATTACTAAAAAGCCTAGTACATGCAAGTGAAAAGGCATTTTTTAAAGATGTAGCATACACAACCCCTGCCCCTAAATCTATGAATGACACAAAAATGAAGATGACATGGGTAAAAAAAAAAATCTCATTTCAAGTCAGTCACAGTGGACAAACATTTCCAACGAGTCATTGAGGTATACTGGCGTTAGACTTGAGAACATTGCTCCCTAAAAGAATGACCTTCTCACTGGTTAACTTGTATTAGGTAGAATGTAATCTATTATTATTATTATTATTATTATTATTATTATTATTATTGTTATTATACATTGAGATTAATCAGAAACAACCTTATCAGGCCAATCATAGCAGTACAAGCTTGTAATCCCAGATGCTCAGGAGACTGAGGACAAAAGATGTTTCCGATATTTTTTTAAGATAGGCTTACCTGGAACTCTGGATCCCTGACTTCATGATGCAAGTACTGTAGAAACAGGTATGTATGTGCTACCTACCATGTCTGGCTCTGAGAACAAACAAGTCGGAATTCCTGGCTAGCCTGGGAAACACAGTAATACCTCATCCCCCAAACAAGAACCAAAACCAAAACCAAACAACAGCAACAAAAAAAAAGAAGAAAAAAAGGAGGAGTGACCCTTCTGCAATTTTGGCTTCTTTCTCTCACCTAAGGTTCCCATGCTGAAACCCTAGCCGTCAAAGTTATAGTATTAGAAAGTAAGGATTAGTATGCCCTTCTTGGGCAGACCTTTAGAGAGCTACCTTGACATTTTCTTCAATGGGAATACAGTGAGAACCATGAAGTCAACTGCTGCCAAATACCAAGTTGCCCAGGCCTTGATTCTGACTACCCAGCTTCATGAACTCTCTAAGTTGTTGTTTATAAGCTATAGAGCTTAGGACATTCTATTTATTATAGTAGCCCAAACCAACAATGACAGTATGAAAATAAATTTGTAGTGGAAAGTACTATAATTTATCCTTCCCTCAACATGTAACAGTGTACCAGTATCTTCATAAATCAGTCCTAAAGAGGAAACCAAAACCTCCTCAATATAGTAGCTAGCTCACATTTATAATCTTCATAGTTGGAAGACCAAGGCAAGAGTTCAAAATCAGCTCAAGATACAAGGACTTTGTTTCTAAAAAATAAAACTAAAACCCTATTCCAGATTTTACAAAAACGCACAAAGAACCCTGTTCTTATCAAATGTTGCCCACTTACCTACTTGAGGCTAAGCAGTCTAGGAATAGTCACACTCAGACTTGCCTTTCAGTCCCTGAACTCCACCATTCTCTCAGTGATCCTTTTACTGGTAAGTCAGTAAGATGAGCATGCCAAGGAGGTAGAGAGCGGGGCCACAGTTTCCTAGTTTTCTCCTAGTTTCCAGTTTCCTAGCTCATTACTAAGTTTCTTTAATTTTTATAAAAATTTCTGATAAGTGTTTTAATAACTTGTCACTATGGAAGGACCAGAAATCAAAGTGGACAGTCATCAAAGCACATGGGCCAAGAATATAAACAAATGTAAAAAAAAAAAAAAACCACAACACAAGCTGCCATTTTCCTTACAAGTAACACAAATTGGTATTGGCAGCAGCAGCTGCTTTTTTAAAACAGAAAAACACAAGGGGAAAAAAAAACAGAACCCTCAAGCCATAATTTGCCAAAGAAAACCACCACTAATGTTTAATTAACATTCTTAAAGCAGTCAACATTCCAGACTAAAGTTAGGAGAAAATCTACTTGTGACAAATAAGTAAGCAATTCTGAAGATAACTGCCAGTTGAATGAGTTTTAAAAATATAAATCTTTCAAAAAAGGCAAAAGCATCTGATAAGTTCTGATATTTGAAGGACATGAACCTAAAACTCAAACGCCAACAACAGTGGCATAGTCTTAAGAATAGCATCAAGGAGCTTAAACCTGGATGAAGCAGAACCCTTTAGAAAAAAATGGAGATTTTTAAAAACACCATCTAAACTCAGTGGGCTGGAGTGTGCACGCACGCGCGCGCGCGCACACACACACACACACACACACACACACACACACACACACACACAC
>JANHMN010000005.1:66513842-66538610 GCA_030674055.1 Rhabdomys pumilio | reverse complement strand
CACACACACACACACACACACACACACACACACACACACACACACACACACACACAATCTAAGCACTCAAGAGGCAGAGGCACAGAATCTCTGTTGAGTTCAAGGCCAGCCTGATTTACATAGGCTAGCCAGGATAATACAGATGACGTCTTAGTAGACAGTAAGGATGGGCTAAAATAAAAATGAAAAAACACACTATATCAAAGGCAATAAGGCTAAATAAAGTACAACAAAAACAAAGAGAAAGGCAAGGCATGGTAGTGCACATCTTTAATCCCAGCACTCAGGAGGCAGAGACAGAGACAGATGGATCCATGTAAATTCAAGGCCACTCTGCTCTACACAGTGAGTTCCCATCTAGCTAGAACTGTGTGAGACCCCTTTTTAAAAAAAAAAAGAAGGAAGAACGAAGAAACAGAAAGGCATAATGCAAAGGAGAATATAACCAGTGTCAAACTAGAGTGAAGAATAGACAAAAAAAACCCAGGAAAGCCAATAATTCTTCCTTTTAATACAAAAGTTATATATAAGATAGCTGCCCCCAAATGGAGGTGTAATCAACACTTTAAAGCAAGCAAACTACTTAACTCTGCATAGTCATTAAATACAGGTTCTTTCCCCCTGATCTGGAAATATGGTAATAATGATCTGTATGTTCCAATGACACAATTACAAAATTGCAAGCAAACTAGCAAGGTCTCCCTAAATAGTGTTTGCTAAGGCAGTGGCTTCCGTAAAAAAATGTCTGCTGCTTGTAATTATTTTGGGGACAAGAAGAATAAAATCTGATTCATTCTCCATTTCTGCCCTAACTCTCTGTCCTTTCACTTTAATTCTGCATTGGCTAAAAGTAGAGTAAGTTAAGAGATCTCAGCACTGGGAAGGAACATCCACCCTGTGGGGAAAGTCATGACGGTGAGTTATACCTCAGGTACCAGAACCTGAGGTACCTGCTTAATTATTTTGAAAAAAAAGTAAATTCTGAATGCAAGCAGTGGTCTCAATGCCAAGTAAAGGAGTCCCATACATGCAGACATGAAGAAGGGTAATAAACCTAGGTCACAAGTTCTACTTGACAGATGTGATGTTCCTATTGTTTGGTAGGTGGAAAAAATATGTTAGGGAACCATGATCCAAATAACTAAAAAACCAGATTTGTCACCACTGTTAGCATAATCAGCAAAAAATGTTGATAGCTTTTAAGACATGCATGATGAACGGAATTATGATGCATTCCCAGTTAAACTAGTGACAGAGAAAAAGAGCAGATTGCTCAGTGGCAGAGTGCTTGTCTAGTATGTGTGAAGCCCTGATTTCCGACCGAGAGCTGAGGGGACAAGGCCCACACAACCTTGGAGTCCTTCTACTTCACCAGAGAGGGTCTTTAACCTATCACCTCATCCTCAAGGTTTAACATTCACAACACAGATCACACACTTGTATATATGACTAGCTTCAGACATTTTAAAACAATTATTTCCTCAAAAGATTACCAATAAAAGACAACTATAGAGAAAAATCCAATTCCTCTTAAAGCACTTAGCTCTGTGCCCCTGGTTATAAAATAATATAAAAACAGATCTTTTAAAACAATTGTACACTTAGCCCTGACTACAGTCCCATAAAGTAGGGAACTTGCCTTGATTTCACAAGTGAGAACCTAAGAACAGGAAGAAGTGATTGTGTGAAAGCCCCGTCGATAGTGAATGGTCAGCAACTACATATATGTCTACTGATTCCAAAGACATTTAACCTTTCACTAAATGACTACTGCCTTCCTAAACACCCCAGACTGTGTGCTTTAAAATGTATTCCTCAAATCCCAATAGGCATAACTACTGCCTCTCACCATAAGCTTCTTTTATACCAACCCTTGCCTAAAAGCTTTCAATCATGAAAAAAAACCTTTTTTTGTAGTGCTAAGGATTGAACCTAGGGCCTTACACATGTAAGACAAGCACCCTACCACACTGAGCTACATCCTGCTTAGTGTTCCAAAGCATTTTGACTATTAACCTCCTGCCTCAGACTCCCAAGTAGAGGCTAGATTACGGGCACATATCATAAAGTCCACTAACAAAACAGCTTTCAATTGATATCCACTCTTCTACTGGGTTATAACTCCAGCCCACAAAACATTGTGTCCTGGCATAAGGAGCTGGATTTTCTCTTTTCTGCTCTGCTTTTTGAGGGACATGGTCTCACTATGTACCCTAGCCCCATGTTACCATGCTGGCTGTATAATTTTCTGACAGTGCTGGAAATGGCTTGTGCATATCAGCCAAACACTCTATCACTGAGCCATACAGCTCAGCTTGCATCCTACTTCTTTCTTAGGCTTTATTATTTTTGTCAATAAAGCATAAGTTCAATAATACGAACAGAAAAAAGAAAAAAACACCTGTTTATTTAACCATAGCCAGGTATGGTGATAGACACCTTAATCCCAGCACTCAAGACAGACTCTGAGTCTGAGGACAGTCAAGAATACATAGTAAAATCTTGTCTCAGGAAGATCACAAGATCAAGGCCTATCTGTGCTACAGTTAGTTCTAGGGTAGCTTAAGCAACTTCATGAGACATGAATAAAAAGTAAAAAAGGGAATGCAGACTACAAATCAGTAGCAGAGCACTTGCCTGGTATGTATAAGGCTCTGCTTTCAATTCCCAGGTTCATAAAAAAATATACAAAGTTAAATCAAATGACCTACTGGATTTGAAGTCAAGATAAAAAGTACTATCACATACATAGATACTAAAAAAGTTAAGAAGTTTTCTTAGTCAGGTGGTGGTGTTACATGCCTTCAATCCCAGCACTCAGGATGCAGAGGGATCTGAGTTTGAGGACAGTCGGGTGTACATAATGAGTTCCAGGATGGTGGGAGCTACCCAGTGAAACCCTAGCTCAAAAAAAAAAAAAGAATTTTCCTTTCCTTTGTAGAATGTTTAAATTTCATTAAATATATGATATATACAAGTGGATAGATGGTTGGCTATGCTTTTCTGCCATCTCTCACTTTTAAAAACAAAACATTCTTTAAAAAAAAACCAGAGCATAATGAAACCTCCTTTTAATTCTAGCACTCAGGAGGTAGAAGCAGGCAGAATTCCTGTTCCAGGCTAGACAGTACTACACTGTCAAAAACAAACAAAAAGCCAAAAGGGCAGAGGGGATAAAGATGGCTCCTTAGTTTGCAGTACTTGTTGCTCTTACAGAAGACCTGATTTGATTCCCAGCACTACAGGATGGCTTACTACCATCAGTAACTTTGGTTCCAGGAGATCTGACATCCTCCCCAAGCCTATATGGGCAACAGACACACATACAATGCAATGTATATATGCACATACAGGTAAAATACTTATACAAGTATATCTAATTGAAAAAAAAACAGGACAGAGTTGTTTTACTGAGTTGTTTATTTATGGGAAGATTCTGCTCACTGTCCACACAATTTGCTGATAAATTCCCAGCACTACACTAGCAGAACATACAGTGCACTCAATACTCCTGAGACATCATATTAAGGAGAGATTACCTAGTATCCTAATAGTAATGTACACTCAGCCTTGCTTTTAATTTCCTATCTTTACCTCTTGTAAAGGGCAGTTGGAAAATCCAAAACGAATTCCTTAATGTCTCTCATGTCTAAGCTCTTGGCAGGAAGAGTAATGACTAGCAGTCCACAAATTCCTACTGCAAGTTTCTAAAACAATTGAATTGAAAGAATATTAATAACTATATAGTAAAGTAAACTAAAGGACAGAAAACTGTGCTATGCTACCAATTTATAGGATCAGGTTACTGGGAAGCCACTATGAATGACACTCCATCTCATTCAAGTCAGTGAATTTAATCTCCAGCCACCCATTCCATGTTCCTTTATTATTAGATAAAGATCTTCATTAGATCAGAATTTGTTCTCTATAAACTCAATTTTGAATCGCTTCTTTTATTATTCCAAAGTTAAAAAACTATCCTACGTTTCTATGTTTATCTTAAAAATTAACTGATACAAGCAGTGTTGACAGTAATCAGTAACTATAGTACTATTTCAGGATATAAGATTTCTTATCAATCTGGGCCTGTGAAACATTCCTGTAATTGTAGCAGTTGGAAGCCCAAGGTAGGCAGATCATGAAAACTCATGATGGCCTGGGCTACACAACAAATCTCAACAAAAAGCAATGCAAAACAAAACAGAAATATTTTCCCAAAATACCCAGAGGATGAGACAGGAGGATTTCCATGAGGTTGCTATATAATTGGCTCCAGGACAGCTTGGATACAGGAGAGACCTTGCCTTCCCAACTCCCCAAAAAAATCAAAAATAAAACACAGCCAAAGTGTGGGTCTTTAACCTTGACTCATGCACTAAGAACCTTTTATACCCGTACCTAAGTTATCAAACAAGTATATCTCCCTAACCAGAAAGAATCCTTTCCATCAGCCTCCCTTAGACTGTCACAGGTCGCAGTAACAGTATAATCTGTAGATGTGCGGTTATTACCACTAACCTACCTTAAGCACACGAGCACACGCAGGTAGACAGACAACTATGCTGCTGCCTACTACATATATTTGTTCCATACATCTATTGGTGCTGTTATGATTAATGGAATAAAAACTCAAGTTTAAGCATTGTAATATCAGAAAATCTAGGGCAAAATTGACAATTACAAATTTCAGGTGGAAAACCCTATGTTCAAAACATACACCCCAAAACAAGATAGTCATCTTTGAAAAACATCTCAGTTAACTGACTTGGGAAAGATGAACTGCTTTACACTACCTAAGAACTATCCCTATTCAAAGGTGAAATAAATAATGAAGAAAAAAAATGCAACTATTACTATCTGAGCATTGGTTATCAAAACTTCAAAGTACTGTATAAACTGGGCCACAAGGATTTAGAAATCTCCATGATAAATAAGTATACCTACAAAACAAATGTCTTCCTCCTAAGCAGTTACTAAAAAATCCAGAACCTTGTTGGTCTGGTTCTGACTTTGTTATCTGTTACCCACTCTATGGTAAATCAAAGGAACAGGATGCTAGTCAGAGAGGTATTCTATTTCCTAGTTCTCTAGGATTATGGAAAAAGTACATGTAATGCAATTCTATAAATGCAAATGCTCCACTTGACCTACTCTTACTGAAAGCCTTACTTACAATCTTAATCAACTGAAAAATATCGTTATTAAGCTATTTCTTTTTTTTTCTTGGACTCACTGAGAGTTACACAGTGAGACCAGGCTGGATTCGAACTCACGAACCTGACGTCGGCGTCCGCCACCAGAGGGCGGGCACTAAAGGCGTGCGCACCACTCGCTCTCAAGCTATTTCTTTAAAAGACTCCCGATTTTTTTTTTTTTAAACAAAATCTCACTATCTTGTCTGGAATTCACTATTTAGATCTGGTGGACTCAAATTGTGGTGACCCTCCTATGTCTGGCCTTCCAACTGCCAGGATTCCTGATGTGGGCCACCATGTCACTCTGACTTTTCTTTAAACTTCTCAACTTACACCAAGAACATTAATAGATGAGGCAGGAACTCTATTGCAAACCACCCAAATAATATATAGATAACTCTCCCCGTCTCCTGTTTCACCAAGGCAAATTAGAGTTAATAATGGTTTCAGATACAAGATAACTTACAGATTATCACTTTTAATTTCTACTAGCTTTCTAGTAACTGGAGAACCAACAGGTATAGAGGCTTAGTGACTTCAGTGTTGGAACAGACCTGAGATAAAACGAGGGCTCCACAATTTAACAAATCACTCAACCGTTTCTCAAGAGTAGTCTCAGTTTCCTCTTTAAAACATTTAATATCTCCATGAGGGTCCGACTGTGAAGATTATGATGTAATACATGCCAAACACAGAGCCTGGCACATACTCCTTCAAGAGAAATTAGTTATAAATGTAGCCTAGTTAACTATCCCGACCGACCAGTTTGCTTAGGACAATGCAAGTTTGCATTTGCTTTCCAGGAATACTTATTAAGTATCCTGGTTAGCACAAGTAATTTATACAGTTATCTTACAATGTTAATAATAATGAAAAAATTAATTCCAATTAGTCATACATACATACCATTATGACTTCTTGAATCTTGAAGAGGAGAAAAATTAGCAAACAAAGTAACACATATTCTATTGATATTTATTCACTGAACATTTAAAAACAATTCCTATACCCAGGTCTCTAACAATATTTTAAAAGCAGCATACTTTTTTTTCTTTCAATGCATACCTCTAATTCCAGCACTCAGGAGACAGGCAAGCGGATCTCTGAGTTCCAGACCAGCCTGATCTACAGAGCTAGTTCCAGGACAGCCAGTGTTACACAGAGAAACCCTGTCTTGAAAAAGAGCAACATCGATAGGTAGGTAGGTAGATCGATGAGACAGATGTCACAGATAAAGCACAGATGACTTTCAGGTACTGAAAAGGTACCCTTTGAATTCACAGTAAAAAGTACCCATCATGAAGAATAGTCAACACCAATGAACCCATTCAACCACAGGACTGTAGAACAGAATGTATATCTGTAAAATGCATTCTATATTATAAATCACCAGGAGACAATACAATAAATAATTACCTGTCTTTTAGGACATAGTACTGAAATCCAATAAACTGGATTTTAGTTTTCTTCACTCCGCTCTAGAAAAAAAAAAAAAGCATTCATTATTCTTTCTGTTATAAAATCCGTATTTTCTTTGAAATAAAAAAAAATTCTAAAAATACATTTGGGTTACATATATCATAACCCAACCTAATTCAATGTTAGTATTTGGACAAAGTCAGAGGGAACCAGGAGTTAGATAAATTTAGTTAGATTTCCTTTAAAGGCCAAGAGGCAATCTAGCTTTTAATATTAGCTTGTTTAAAATAGGCTTTTCCTTATCAAACTAGTAATTATTTTCAAGTTCTAAGAGCCACTTTCAAGGACTTACTTGGTACACTACAGTAGCCTAACGCAGAAATCAAAGTAATAAAAACCATCAGGACATCTTAAGCTAAAGAATGTTTGTGACCTTTTCAGCAAGAATGTCTGCCCTAAAATAGTTAGTTTAAAGGATGCTTGGGTTGGTCTTTTTAGATACTTAACCTGTATTTCAGAAACTGATTTGAGGAAAAGGTAGGCCTGTAATCGTGCCTGCCTCTTAATTATAAAGAATCAAAGAAATGATTAGGACTACATTTACTATTCTTTCTGTCTTCAATCATCCAAACACACTGTAGCTAATTATGATTCAAAAATGTAGGCAACTTATTTCTAGCAAAAAAAAAAAAAAATCCTAGGGCCGGCCAAGAGTACATGAGAATCTGATATAAATCCTTTTCCCCTCCAAAAGAGAAAAAAAAATGACCTAAATAACTAGTCTGCTAGGCCTCAGACTGCCAGACTAACCTGTGGAATAAGTATGGTGAAACTGTCCAGGGAAAGAACGTGGCTGTCTCCTCCATCTTGAAATTAATCAGCAGAAGGGGAAAAGGGACTGAGTATTCAGGAAGCAGAAGCCCAACCGGTTAATACTAGTTTCTAAGCTACGGCGTACGTGGCAGGTACCGCCCGCCCGCAGAAGCAGAGACCCTTAGGGGTTTTTCTGAGTGGGGGAGGGGTGGGACTGCTGGCAGATCACACGGAAATTAACTTGAAAATAGTCTGGCTCAATTCCCACACTTACCAGGGAAAACAACCCGCAACGTCTTTTCCCTCCGTTTTTTTCTTTCTTGGTTTTTTGATTATTTTTCTTTTGAGGAGGAAACCCCTTCTAGTAATATCTGGCCAAGGATACACTTAGGGCTAAAGGAGCAGGGAAGCAAACCACATTTGTCCCCGATCCTCCGGGAAGACTGTCATCGTAACCCGAGGATAACAAACTGGTAGTGCCCTACAGAAGGGTTCAAAATGGGGCTCTGCGAATCCTGTGAAGATCTCAAGGCTCAAGAGTTCTCAACATCTGACTTAAGAGCACCTCCACCCCACTTCCCCAAACCCTAGCACAATACGAAACGCGGAGCGACGACGGGGTGGGGGGGCTACCTCTGAGTACGGCAAAGCACTGGAGCCATTCTCACGCCTGAGGCCCAGAGTCCGGGATCGCCTCCCCAGCACTCTTAGCTAGGGAGGGCCTGGCCCCGACTCCAGGGCCTCGGAGAGGAAGTCCTACCCGACTCCTTCCCCTTCTTCCACGAGCCTGCCGCCACACGCCACCCAACTAAAATGGCAGCGGCGACTACGCCACGGAGCCCCCCGCAGTCGCGAGCCCGGGTCCGGAGGCCGTACTGGGTGTCTCGGCCACTGCTGGCCACTCGGGCCATTTTGAGAGCCGCGGCTCCCCTGCCTACCTCCAGCCCGACCGACATCCCGTTTCTCAGGGTGCCTGTGCCTTCACTTACTCGGTGTGTTTCGGCCAGGAGTGGACTCGCTGAGCTCTGCCGCGACACCGGGGCTCCGCCGCACTGCTGCGTCGTCGCCGCCGCCGCGGTATAAACCGCCTCTGAAACCCGGCAAGAGACCCGCCTCTACTACAACGCCAGCTCAGAGACGTAGCTCAAGCAGCCATTATCCTCCCCATTGTTACCTAGCAGTGACAGGAAACGACTGCGCACAACAGGAAGTGACGGCTAAGGTCCCAGCTTCACAGCTCCACTCCCACACTACTAGCCAGCCAATCACAGTAGAGTCCTCGAAAAGGCCTAGTGGGCAGAGGAGGGGCCCGGTAGACTACCGCCCAGGCGGGCCGCGGGTCGGGGAAAAAATGCTGCTGGGACGCCCACCATGTGACAGGCCCCACCCTCCTTCGCCATTTTGAACTGTAGCGAGAAATTTCGCGTTCTGAGAATTGTGGGAACCTTCGCTTTCCCATTTTGAAAGCCGAAGGACGTCACAGTCGGGCCGCTTGAAGCCCTTTTCAGAGAACAAGACTGTAGTATCAGTGTAACTGGCATTGATCTACACAGTCCAGACTCACTAGTCTAGTAGACTGCAGCCAACATTTTATTCAACATGTATTTATCGAATGCCAACTGTAGATCAAGCACAGCTGTAGATGTTGAGGAAGTTGAACCATATATTAAGTTGAAATAGTCTAGGAATTCTCAGTCCTTATGGGATTTGGTAATCTATGGTGAACACATTTATAAAAAAAAAATTGTTGCTAAATGCTGGAGATTAAAAGTGGGGAAGGGGTGGAGGAGTACACACAGTAGGGACAAAAGTGAATTTGCAATGTTAAAAAGTGGTGAGGAAGGACTCCAAGGGGCTCTAAACTAGAGTACTTTAAAAGGGGGCGGCGATTTGTAAATGGATGGGAAAATCTGACGGCCGGGAAATTCAAAAAGGGCGGTTAAGGACGCATCTTTTAGATGCTAAAGCCTAAAGAAAGGAATGGAGGGAATGCGCCATACAGGTTTCAGTCCCCATTGTTACGTTAAAGGGGAAAAGAACCCTAACCCACGTTTTAAGGACGCCTCTGTGTTCCCACCCCTATTTATCTGGTTTCTGATATAAGAACGGGTAGACTAGCTTTTTGACTGATGTTTCAACAAACTAAAACTTATTGCTACATCATTTGCTTAAACTAGGCTGGAAGCTGGGCGATGGTGGCTCGTCTTTAACGCCAGCAACTTAGGAGACAGAGGCAGGCGGATCTCTGTGAGTTCGAGGCCAGCCTGCTCTACAGAGTTCCAGGACAGCCAAGACCTACACAGAATTAAACCTCGTCTCATAAAACCAAAAGAGAAAGAAAAAAAATAAATAAAAAAACAAACAAAACATCATCAACAACACACACATAAACTACACTAGAATATTTTTCTTTTGATATTTTACATTAATCGTCTAGGCCTCACCTCACCTCCCAGAGAAACCCGTGACCTTCTTCAGCGCCCTTACCTACTTAGTCTTCGGTAAAGCACTTAAAGAATTTGTTTACCTCACCGTTTAAGAACGCGGTAAAGGGCTGGAGAGATGACTCAGCGGTTAAGAACACACTGCTCTTCCGGAAGCCCTGAGTTCAATTCCCAGCAATCACGTGGTGGCTCACAACCATCTGTCATGGGGTCTGATACTATCATCTGCTGTGTCTGAAGACAGCGAAAATGTAATCACATACATAAAATAAATAAATTTTTATTTTTTAAAGAACACAATAACCCCCCCCCACACCCCCCAGAACTAGGGAAGCTGAGACTGGAGGATTGCTGAAAGTTGAAGGCCATCCTGGGCTACGTAATGAATTCCAGGCCAGCCTGAGATTTTTTTTTTTTTTGGTTTTTCGAGACAGAGTTTCTCTGTATATCCCTGGTTGTCCTGGAACTCACTCTGTAGACCGCGCTGGCCTTTAACTCAGAAATCCGCCTGCGTCTGCCTCCCAAGTGCTGGGATTAAAGTCGTACGCCACCACTGGCCAGTGCTAGCCTGAGATTTAAGTGTGAGACTACATTTTTAAATGGAGAGTCTGTCTGTGAGATCCTGGCTGGCCTTGAATCTACAGCCGAGCTTTCCCAAGTACTCGTACTGTTATTTCAAACCTGTACCACTACTCCCTGCTCAACGGTCATGCGACTTTTAAAAAGACAATCTGGCAATATGTGTCAAAAGCCCCAATATAGCTGGGCACCACAGTGTTTGCCTGTTGTCAAAGTACCTAAGAGGATCGAGCAGGATTGCAATTCATTCAAGGTCAGTCTGGACTACCTAGTGTGTTCCAGTCCAGCATTGGCTAGAGTCAAACTCTGTCTTTAAAACAAATACTAGGCATAGTATAGAAGGTTTTAACCTATAAATTACATTTTTTTTTGGTGTGTGTGTTTCAGCCTGCTATGTTGCTCAAATGCTGTTACTTTCTGCTCACTTTGTGGGTGGTCCCAGGGATTGAATTCAGAGCCAGAATGCCAGCTGAGACCAAAGCTCAAAAAAAGAAATATATCTGGATTCTAGATAGAAGTCTACATTCCTTGGGGGAGGGGGGAGAGGAGAGGAGAGAGAAATATTTGTGTTTTTACCCTAGTACTAGGAATGGGCCTTAGCAAGCACTTTACCACTAAGCTAAATGCCCAATCCCTACAAGTTTATATAGGCATACAGGCAAGTAAAGTACAATTGTTATTAACCATTTAACTTTTTAAAAATCTTTTTCTGTATTATCTTAGAGATTTTACAATGTACATGTGTTTAAGAGGTTTTAGAAAGGGGGACAGACTTTTTCATTTAGTAAGAAAAAGCAGTCAGAATGTAAAAGAAGAAAGCGTTCCTATCCATTTATTCCTTCCATGGTTCAAATACACACCTCGCCTCTGTTTCCTTAGACCTGTTTTCCCATGCTCGTTCATAAGCATGAAGATGCTTCAGGTATTTAGGTAATTATTCACATCATGAAGTCCATGGTGCCACTGAGTACACTCCAGAACCATCTAAACAAACACTCTTGAATGATTTCTGTTCAGCCTACTTTCGTGTCCCACGTGACAATGAAATGAAAAAAAAAAAAACCTCTCCTTGTGTTCATTTCAATGATCTGCTGACCACCATTTAGATCTCTCAGTAGCTCTCATCACAAGACCGCTCTATAGTAAGTCATATCAATTGAGCCATTATCAATGTAAAGAACTTTAAAGGACAGGAGAGGAGTGTCTCAGGCCTTTTGTGCCTGAGACCTGAAAAGGCGGTTCTGGAAAATGAGGAAGGAACTGGGAGAGACTGAACAGCCTTATTTACATTCCCTGGGATGAGAAAATGGAGTCTGGAGTGCTGAAGCACTAGATGGTTTTCTCCAACAAAGATTCTATTTTTATTTTCCTCACAGCGCTCACACATTAGAATTTAATCGGTCCATTTGCTTGTATATTGATTTTATTTGTGTGTCTATAATCTATCACACCTATAATCTCCTACACCTCTGAGAGCAAACACCGTGGGATCTGAAGCTTGGCTCCACCCCTCACAGCAGAATCTCCCCAGCCGAAAAGACTAACAAGCACTCAATCAATATTTTTTACATGAATCAACAAGCTTGTATTCTTATTGCAGATTTTGAATCTCTCCTAATAGCAATGAAAATCGTTATTTTTTTAAAAGATCAATATTATCTGGTTCAATATTGCCTTGCTTTTGTTTTTTTTAAAGCTCTTTATGCATGCTATGTGTTTGATTTTGGTGTTTTGTTTTATAATAAAAATATATTTAAATGGGGGGATAACGTTTACAGCCTCTGTGTGTTCGAAACTTCATTTTTCTTCCTAGAAATACTTCCACTATTTTAAGATATAGTAAGTAAGTGCTATTTTTAAGACACTCCAAAGGTTGTGTGGAAAAGACAGCTTCAGAATATTTACTTAGTTCATGTATTGCCTCTAATTTCACCTTACCATTCCACACACGGAGCACCCTACGGAACTCCTCAGCCTCCCAGTGCCTCCCCTCCACTGCCCTTTGACTCTGTCCTTTGGTCAGGTTTCAGCACAGGTAAGATTACAACAGAGCTTTACTCTCCCATTCGGCCACCTCATCTTCACTTGGCATAACACACACTCATTTTGCATTGTTGATAGCACGTCTATTTTATGAGAACAAATACTACGCCTTTTGAAGATCGCTGACCACTAATAGATACTCCGTAATTATTTGAATAAATGAGTTATGAAAAAAATCCACTGGCCAAAATCTTTTAACCAGAAAACCATTTATTTCTTAGTGTTTCCATTTCACCAGCTTGCTCTTTTAGAGGTTCAGGATAACAGTTAAGATATGACTGAACTATAAATGCCTTCTTCAGTTGGTTTGGAGAAAGTGCATAGAGATACAAAGGTAAATATTCACTAATGCTTTATTTAAACAAATAAATTAAGTATTAATTTATTTAGGCACTGGAGATCAAACTGAACGCATCTGGGGTCTTATGAACACTAAGCAAGAGCTCTATCACTGAACCAGATCCCTAAGCCCCTTATTCATTCACTTATTCCTTGGATTAAGTCATTCATTCAATAAATACTGTGAGCCAATGCTCTTTGTTAGGCCTTGTGGCTACAGGTACAAAAGTTACAAGCTCTGTCCTAGTCCCATAGTAGAAGAGAAGCATCCTGGGAGAATATAGTTTCATGATTTTATAAAGATGTGTGTAGATTCCATTGACAACCCAGGAGTTCTCGCACGGGGACAGAAGTTATTAATATGATCAAAGTATGTGTGTGTTTGTGTGTTGAAACAGTGATGAAACAAGAAAAGATCAAAATAAAGCCCGTTATTTTGCACAATTAATATATTGTAATAAAACAGAACAAAGAAAAGATTAGAATGTGAAGCACACGGAGCTCATAAAGCCTGTAGAGGGCATTCCAAGCCCCCAAGCTTTAAAAATAGTATGCCGTGTGTTTGCCTCATCCGTGGCAAACATTGCAATTCTGTTTACTTCTAACAGCACAATGGCCCATTTTCACTGGACTATAGGCACGTGGCTGTCAAACGTCCTGTTTATACTGGCATTGTTATTGAAAACTGTTAGATCCCTCAGAACTATTATCTCTTCAAAGTTCA
Source organism: Rhabdomys pumilio (assembly GCA_030674055.1). Lineage (NCBI taxonomy): Eukaryota > Metazoa > Chordata > Mammalia > Rodentia > Muridae > Rhabdomys > Rhabdomys pumilio. The sequence continues at coordinate 66,525,054 of JANHMN010000005.1, read as the reverse complement.
TTGTGGTGCATATTGTTTCTCCCACAACCCCCCTCTAACTTAATTAACTGGAGTTGTTATCCTCAGGAAAATAAATTCTAGGGTAGGAAGTATTATTGCAAATGCTTGGCATACTAGAAGTCAAATGAGTTCTGGCTAATTGCACTGATATTAAAGGGATTCAGAGTAGATTTATAGTCATGGCCCCCACCCCCAGCTGCTCTTGCAGCAAAGGCAAGGTTTTCTATACCCTCTCTGTGTTGTCTGGGAGTTTCAAGGCAACCTGCTTTAGGAAAGCAGTAAGATGCCTACACAAAGCTCAGAACACTTTTGCAGTCCATGCCAAAGCAACTAGAATGTAGCCTTTCGGCAACAAATTAGGAGCAGGCTCATAGACAGAAGGCAAAGGTGTGGATTTTGAGAAGACACATTCTTGTTATTTCTCATTAGTAGCAACTCATTTTAACAAATAAATTCCTTTTCACTTAAATTATTTTTACTGTGAAGAATAAACTGTTTAAAGCTGAATCACGTTAATTATGGACTATCATCTCCGATGTCAAATATACAAAGTGTCTCTCTGGAGACCAGATACCCAGTCTTCTTCAGTCTCCTCAGTCAACAAAAAAAATTAATCTTGAGAATATCCACTTCAACTTTCCACAGAGGTCATATGTCAGGCCTGTACAGTGTCTACCCACACCGTCCACCCACATTCACCCCATATGCACAGCTGCTTTCTCTGGGGAACCACATTCAACACAAAGTTGCTCTTCTGCCTTCTAAGTCTCTTCAGAGAAGGAAGTCCCCTCATTCCCAGCACTCTGACTGGAAAACGCCAGCTCTCAAATGTCTTCCCCTCCCCCGACAGAAGTCCAAGGAAAAATTCCAAGGCCACACTAAGCTCTTTGACTCACATCCCTCCCGGGGAGAGGGAAAAGACTGTCGGTTAGGGAGACAGACTCCGACCACACCCTAGAGTTCTCGCCCAGACGACTTAGGTGGGAACCTGAGAATTTCCAGGCTTTACATTTTATGTTTATTTATTTAAATTACTTAGAAGCTTTTGTTTTGTTCTGTTTTGTTTTTCCCAGCTAGGGTCTCTAAGCACTCCTGCCTAGCCTGGAGCTGGCTTTTTTTTAGACCAGTGACCTTCACATAAGCAGCTACTGACTTTCTTGTCTCCTCTTCCTGAAAGCTGGGGTTTTGTGTGCTCACTGCCACCTGATTTTAGGAATTTCCATTTTAAATACTGCTCCTGCCACCAACAGAGATTCAGATTAGGATGGCTGGAGAAATGACTCAGCAATTAAGAGCTCAGTCTGTCTGCTCTTTCAGAGGTCCTAAGTTCAATTCCCAGCAACCACATGGTGGCTCACCACCTTCTGTAACTAGATTTGATTCCCTCTTCTTGTGTACATGAAGACAGAGCACCCATATACATAAAAATAAGTAAATAATAAATTTTTTTTTAAAAAAAGGAAAGGAATTTGAAAAAAGGTTCAGATTAGGGTTATTTGCAGAGAGGTATTAGGAAGGTTTCCCTTTAGTTGAAACAATACTACCTGTCATATCATATCTCTACCATGTAATAATGCAAACAAATACAGCATCTTATTTAGTTCTCAGCCAAAAACCTTGAAAGATGTTATGAGCATTATAAGTGAGGACAATGAAGGCCAAAGCAGTCAGAAACAGCACTCAAACCCAAATGTACCTCCTGTTACATGGCTAGTAAAAGATGGTGCTATGTTGAGACTTTTAAATACATCTCTTGGCTCCAAAATCAGAGCTCAAGAGAATCATACAATAATAATTTTTTCACACCAACACCGTAGAAGCACACCCCAGAAATCACACCAATGGAATATATATATTCACATTACAGACACTACATCCACAGCCTTACATATATAAAACAATGTTCTACCCCTGAGCTATACTTTTAGCTGGAAATGTATTTTCTCAAAGATGATTCAAAAATTGGAGGGTGCTGACTATAGCTCCGTGGCAGTGATTTTTGTCTAGCATATTCAAGGCCCTGGGTTCAATATCGAGCACTGCAAAGTAAAGAAAGCAAACGCAAACATTGTTATAATCTCAGAATTTGGGGGTGGGGCAGTTTGAAGCAAAAAGATCTCCAACTTTAGGTCAGTCTATATCTTTAAAAAAAGGGGCAAGTGTGCCTTTCAGTACTGGAGAAGTAAGAAAGCAGAAAGAAACGTTAGTGCACGGCAAGGGACATTTGCCTTTCTGGATGCTAAAACATTAGTTGCTTTCAGGAAGGAGAGTCAGGCCTCACTACGCAAACCAGGTCGGCCTCAAATTCATGGTCATCTTGCCTCAGCCTTCCAGTGCCTTTACCCCTTGAACCATCCCACCAGCACAGCACACTCTAGTTTTTAGTGTTGTGTGCGTACATGTCTCATGTGCACATGAAGCCCACAGGATCATCTCAGGTGTCATTGTCAGGAAAACCATCTACATCCTTTGACATGTGACCTCTCTTGGTCTGAAGCTCATCAATTAGGCTAGATTGGCTGGCCAGTGAACCTCAGGAGCTTCTCATTTCTACCTTTCCAGCACTTGGATTACAAGTGTGCATCAGCTCACGTAACATCTCTCAAATGACCCTTCCCCCAATTTCCTGTTTTCACTCTAAAGACTTTCTGAGACAAAATCTCAGTTGAGATGTCTGGCCAGGTCTTCTTGCAGTCTTCTGAGTTTCTAAGTGGAAAACAAAAGATTTCTGCTTTTCCCTCACATCCTTTAGCCAAGTAGATTAAATTTTAAGAAGTTTCCTGGCCGGGCGGTGGTGGCGCATGCCTTTAATCCCAGCACTTGGGAGGCAGAGGCAGGCAGATTTCTGAGTTCGAGGCCAGCCTGGTCTACCGAGTGAGTTCCAGGACAGCCAGGGCTACACAGAGAAACCCTGTCTCGAAAAACAACAAAACAAAAAAACAAAAACAAAAAAAAAAAAAAAGAAAGAAATTTCCTAAAGATACAACTGGGGAACTGGGCAGTGGTGGCACACACCTTCCATCTCAGCACTTGGGAGGCAAAAGCTGGCGGATCTGTGTGAGTTTGAGGCCACCCTGTTCTACAAAGCAAGTTCTAAGACAGCCAAGGCTACACATAGAAATCCTGAGTTGAAAAAAACTAACCCCCTCAAAAGAATGTGGTTTCTTTTTTTCTACATGTAGCTATTCCTTTGGTCAGCATCTTTGGTAAAGATGCTGATTTTCTACAACATGTACTTTTGACTACTTTGTCAAAAATTAGGTGTCTGTAGGTGTTGAAATTAGGTCTGTGCCCTCAGTTCCACTCCATTGATCAATTTGTCTGTATTTATAATAATACCATGATGATTTTATTACTAAAGTTCTTCAGTATAGCTTAAACACAGAAATGGTGATACTTCTAGCAGCTGTTGTTTTGTTAAGAGTTGTTTTGACTAACATATGGTTTTTTTGTTTCTATAAGAAGTTTAAGATTGTTGTTTCAATTTCTGTGAAGAATTGTGTTGGAATTTTGATGGGGGATTGCATCATTTGTCGATTAAAGTAAGATGGCCATTTTCACAATAATGGTCCTACCAATCCACAAACATAGTATGTCTTTCCATCTTCTAGTATCTTATTCAATGTCTTCTCAATATTATGAATCTATTATTATATAAGCTTTCCCCTTGCTTAGTGTTAATTTTGAATATTATTTTTATTTATTTCTTAGTATATTTGTCATTGTGTGTATATGTGTGTGTGAAAATTACTGATTTTTATGTTAATTTTGTATCCTCTTATTTTATTGAAGGTCTTTATCAGATATAGAAGTTCACTGGTGGAATCTTTAGGGGCTTTTAGGTATAATATACTGTCTGCATAGTTTCTCTGATACTGAATCCTTCCTTTTTGGGCCTTATCTCTCTCACTCTTGTCTCAGTGTTGTCTAGACAACACTTCAAGCACTATACTGGACAAGAATGAAGAGAGGAGATATCCTTGTCTTGTTCCTGGTTTTAGTAGAACTTCTTTTAATTTTCTTTTCATTTAGAATGATACTGGCTGTGGACTTGTAAACTGACTTTATTACATTGAGGTATATCTCTTGAGTCCCTAGCCTTTCTAGAACATTCATCATGAAGAAGTTTTGAATTTTAAAGGCCTTTTCTGCATCTGATGAGATGATCATGTGGTTCCTGTCTTTTAGTCTATTTATATAGTGGATTATGTTTATTGATTTGCATATATTGAATCATCCCTGAATCTCTGGGGTGAGCTTGAGCACATGGATAATCTTTTTGATGTGTTCTTGAATTTGAATTGCATTACATCCATGCTCATAAAAGATTTTGGTCTATATATATATATATATATTTTTTTTTTACTGAGTCTTTTTTTCTGGTTTTGGTGTCAGGTTAATTATGGGTTCATAGAAAGACTTTAGAAATGTTTTTCGTTTTGTATTTTGCATAATTTAGAGGAGTATTATCATTAGGGCTTATTTAAAAGTCTGATGGAGGGGCTGGTGAGATGATTCAGTGGTTAAGAGCACTGACTGCTCTTCCAGAGGTCCTGAGTTCAATTTCCAGCAACCACATGGTGGTTCATGACTGTGGATTTGGTGCCCTCTTCTGGCATGCGTATGTACATGCAGCATAGCACTCATTAAATAAATAGGTAAATAAATAAAAATGTTAAAAATCTGATGAAATTCTGTGTTAAATGCATTTTTCTCTGGCTTTTTTCTGTTGTGAGATTTTTAGTACTATTTTTAAAAAAAATTGTTAGTTATTATTGGATCTATTTAAATTATTTGCTTAATTAAAAAAAACCTGTTCTCTCATACATGATATCCCCACCGCTGTTTCCCTTTCATCTACTCCTCCTAGTCCCTTTCCCAACCATTTCTCTCTCTCAGATCTACTTCTTCGTTTCCCTTCAGAAAACAGCAGGCACCCCAGGGATATCCACCAAACATGGCATATCAAGTTGCAGTAAAACTTGACACAAACTGAGCTGGGCAAGGCAACCCAGTAGGAGGGAAAGGGTCCTAAAATCAGGCAAAAGAGCCAGAGGCACTCCCCCCCCCAACTCCCACTGTTAGGAGTCTCACAAAAATACCAAGCTATTCAGTCATAACATATATACGGAGGACCTAGGTCAGACCGGTACAGGCTCCCTGGTTATCAGTTCAGTCTCTGTGAGGTCCCATGATCCCTGATTAGTTGATTCTGTGGGTAATGCTTTCCTGGTGCCCTCAACCTCAACTTCTACAGTCTTTACTCCTCTTCTTCTGGGGTTCCCTTGGCTGTCTAGTATTTGGCTGTTGGTTTTTGTATCTGCTCCCACCAGTTGCTGGATGACACCCCTCTGGTGATAATTGTGCTAGACACTGATCTACGAGTATAGCAGAGCATTATTAGGAATCATTTCATTGACTGTTTTTTTTTTACTGGTCCTGTTCGGTTCTATCTTGGGTCTCAGGCTGTCCTGCCTCTTGGCCATCCAGGAAATGTTAGGCGTGGGCTCCGTCTTGTGGGTTGGGCCTGAAGTTGGACTAGTCATTGGTTGGTCACTCCCCTCAAGTTCTACCTAACCTTTCTTTACCCCACCACATCTCACAGGCAGGATAGATTGTAGGTCAAAGGCTTGGTGACTGGGTTGATGTCGCAGTCCCACTGATAAGAGCCTTGTTTGGTTATAGAATATGACCAGTTTAGGTTCCGTATCCCCCATTACTAGAAGTCTTGACTAGGGTTACCCTCATAGATTTCAGAGACTTTCCACTAGGTTTCTATATTGAGTACTGGGAGAGACAGCTGGATAACATGTAAAAGTCAAAAGGAAATCAGGCCTGATATCTTCCACTCAATCCAGTCTGTTGATGAGACTTTTTTTTAATCTCATTATTTGACTCCCCAAATTTGTTTTTAATCCATCCATCCATCCATCCATGTATCCATCCATCCATTTGTCTGTCTGTCTGTCTGTCTGTCTATCAAGACAGTGTCTCCGGGAATTCACTATGTAGATCAGGCTGGCCTATAACTCACGGAGAACATCACACCTCTGTCTCTCAAGTTCTGAGATTAAAGTCATGCACCACCAGGTTTGGAACTTCCTAAGTTTTCATTTTTGATTTTTATTTCATATTTATTTTTTCCCAAGAGTCTCTTATTACATTCTATTTTCACATCTTAAAATTTATTTATTTATTTATTTATTTATTTATTTATTTATTTAATTCAACTATATTTTCATTTAGATATTTATTCATATCCTCTTTGAGCTCTGAAACTGTAAGGACTTCAAATCAGCATTTACAAATAAATATTCAAAGTGTTGGGGTTACATTGAGGTTCTGGATTCAGTCTCCATGTGGTTCCAGATCAAAGTAGTAAGTAGACTGACTAATAGTTCAGCAGTGGCTGAGGAGGATACTGCCTTGGGGTATCTCTAACTGGGTTTCAGCATCAAGCTCTACAATATCCCAGGGCCAAGAAGTATGTTCGGTACCCGAGAGTTAAGAAGAATGGTGGGATAACTCTGGAAGTTCCTTCCTGGAACTCAGATTGAGACTCAGATTTTGTAGACTAGAAAGTGGGATGTGTCAGGTAGCTGGCATTCATGGGGAGGGGGATATACTGGCTCTGTGAGTTCTTACTTAAATTTATGGTTTGGACTCTCGTTCAGACTTCATGGACTCCCAGATCTGTATGGTAGATGGGGTACCTAATAGATGAAGGGATGAAGGTCAAATTGGCTATGGAAATCTCTAACTAGGCTTCTGGGTCCAGCTCAACAAAACTCAGGGTCCAACAGTAGATGGAATGTCCAACAGTCTGGTGGGTTAGTGAACTGAGAATTCCTACATGATATTCTGGTTCATATTCTGGGTTTGGAGTTAAAGCTCTTCCAGATTGGAGTGGTTGATGTGATGGTTGATATATGAGCAAGTGTTGAGGAGCAGACTGGCTCTGAGTGTTTCTATCTAGGGCTCTGGATCAGGATCCTGGTCTGAGTCCTAAGGATGGATGAAGTGTCTGACAGTCTGGAAGCTCAATGAATTGGCTCTGAGAAAATAATTTTTAAAATGATATACAGTTACAATGAGTTAAATGAGTAAAATGGGTTAAACTGAGTATAGATGCAATTTACTTTGGTTTCCTATGTTTTATTTACTTATTAATTTTATGTAGATGGGTGTCTTGTCTCCATATATGTTTGTATATGCCTGGCCAGAAGAAGATGTCAGGTCTCCTGAAACTGGAGCTACAGATGATTGTGAGCCACCATGTAGATGTTAGGAATTGAACCTGTATCCTCTAGAGGAACAATCAGTACTCTTACCTACAGAGCCATCTCTCTGGCCTCTATTTGATTTTGAGACAAAAATCTCCCTTCATATTCCTGGCTGACCTATAATTTACTCTGGAGACCTGGCTGGCCTCCAACTCACAGAGTTCTGCTTGCTCTGTCTTTTACATGCTGGGATTAAACACATATGCCACCTGGTTTATTTGTTTTTGAGATAAGGTGTCAGGTAGCCACTGCTGGTCTCAAACTCATTATGTAGCTGAGAGCAACCTTGAAGTTCTAAATTTCTATCTCTATTTCCTGAGTGCTCAGATTACAAATGTGCAACTCTCAGCTGGTATCCAACTGTTTAAAATACATTTTTATAAGCCTCAGAAAGACACGTCTTCAGAATATATCTTTAAATGCTAATATATATTTCTGGGCACTAGTGCTACAGGTGATTACTTTCTAAAGTTTTTGCAAGAAATATGCATTACTTTTGCACTTGGTTGGTAAAAATGTTACAAAAGAGAAGCTGTTATCTCCAGAGTAATCAATTTTTGCTCATCATTCTATGCATCACAAACTGTCCATTAGACTGTAACTATCATGTGGGCAGAAATTAGTTTTTTTTTAATTTCCCCTGGTACTTCCTGCCACACAGTGTTCTGCATTCAATAAATGTTGACTAAGTCCACTCGTGCATACGCATACATATAAGCCTATGTACCTATGCGAGCATGCAGATTTAAATATGCCACCCTCTTTCTCATCAGTAATGAGAAAAAAGTAAAAGGCAGCTGTTTTAAAAGAACTAATGGGACTTTTGCCATATGTTGAGAAAGGAATGGTGCCAAGGCTGAGGGTACAGAGTGACCAATAATGATGCCAGGCAACCACAGTCAAATTTGTCCATTTCTGCCCACATAATTATTTTCTTGTATTGTTTTTGGTGAGATTAGGTCCAGTTACCCTACAGTTCTCCTAACTAGCCTGTCTGGGCACTTTATTGAAAATGTTTAAAGGAAAAGCTATGTACCACAGCAAGTGGTAAATGAGCTGTCTGTACCCACTCTGGGCTACTTGTTGCAGCCAGTGTTTAATCAGCTGAGACGACAAGGACCTTGTCCTGTTGAGAGGCACGCAAGCCAGACAGGTTCAGAGGTCTTCAGTCACACCTCATTTGCTATGTCTTCAGAATTCCATGCTCTGCATCAAAACTGAGATAAGAGTACAAAGTTGGTACTTTGGGTTATCAGCAGGTGCCCAAGGGAGAATGAATGTTCAAATCTCTCAAACCACTAAATTATTAAAAAGCTCTCGAACAGGCTCTTCAGAATCAGACAGCAGGGCTGAAGGATTTACACATTTGATATCAGAAATAGAAGGGCAGGATAAAGACCCAATCTCAGCTCTTGATGATTTGATTTTTTAAAAATAGTTACTGCTGTGCAAAGGAAGGCACAGAACGTGGAGGACATTTTAAAGGCAGATTATGGCTTATCCTTAATTATGGCTGCTGCAGAGCTAAGGAGATAGGTTGGAGCCTGATCATGACTCTGGTCTTCCCTCAGAGACCCAGCAGGCAACAGGGTAGGGTTTCTTTTGCTTCCTCAAAGCCGCTGATGGAGAATTATTGATTCTGAAATCTCCTGTAGGAAATTTTTACACAGTAAAGTGGAGCGTTTAGAAATCTGAGCAGATCGACCAACTGTGAATTTATACTGCCTCATTATGTTAACCCATTGGAAACTGTATCTGGGGACACACTAGTGCCACTGTCTTCTTACATATTTATTGGGCTGTCAAGGTATAAAATGCTACTATTAAAGTCAGAAGCACCATGCAGCGGACCATGGCTTGAAATTCCCTTTGCTAATCACACCAGAGTCCTGGCAGCAGCATCCCCACATTCAGCAAATATTGAAGAGCAGGAAGCACTGGGGTGGCCTTAGGAGAGTTTGCTTTACTCTTTTATTGTTTTTCAAATTAACCAGAAACTTTCACTTGTAAATAATTAAAATTCTAACCTTCTTTGAGGCCTCTTAATCATGTAAGATCTTACCTTGGGGGCATGGTCCTCAAAATATCCTCTATTTTGTGTTCTGTGGGGAGGTACTCTTGGGATACAGAAAGGAGATTGGCAAAGGGTAACTGAAAACTTTAGGATTTATAAGAAATGCATTTACTTTAAAGCCTTTCCTGGTCGAAAAAGTCAATGCCATCACATGCTCATCCTCCCTATGTTGTAGGAAAAGGGTGTACTCATAGACTATACTCGCAGCACAACTTAAACTCCACTGACTTTTTTCTCCATCATTTCTTTGCATAGCAAGCACCAAATACACATTTGTATATTATAAGAATGAGATTCTGAATCTAAAATGTTGATACTTTTTTAGTGCCTGTGTGATGTTTTGAATGAGAATGGCTCCCATAGGCTCTATATTTGAATTCTAGGTCTCTAGTTGATGGAACTGGTTTGGGAAAGATTAGAAAGTAGGGCCTTGTTGGAGAAGATGTGTCACTGGGGATGGGCTTTGAGGTTTCAAAAGCCCCTACCAGGTCCACTCTGTCTCTGTCTCTCTGTCTGGCTCTTTCTCTGTGTCTTTTTCTCTCTGTCTCTCTCTGTGTCTCTCTGTGTCTCTGTCTCTCTGTGTCTCTGTCTCTGTCTCTCTGTCTCTGTCTCTCTGTCTGTCTCTCTGTCTGTCTCTCTCTGTCTCTCTCTGTCTCTCTCTCTCTCTCTCTGTCTCTCTCTCTCTCTCTCTCTCTCTCTCTCTCTCTGCCTTGTGCTTGTGGATCAGAATGTAAGCTCTTAACTCGTACTCCAGGACTATGCCTGCCTGCCTGCTGCCATACTCCCTGCCATGATGATCATGACCGCTAACCTTCTAGAACTGAAAACAAACCCGTAACTAAATGCTTTCTTTCATCAGTTGCCTTCGTCATGGTGCCCCTTCATAGCAATAGAACAGTGACTAAGACAGCCTGCTACTGTTAAATTGAGTATCACTGAGACTTGTAAATATATTTTAAAATGTGTGGCCAGCTGCAGTGGGTAAATCCTGAACTGATCACTGAACATATAAATACCTGCCCAAGCTCCTTACTAGAGGCATTATTGTTTGCATCTGTTAATAAAAGTGGCAAATTATTCATGAAGGAAGAAATTTTCTTTTATCTCCATATCTAAATAAAACTTCAGACTAAAATATGTTACTTTTTAAAATAAAATTATTTAGTGTGTGTGTGTGTGTGTGTGTGAGAGAGAGAGAGAGAGAGAGAAAGAGAGAGAGAGAAAGAGAGAGAGAGAAAGAGAGAGAGAGAGAGAGAGAGAGAGAGAGAGAGAGAGAGAGAGAGAGAGGACAAGTGAGCTAAGCTGGAGCTCCCAGCCCCAACCCCAGGCTAGATGCCATCCTCAGCCAGTGGGCCCCCAATGGCCCTGGCCTTGTCACTGGCCTGTGGATCCCTGACACTTCATTCCCAACTTCTCTGTGTGTGTGTTTTTTTTTTTAGCAGCAACTAGATGCCCGGAAGTCAAGAAATACCAGCTTCAGCTTCCCACATCTCAGACTGCATTTCCCACCCCCTAAGCAATGTCTTGGCTCTTCCCTAAAGCCCAGCCTCCACTGCCTCTTTTGCCTCTTTCCTTGCCTTCCTTCCTTTTTTCCCCCTTTCTTTTGGGGATAGAACCCAGAGCCTTATGTTCACACTAGGCAAGTTCCAGAAAATCTGACTTCCATGCACAGCAAGTATTCATGTGGTGCACAGACATTATGCAGGTAAATCACCCATACACATAAAAATAAAACATAAATCTCAAATTATTAAAAATAATATAAAAAATAATAAAGAACAGGTAAAACACCCATACACATAAAAATAAAACATAAATCTCAAATTATTAAAAATAATATAAAAAATAATAAAGA